>JAKSZT010054215.1:4395716-4424964 GCA_026826555.1 Tolypeutes matacus | reverse complement strand
CACCCTGTGCACACGCAGCTCAGAGGCTGCACACACCCTGCACAGGCAGCTCAGAGGCTGCACACACCCTGCACAGGCGGCTCAGAGGCTGCACACACCCTGTGCACACGCAGCTCAGAGGCTGCACACACCCTGCACAGGCGGCTCAGAGGCTGCACACACCCTGCACAGGCGGCTCAGAGGCTGCACACACCCTGCACAGGCGGCTCAGAGGCTGCTCACACCCTGTGCACACGCAGCTCAGAGGCTGCACACCCCTGCACAGGCGGCTCAGAGACTTCAGGTGCGAAGGGGTGAGCAGGAACCCGAGGTGGCATTTTTCGAGCGGCTCTCAGATGGATGCCTTCCTAGCTGTCATTTGGTGAAATAATCCCAAGCCTCGAGTTCCAATAAACTCCCCGTAAGCAACACCAGTTTTACTTACCACAGGCAGGGATTGTCCTCTATCCCTTGTCCTCCCTAATCAGGAACATGCTCTTGCCCTTAACTCACATTTGCTTCCTTTTTCATGAAAAGCAGCCATCCTTTTCTTCTTCTAGAAGCCATGCAGGATCACTTGAGAAAATATGGGAAACAGGCAGGGAGAGAAAGAAAGGCAGGAAAGAGCACCCATAATCTCCTAGTGTGGCCGCCGGGTGTTATCCTGGAATCTTCTCGTGAGTATAGAGCTCATCCTAAATATCACAACTGGGGCTGCATCGCAGTCCACCACGGGCCAGATTTGGTCCCCAGTATGTAAAGATATTGTCCACGTAGGTAGCTGGCAATGCTTTCGTCTTTGTGAATGTTGTTGTACAAAAAAACCTTTTGCCATATTGTTTAGATTTCTTAGTATTTATTTCTAAAGTAGAATTATTAGCTCAAAGGATATTACATCCAGGGACATTGGTAGATATTGCCAATTTTTTTTCCCAACAGAATTGTGACATCTTTTCCTCTGCCCAGGAATGTTTGACAATGGTTTGCCACATGTTCAGCAGCAAAGTGTTATCATTTAAATATATATATATATATTTGGTAAATTTTATATGTAGGATGATTGTTGTAATTGAACTTTTCCCACAGCCTTTTTAGCAGTTTGTAGAAATGATCTGTTCATGCTTTTTATGCACTTCTTTATGAGGCTCTTAATGATTTTTCTAATTGATTGCATTATTTATCTAATATGAATATTTCTCCTTTGCTACTGTATATTCTAAGCGCTTTCTTTCAAGTTTGGATTTTTTCAGCTCATATATATGTTTAACTTTTCATGTAGTCAAATTTATCAGCTTCCTCTTTCTTCCATTGCTTTTAGGCTTAGAAAACTCCACATCAAGGGATCAGATACGTCTTAACCTATACTTCCTCTCAGTTGCCCCTTGGTTTGACATTTTTCTTTTTTAATGTATCTGGCATTCGTTTTGCCACATCCTATGAAGTGAATGTCAGATTTGTTTCCTAAATACTAGAGCAACTTTCTCAACAGTATAATGCAGCTCGCCCTGCTGACACGTTACTTCCTTTATTATATCTTAAGTTTTTATGTAAATGGTATTCAATCGGTGAATGATTTATTCTCTTCTAAGAGTTCCCTGCTTATTCTCAAATGATAGCATTTTAATAATTGTTTACTCATCATCAATTTTAATATCTGATTAACATGACTTCTTCATTACCCTCTTCTCAAAAAAATTTAGTATTTTATTGTTAATTATTGAAGATGAATTTTGGAGTCATATTCAAATAAAATTCCTGTTTAGATTTAGATAAAATTATTTTAAACAAATATGCTGCTTTAGGAGAAGAGTATGCTCTGTGGCAGACTGTTGACAAGAATGGGGAATTCTCCCCTTCCCTGGCTCTGCGGGTCGCCCCCCCAGAGGCAGGACGGGCTCCTGCCGCCCTGAAGCCAGGCTCGCTCCTCGGGAGGGTGGCGGGCGGCAGTGCCCCGTCCAGGGCTCGGCCTTCCTGCGGAGCCTGGCCGCTGGTCAGGCCTGGCTAGCAATCAGGAAGGGGATTCCCGGGGGCAGAGCCACCCGCCCCAGCTCAGGCCCAGCTCCACCGGCCTGGGCCCCCCAGCTCGGGCCGGCCTGGAGGCTGCAGACATCTCAGGCGCTTCTGAAGCGTGAGGGAGCCGGGCCAGGCCAGATAGCCCACCCCCCCGGGCGCCGCCTGCTCAGGACCCGCTGAGACGTGGCTGAGCATGTTCGAAGCGCCCTGTGTCTTTCCAGGGCCGTCTACGTCTCTACAGTTACGCAGACTTTCTTTTATGTCCCTCAGTAAATTCTCGGAGGCATTTCTTACCGGTCCTTCTGAAGCTCTGGCAGGTATTTTTGGCATTTTCTTGCTTTTCCAAATGGGATCCATTAGGTTTTCTCATTGATTAATACTTGAGTATAGGAAAGTCACTGCTTTGGGTGTATTTATCTTTAACATACTACTTTAATAAAAGTTTATATTCAGCTTAATATCAAATATGATTCAGATTGGTTTTCTAGGTATACAGCCATGTCATCTACACGTTCTAGCTTTTCACTTCTTCAGTACTTATGCATCTTATATCTTTGTGGCTCTTATTGTTTTAGCCAAAAGTTCTAGAAAATGTTAATGATGAATGGCAAGAACGTTGCCATTTCTAGAGATTTCATGTAAATATTTTGATAGAAGGAGGCCGATGTCAGAGACACAGACCTGGAGTCAAATTGGACTTGGGTCTTAGGCCAAATATCTCCCAGCAAGATGGTGGCTATTTGTTTGTTTGTTGTTTTCCTGACAAACCCAGCTTTGGCCATTCAACCTCTCCCATTTATGAGGTTCATCGTCTTGGGAAGTTCCTTAAACGATCTGTTTTGTGGTTCCCACCCCCACCATGAAGCTGGTTCAGATGTCGAGGCTGATGATGCCCATGTGCCGGGGGTGGGCAGGGTGGCGGCTGACCTCCTGGGACTTGCTGGGGAGAGCAGGCCGGGTGCCCTCTGGGGAGGGGCCAGCTGCCTTCATTGCCACTGTGGCTGGGGGTGCAGCCAGGGTGAGAGTTCTCAGATGCAGGTGTGGTTTGCATGGTGGGAGGGTCCCACTGGTCTCAAAGAGGGACCCCCGAGCTCTCTTATGGGCTTGTGGCAATGGGGAAAGGGGTAAGGTGCAAGGCACCTGACAGCTGTCAGCGGCCAGGCATTAGCAAAGGACGCAGACTCTTCATTCCACTTTCCAAGTTATATCACCTTATGGATTTGTGTCAAAGAGAATTCTGCAAACCAAACTCTTAGTGCCATTAACCTGGCCCTCTGAGTCAGGCTGCCGTTAGCCATTTCCCGAGGATGGCTGGCTTGGGTGGCCGGTGTCGCATTATGAAAGCACCCTTTCATTCCGAGTTATGCACCACCCCTTAAGCCTTTGACAAGAGAATCATGTGCCTTATTGTATGTTCTGAAACAATTTGAGTATTTTGAGATTTACTGATTGTATTAGTCAGCCAAAAGGGGTGCTGATACAAAGTACCAGAAACTTGTTGGCTTTTTAAAGGGTATTTATTTTGGGTAGCTTACAGTCACAAGGCCCTAAAGAGTCCAACTCAAGGTACCATAAGAAGTACTTTGTCACCCAAAGTCTGTTGCCACATGTTGAAACAAGATGGCGGGCGATGTCTGCGAGGGTTCAGCCATCTTCCTGCCTCTTAAGGCTCCATGGTCCCAGCTTCTTCCAGTCTTAGCTATAGGCTGGCATAAGGCTCTGCTCTCTTCCCGGTGCTGGTTTCTTTCCAGGCTCAGATGCTCTGTTTTCTTCACAAGGTCAGCTGTAGACTGTCAGGCTCATCTCTCTTCCCAGGCCATGTCTCTGGAGCACTCTCTCTCCCTGCGTATCTGCTTCTATGTGTCTACTTCCATCTGAGAGTCTGTTTTATCAGCCCAATGGAGCTGGGACTCAATGCTGAGTTGCACTCTTAATGACATGTTGAATCAAAGCCCTAATCTTAACATAATTTAATCAGATGTCTCAATTGAATCTAATACAATCAAAGGGTATCACGCCCAGAGAAATAGACTGGTTTACAAACATAATCCATTATCTTTTTTGGAATTCATAAATAATTTCAAACTGCCACACTGATACCTTAATATTTTGAAACCATCTAAGCCTGAGATGGTTATTTTTTTCACAGTTCTATGTGTAACCTTTGCTATTTTTTTCTTTGATTATTATCGCCTTCTGATTTTTCCTTTCTTCTTCAATTTTGTCAATTTTTATTTTCCTAAAGCTCTTCTTTTTAATAAGGATTACTTTTTTTTTCTTTTATAGGCTTTATGTTATTTCTTCCTAAATGCTTGAAACAAAGCCAGGTTGATTTATGTTTATTCTTTCTTTTCTTTAAAAGAAAAAAAAGAGAAAACCATAGCTTTACTGTGAAACTGTATAGGCTACTTTTGATATTTTTTCTCATATGTCATTACATTTTCATAGTTTAAACAGTCTGACTAAGTTTTTAACTCCCTGTTTGATTCAAATATATTAGAATATTCATTTATTTACAAGTGCTTTAGATTATTTTAACAAGTGCCATTTTTGTACAAATTTTCCATTATGGTAAAAAATCTATGGAGTTTGCCAAACTTTACAGCATCAAAATCCCAGAGGGAGATTCGGAAAAATTTAGAAAAATACCTATTCTCTGGGTCTCACTCCCAGAACTTCCATCAGTTCCTGAGAACACTCCAGTAGGAATTCTGTCCTCCACTGACCTGGTGGTCGGGGGTCTTGGTGCCATCACCTTGTACTACTTCCAAACTTCTTTGGTCCTCCGGAAACAGCTCCCTTCCAGGTTCCACCAGCCATGGGACCTGCACAAGTAGTTTTTTTCCTCCTCACCATTGCTGGCTTCTTTCTCCCCCTGCCTTCTAAGTTTTGGGCTTCCCCAGGCTCCCTCCCAAGGCTCTTCCAAGCCACGCTCTTTGCCTGTGTGTTCCCCTCCTTCGCATCCTCTGGATTTTCTCTCCATGAACTCGCCGCTCCACTTGAAAGTAATTGCTGTACTGTTTCTTAAGTTTCCATGATATTTCTGTTGTTTTTATTATGCTTGCAAAAGAAAAGACTAATTTTTATTTTTTATAGAAACATTGGCTTTTTTTCCTCCAGACTCTTGCGTGACACTTCACTTTGAAGAATAAAAATAGCACAAAGGTTATGCCAGTGTTGGCTAAGAGTTTATTAGGTTCCCGGGGAACACAATAAGTCCTCTCAATTTTCCTTTGACATCTATATTTTTCTTAAATAAGAAAAGTTTCTTCCCCTATGGATCTTATTATTGTTTCTATTTCTTATTTAAATTATTTATTTAATGGTAAGTTTATATAATTTAATTTTTAATGATGCCTGCATTTTACAACTGGCTTGCAAAATTTCTGCAAATTTAATAATCAGCTCTCATTTTCCAGCTCCCCCACACCATTAGATTAATCCATATTGCTGTCAGTAGCAGGAAGTTTTTGTTTATTGTTGCTCTGTTATTGTTCGGGTTGTATATGGCCATTTTACACATAGACCACAATTTACTTATCCACTCAATACTGATGTCATTTGGATTGTTTCCGGTTATTGGTCACTATTAATTGTGCTTTTATGAGTATTCTTGCATGTCTTTTGGTCACATGCATACATTTTTTGATGGGTTTACATATTAGGATGGAGTGGTTGGTTCATAGGATAAGTATGCACTCAACCGTAGGTAGATACAGCCAAATTCTTTTCCAAAGTTGTTACCATTCTTGTTCCCATCAGCAAGTCTGGGGAGTTTCAGTTGCTCTACAGCCTGGCCACTACTTGGTGGTGCGAGCCTTTTTAAATTTAGTCATGCTACTGGGTTTGAAGCGGCATTCCATTATGATTTTAATTTGCATTAAGTTTAATCAATTTAATAATGATAAATTTAATTAGCCAATTAAAATTAATTTACATGTGCTTAATGGCCATTCATACATCTCCTTCTGAGAGGCGTCCCTCAAAGCCTTTTGAAAATATGAATGAGTTGTTGGTCCTATTACTGAGTTGTAGGAATACTTTACCCATTCTGACAGAGATTGACAGATACAAGTGCTGCAGATATTTTCTCCCAGCCAGAGGTTTGCTTTTTCTTTTATTGAGTGTCATTTGAAGAAAAGAAGATTTTAAATTTGAAGAGGTATGGTTTATCAAGTTTTTATTTTATAGTTAGTGCTTTTTGTGACTAGGAAATATTTGCCTATTTTCCTTTTTTCCTAAAAGCTTTATAATTTTAGATCATGATTAAGCCTATGATTCATCTCAAGTTAACTTTTGTGTATAACATGAGGCAGACATCAAAATTCATTTTTTTCTTGTGTTTATCCAGTTGTTCCAGCTCCACTTGCTGAATAGACTCTCCTTTCCCTATTGAATGCTTCGGTGCCTCTGTTAAAACTTATGTGAATATTTATATGCATTTACTTCTGGACTCAATGAAGCCAGCACCACACAGTCCTGATAACTGAAGCCTTAAGATCAGGGAGTTAAAGCCCCGGCTCAGTCCTTTCAAGTGTGTCTAGGCTATTCCATAGATTTTGCATTTTCATATAAATTTTAGTATCAATTTGTTAATTTCTACCAAAAACCTGTCATATTAAGATGAATCTATAAGCAGCTTGGGGGAGAATGAACATGTTAATAATATTGTTTATCTTGATCTTTAACCTAGTATGTGTTTCCATTTATTTAGGCTTTCTTTAAGTTCTCTCAGAAAAGTTTTGAAGTTTTAAATGTAAAAGTCTTGAACAACCTTAAATTAATGTCCAGGTATTTCATGATGTTTGATATTAGGGTAAAGGGTACTTGCTACATTTCAATATCCAGTGGTCCTCGTTGATTTATAGAAATGTGGTTGATTGCTGTACACTGACCTTTTATTCTGAAACCCAGATCGACTCATGCATCAATTTTGTTAATTTTTAGTGGATTCATTAGAACTTGCTACCTACACTGACAATTAGCTCTTCTCTTTGGGATTTTATCATCTCAAGAACTGATACCTTGACGCACCGCTTTCCCTGAAACTTTTAGCCATCACTCACTCACACTTGAGGATCTTACCCGACACTAAGGGCAGGCACTGCCATAGGGGAGCGGGAGCACGGCATGCAGAGGCCAAAGCCCCCTCCCGGCCTGCCCTGCATCTCAGTACCTGGTCTTTAACTCCTAACTGCCTTAGGCTCTCTGATACCTTCAGATGGGTGTCCTTTATGTTTTGTTTCATTTGTATTTTTTAGTTGTTTTCAGTGAGATCATTAGTCTGCTACAAGTTTCCCTCTATAGCTAGAAGAAGTAACCTGATTTTCTTTTTCTGTTGAATTGAAAGTGCTACTTTAATGTTTAACTTAATTTATGACACACTTTTTTTGATGAAGATCATTCATTTTGAATGATAGAAAGTATATGAAAGCTCTTCACATAACTCAAATATTTTCCAGACCCAAGTAGCTATTATTTCAAAATGAAATGGGTTAGTTTTGTTAGTAATTATTGATTGGGCAAGGATTTCTATGGCCACTGTCTACACAATATAAAATAATTGAGCAGTAGCCAATAAGACTACACATAATTATGTTTCTTAATAATGTTTTCCATTCAGATCAACTCAACCAATGTTTACTGACTCCCCACTTACATGACATCATTTGGACAATGTGTTCTCCAGCCATGAAATCAGAAACTTCCATTTGATTGATCTTGCAACATCAGAATGCCTTGAGCAGTTCTCCTTTCCCTCGGAGCTTCTGCTCCTTCTCTCTCCCTTCAGCCTTCTCAGAACAGAGGCAGAGGCTGTTTCCCACAGCATTACACATTCTAGGGAACATGCTAAGTAAGAGTGTTCACAGAAATGGGAGACTCTTATGAAACAAACAATATTTTTCAGACTTTGTACTACTGAGTCCCCATTTTCAGAATTAGGAAAGTAGAAAGCTTTCTACTTTCTCATTATGTCACCAATTCTCATTTGTACTAGTCTCTCAAGGCTGGAGAATATGTACATAACCAATAGTCAGCCACGTTTCCTTTATACCTTTTGAGTCTGGATAACGAGAGAAAGCAAAAGACTTCACTGTAGGGGAGCAAATTATTGCACAGTGTGGGAAAAATCTACAGCAATGAAATTAGAGCTCCCCAGCCCCCCAAAAGAGATACTCCTCGTATAGAGGACAGTGTTTAGTTTAACTAGTCAAACGCACCAGAATTCAAATGCCGTCTCTGCACCTCGGAAATATATGACTTTGGTCATGCCGAATACCATCTGTGTAATGGAAATAGCAACACATACCTCCCAGTAACAAGAGCAGGGTCTTTGTCAATATCTTCTTTCTATTTGGGGGTTGAAAATAATCATCAGGATCAAGTTTAGTTGAATTCAAAAAAACAATGAAAAAAAAGTCAAAGTTCTCCTAGATTTACCTACAACTTGTTTTGAAGAGATGCCAGATTCATTAATGATTATACAAAAGAAGAAAGCTTATATGAATCTCCATGCCAGTCAGGTTTTATTTTCCATATACAAGAAATTTCCCTCATGTGGGTCAACAATGGAATTTAATTTAATCAAACATAATTTGTTCTTCGTGAACTTCTTCTGACTTTTGGCAATGAAATCTTCTTCTACATATTTATTTATAAACTCTTTAAAATGCATTGTGGAATTTGCTCAGAATTGAAATCAAGTCCACCATCTTTGTTTTATAAATTCTGCCTTTCTCCTCACTCTTTGAAAATCAGAATATTTGTCCATCCTCTTTCTCCAAGAGCACCTGCCATTTTCCAATTCTCTTCAAGGTTAGGACTGAACACAGTTGGTATGTTCTGACCCAGTCTTTTCAGTATCCAGAGATGTATAAACAAGAAATCAACATTCTTTAGGGCTGCTAGATGCTCTTTATCAATCATTTCAATGGTCTTGCTTTTAGCTACCTTGAAGCAACATTCATTTTTACCCTTTTCAGTTTGAGAGTTATTCTCCTTGGCAGAGAAGACAGGGGCAAAATAGATATAGCGATGCCCTGGTTTTTCTGTATCACTGACTTCATGATACAGACCTATTTGTACCCAAATCTGTTTGCTCTTAGCATATCTAAACGTTGATATTTCCTGGCATTATTCATGCAGGTTCATACTACAACATTACCTATTTTTCTCTTTGTCTAAGCATCCATTAGTTTATTTTTTTACGTCTCTCCAAATTGTTTTTATGATCAGTGCATTTTCAATTGATAATTGAAAAGAGCAATCTGTTAAAAATGCAGATCTCATTCTGCCAGCCTTAGGTTTAAATACTTTTCATGGTTTTCCATTGCTCCTAGCATTAAGGCAGCATTCCCCTAAAATCACCCAGAGGCCCTCTCCACCTGCACCCGATGTTGTGTTTTCAGTCTTTTGCATTCTACCTGAAGTGACTGTCTTCAGCTTCCCTAATTACCATGCTTCTGCCCAGCCCAAAGTCTTTGCACATACTGGCCCTTACACTTGAAATATTTTTTCACTCTCTTTTGACCCAGGCTATTATCAACTAGAATTTCTGATATTTCAAGTGTCACATTTTAGAAGTGAAATGCTTTCCCACTGGAGAAGCTTTCATAGCACGCTGTACCACCTCTTCTTGACCTTTCCATAGTTGCTATTTCACATTTGCTCATGTCATTATTGTATTCATTTCTGTCTCTCTGGCAACATTATAAACTTCATGAGGGCAGTCACTGCAGCAAATAGCACACCATAGGCACTAAATAAATATTTGCTGAATGAATAAATAATCAGAAATATGTTTTTGAAAGTGTTATGTTCATCTTGACATATGTCACCACAATGAAGCTTTAATAAGATAACGTTCATTGAGAAACACCAAGGGGGGGCCACAAAATGTAGTGACTCACACAGATTTGACCTTTGAACCACTTGTTTTATATGACTTATTCCAGAGAAATAATGTTTCAAGGGACACATTGTGAAATTGCCACTTTATACTTTCAGAGAGTAGAGGTTCAGAAAAATTGTTACTGTTATCATGTGAGATAATTTGCTTCTCTTGGATACTTGGATAAGCAATCATATCTAAAAGTAATTGTACTTCTCTTTTCCTTTCTCATGGGTTACCCCTTATTTATTTTTTCCTGTCTTATTGCAATGCATGTACTTTTCTGAAAATTATTAAATAAAAATAATGAAAATGCTTTATTTAGTGCTTATTTTCTTGAGCAGTCTTCTAATGCTTAACTTTTAAGTCAAGCACATTACACATTGAGTACAATGATTGGTTGGGGTTGTGTTAGATCATCTTTGTCCCAGTAACTTTGTAGACTTAGTCTACATGGAGATTTTTAACATTTGTAAATTTATTACATGTTGTTAAATATATTTGGGCATTTGTCAAGGCAATTATATAGTTTTCTTCTTTCAACATATTAATAAGGATAACCAACATTTATTTATCTCCCACAATGTGTCAAATGCTTTATGCATGTCACATTTACTTCTCTGAACAATACTATGAGTTAAGTATAATAGTTCATGTTCCTGTTCCATATGACGAAACATGAATAAGTAGTGTTAGTATCTGGTGGGTGGTAAAGCCAGAATATGAAGATGTTACATCTGAACCCAGAACAAATCCGTCTCTATTAAGAACGTGATGAATTGTTATTTATTTTCTTATGCAACTCCATCTTCTATTATGTATGTGTTTGATTTGTTAAAGTATCATTTAAGATTTCTATACTTATATTCTTAGAACATTTTTTCTATTTTTGTCTTTTTTAAAGTTTTGCCATAATTGACAGGTTTGATATCAGATTATAAAATCTTTATAAAATGAATTGGAAATATTTCCATGACCTGGATGCTCTGTAATACTTTATAATTCATGGAATTTTCCCTTTCTGGTGTTAAAACAAGCAGAAACAACGTGGGTGGTTATTCCTTAACAGATTTTGTCAAGGTCTTCCATAGTTATTTATCTGTTCATTTCTTCTTTTTCCTAAAATAATTTTAGTAGTTAAATTTTCCTAGTAAACAGTTCATTTTCCATGAGATGTTAAATTAATTAATAAAATTATATATTGTATTCCATTTTTCAACTTTCATAATAGAAATTTAAAAAATACAGAAGAGTTGAAAGAATGGTAAAGGAATATACACATTTACTCTCCAAATCAATTCACAAATGAGCACTTTATTGTTTTCTTTAAACTAATAAATTATTTATTTAAATAATTTTCAGACATTAAGGGGCTTCAACAATAAGTACTTCAGCATGTGCTCCTAAGAAATAAGGACATATTACAACATAGCACCAATCCATACCTTAAAAAGTTAAAAATAATCCCTAATATCATTGAATATATGGTTTATGTTCAAATTCCCTCATATGCTACAAATGTCTTATAAACTTTTTAAACATTGCACAAAGTTCCAAACAGTGTTTTTATTGTATTTAATTAAATAAGTTTCTTTCGGTTCTTTTAATCTAGGACACTTCCCTCAACAACTTCTTTATTTTTCTTCATGATATATTTCTGGAAAATATAAGTCTTGTATAATGCTCCACATTCTAGATTTATCTAAAGATGCATTGTCCTTGGCTTTTCCAACACATGGCTATGTGCATTTCACCACTGACTATGATATTAGCTGTGGGTTTTTCATATAGACCCTTTATCGTGTTGAGGAAATTTCCTTCTATTCTTGTAATTCAAAGTATTTTTATCAAGAAAGGAGACTGTATCTTGTCAAATGCTTTTTCTGTGTCAAAAGAGATGACCATGTGATTTTTTTCCTTTCGAGCTGTTAATGTGGTCCATTACATTGATTGATTTTTCTTATGTTGAACCATCCTTGCATACCTGGGGTAAAGCCTACTGGATCATGGTATATAATACATTTGATGTGTTGCTGAATATGATTAACAAGTGTTTTATTGAGGATTTTAGCATCAAAGGTCTTTAGAGAGATTGTTTTGTAGTTTTCTTTTCTTGTGGCATCTTTATGGGGCTTTGGTATTAGAGTGATGTTGTCATCATAGAATGAGTTAGGTAATGCTCCCTCCACTTCTATTTTTTGGAAGACTTTAAAAAGATTGGTGTTAGTTCTAGTTTACCTAGAATGATAGGTAAAAAAAAATTTTAAATGAAAATGAAAAAAAATAAAAACAAACAAACAAAACAAAATAACAACAAAGAATGATAGGTAGAATTCACCTAGGCTTTTCTTGTTGGGAAGTTTTTGATGATTAATTCAATCTCACTACTTGTGACTGGTCTGTTGAGTTCTTCTATTTCTTCTTTCATTATTGTAGGTTGCTTGTGTATTTCTAGAAATTTGTCCATATCATCTAAGTTATCCATCTTGTTGGCATACAATTTTTCAGAGTAGTCTCTCATAATACTCTTTATTTCTGTGGTTTCAACGGTGATATCCACTCGCTTTTTATTTTATTTCTTTGCATCTTCTCTATTTTTTCTTTGTTAATCTAGCTAAGGGTTTGTCAATTTTATTAATCTTCTCAAAAAAAAAAAAACAGCTTTTGGTTTTGTTAAAATTTTCCAATGTTTTTTTAATTCTCAATTTCATTTAGTTCTGCTCTAATCTTTGTTATTTCCTTTTTTCTACTTGCTTTGGGATTAGTTTGTTGTTCTTTTTCTAATTCCACCAGGTGTGCTGTTAGGTCTTTGATTTTAGCTCTTTCTTCTTTTTTTAATATAGGCATATATGGCTATAAATTTCCCTCTCAACACTGCTTTAACTGCATCCCATAAGTTTTGATAAGTTGAGTTCTCATTTTCATTCATTTTGAGGTAGTTACTGATTTCTTTGGCAATTTCTTCCTTGACCCACTGATTATTTAAGAGTGTGTTGCTTAACTTCCATATATTTGGGCTTTTTCTGGTTCTCTGCCCCTTATTAATTTCCAGCTTCATTCCATTATAGTCAGATAAATTACTTTGTGTAATTTCAATCTTTCTAAATTTGTTGAGACTTTTTCTATGACCTAGAATGTGGTCTACCCTGGAGAATGATGTTGTGGGCACTTGAGAAGAAGGTATATCATGCTGTATTTGGGTGTAATGTACTGTATATGTCTATTAGGTCTAGTTCATTTAATGTATTATTCAAGGTCTCTGTTTCCTTTTTTAAAAAATTAATGTTTTGTTTTTAACGAAAATTTAGATTAGATAACTGTTACATAGAAAATATGAGGGATTCCTATATGCCCCCCTCCCTCTCCCTCCCAAACTTTCTCACAGTAACAACATTCTTCATTAATGTGATACATTTGTTACAATTGATGAACCCATATTGAAGCATTGCTACTAACTATGGACTACAGTTTACATTACAGTTTATACTCTGTCCTGCACAATTTTGTAAGTTATGACAAAATATACAATGAACTATATCTGTCACTATAATGTCATGCAGGACAATTCCAATGTCCTAAAAATGCCCCCATATTATACCTATTGTTCTCTCTCCCATCCCTCAGAACCTCTGGTGGCCACTGCCTTTACATAAATGATAAGGATTCTTCCATTGCTAGAATAATAATAAGTCTATAGTAGAATAACAAGGAGTTCACTTTAGTCCATTGTTCACTCCCCAATCTTGAGGATTTGGGGATGGTGATGCCCATGCTGCTTCTAATTGAGAGGGGTCTTAGATCCCATGGGATGGAGCTATCTTGCTTGCAGTTGCAGATACTCTCTGTTCCTTGGGATGGGCATTGTCCATCATCATCTCCTTGTTAGTTGTCCTGGGTGAGCCCAATGAACTGGAGAGTAGGTGTTGCAACTCTGCTGAAATTCAGGGCTCAATTGGCACAGGGATGGACCAAAGATTTAAGTCTCTGGGACATATATTTGTCATATATAGTGGTAATTATAGGTTCAGATAAAAAGGGTAGAAGGTCCATGTGTAGAGACCCTATAAGTGAGTCTAACTCTATTATACTGGGGAGCATAAATTCCAAAGTAAGGCCCACTGACAGGGTGCTGAATTCCTGAGCTGTCTGCCCACTTATAATTTCTGGATATCTCTAGAGCCCTCAGGAGCCCCACTATTTGAAACACTGCTTACTGTGGCATTCAATGAGATCCTGCTGAGACTTGTGTAAGTGCAACCTCTGGAATGATTTCCTGACTCACTTTGAAATCTCTTAGCCATAAAAACTCATTTGTAGTTACCATTTCCCCCTTTTGGTCAAGATCTGTTTCCAGATGCATTGTTCGTTGGTGCTTGGTAATAATCTCTCCGTGCCAGGGAGGCTCATTCCTGCGAGTCACCGTAGTGAAATTATATGCTGAGTTTGGCTTAGAGAAGCCACATTTGAGCAACAAGGAGGCTTTCAGGAGGTAGCTCTTAGGCAGCAAATAATACTAAGCTAAGCTTCAATTTCACAAACATATTCATATCTTAGAGGCATGCCCCAGGTAAACCCCTTCCCATGCATCCCCACATCATTGACACCCCGCACCAGTGATTCTCCCCCACCACTGCTGTGACCCTTCTGTGATCCAAAACCTCTCCATAAAAGAAGCCAACAAAATAACTGAGTAAAATTAATAAGAAAATGAAATAATAATTTAAAAAATAACCAATAAAATACCAAAAAATTTAAAACAATTTGAAATAATAAAAAAAATTAGACATTGTATCTTTCATCACTGTAAGATCTGTTTTCTTGTGTGTACAGTGACATTTTCTTCCATGTATTCCCCCAGTTTCTTATTTTTTTTTATTTTATCTTCAAAGAAGTTTTAGGATACAGAAAAGTCACATAGAGGATACAGGTAATTCATATATGCATAATACCCTCCCCCTTTTCCCCTCTCCCTTATTAATAACATTTTATAAGCAGAAGGTACATTTGTTACAATTGATGTACAAATATTGAAGCATTGCTACTAACCATGGTCAATGGTTTACATTATGGTTTACATTTTGGATCATACACTTTTATAGGTTTTGACAAAATTTGAAGTGGCCTGTATCCGTTATTGCAATATCATGCTGAACAATTCTGATGTCCTAAAAATGCCCTGCATTCCATCTATTCTTCCCTCCCCTCAGAACCTATGGTAATCATTAAGTTTCAATTTTTTGAAGAGTAAGATTCATAGTTACTTGCAATAATATGGAGGGCTTGACATATTGGTCTGTTTTCTTTATTAGGCATTGCCTGTATTCTAAAGGGATTCTTGTCTCTCTAATTCTCAATATAGCAGGACTCCTCAATACAGGAGTTTGATATTTTCTCAATTATTGTGTGGATCACCACCCTCTGATATAACTCCCTATGACAAAATGAACACTTACATATTCCACGAAGCCTGCCCCAGGTGTGCCCTGTCCCATGTACCCCCCACATCCATCACCCACACCAGTGACCCTCTGCCATATTTGCCAAAAAAACATTCCCAACATTGCCAAAAAAACATTCCTTGCATCCCAGTGTCTAAGGTGAGTGTCTTATAGACAGCATATAGATGGGTCATATTTCCTTATCCATTTTGCCAATCTGCGTCTTTTGATTGGAGAGTTTAATCCATTAACATTCAATGATATTACTGTCGAGGCATTGCTTACATTAGCCATTTTTTTCTTTAGGTTTATATATGTCATATTTTGCTTTTATTTATCTTTTTATTCTTTTAGTTACTATTACTAATAATTTTCCTTCCTACACTCTCTTCCAACACTTTCTCCTGTTTTTTTTTTTTTTTTTTTTTCCTTTCAACCACCAGGACTACCTTTAATGTTTCTTGATGGCCATGACTCTTGTTGAAAATTTCTCTTGATTTTTGTTTATCTGTGAATATTTTTAATTCTCCCTTATTTTTGAATGCTAGCTTTGCTGGATACAGAATTCTTGTCTGGCAGTTTTTGTTCTTTTAACACCTAAACTATTTCATACCACTGCCTTCCTGCTTCCATGGTTTCAAATGAAAAATCAGCACTTAGTCTTATTGAGCTTCCCTTATATGTGATGGATCTCTTTTCTCTTGCTGCTTTCAGAATTCTCTCTTTGTCTTGTGCATTTGACAATCTGGTAAGTATGTGTGTCAGGGTAAGCCTGTTAGGATTTATTCTGTTTGGAGTGTGCTGTGCTTCCTGGACATTTACATCCATGTCCCTCATAAGAGTTGGGAAATTTTCAGCCATTATTTCCTCCAACACTCCTTCTGCCCCTTTTCCCTTCTTTTCTCTCTCTGGGATGCCTATAATGCATGTGTTTGTGTGTTTCATGTTATCATTCAATTCCCTGGGTTCCTGATTAATTTTTTTCTATCTTTTTATCAATCTGTTCTACTATGTGACTTCAGGTATTCTATCTTCAACGTCACTAATTTTTTCCTCTGTCTGTTCAAATCTGCTGTTATATGCTTCCAGGGTAATTTTAATTTATTGAATTGTGTCTTTCATCACCATCAGATCTGTTATCTTTTTATGTATGTCTACATTTTCTTCTGTATGTTCCCCTCATGTCTTCTTCATATCCTTTATCTCTTCCTTCACTTCATCAAGCTGATTCATGATATTTGTTTGGACATCCTTGATTAGTTGTTTCACATTCTGCATCTCCTCCTGCTTTTCAGTTTGTTCCTTAGACTGGGCCATGTCTTCCTGTTTCCTTATATGGTTTATAATTTTTTTGCTGGTTTCTAGGCATCTGTTTATCTAGAGGGGCTTATTTGGTGCGTTAGCTTCTCTTTTTAGTCTAGGGTATTATTTTGTTTTGTTTTGTGTTAAGAGTCCTCTTTGACACTTGGTTCCACTTAGTCTATAGCCTTGTAGTTGTCCACATTCCCTCCAAAAATTATCAAATCCAAAAAAATTAAAGAAAGAAGAGGAGAAAGAGAATTTTAAATAAAGGATGGAAAAAGAACCACAAAAAAGCCAGGAAAAAATAAGTAACAAAAGTGGAAAATCATAAAAAATAAAAAGAAATAACAATTTAAAAGGTGGAAGAAAAAAAAAAGAAAGAAGAAAAGTAAAATAATATAAAATAAGTAAAATTAAAAAACAAAAACAAAAAACAGAATGATGAAAAAGGGAGAAAGAAAATGAAGACCAAGCAAGTGAAGGTAGAATGAAAGGAAAGAAAAGGAAAAGGGAAAAAATGAAAGAAAATGGGAGGAAAAAAAAGAAAAAAAGGAAAGGTAAAAACAAAATGAAAAAAAAAGAAAAAAAAACAGACTGCCAGTGCTCACCGATCAATCACCCTATGGCCTGCCCTCTGTAGGTAGGGTACCCAGATGTAGAGAAAAAAATAAAGAATTTAAAAATAAAATAAAAAAAAATTTTTTTTTAATCACCTCAGTCTTAGTTCGCTGTTAGGAGGTTGTTTGTCTCACAGCTTCCCCTCCCTCAGGGATCCGGTGGTTGCCTGACAACCTGCTTGGCTCTCTGGCTCCCTTCTCTTCCAGACAACTGGGCACCTGAGTGCTCACCAGCTGCTTCTTCAGGCTCCCCTCTCACCTGGGCTGTTGGGTGCCTGTCAGCCCACCTCCTCACTGACCAGTTCCTCTGTCTCCCAGGGTGCACAGGTGTGGCAGCCCACCTGATCAGATCCTTCTCCCTCTCCCTGGAGCTGCTTCAGTGCCGGCTGGTGTCTTTCCTTTTCCCAGGAACCTGCTGAGATCCAGTCTGCCTGCCCTATCTCCCCTCCCCTCCCCTCCTCTGTCTCCCTGAGCTGGCAGGGTGCTGGTCCCCACACCTGTTTGCCCCGCAGCTTCCCCACCTCAAGTGCCTGCTGGGCACTGGGACACACCTTGGTCACCTGAGGGCTTCCCTCACCCTGGGAGCCAGCTGAGTGCTGGTGCTCCAGCCAAATCACTTACCCGGCTTCCTATCCCCACTGAGCCAGCCGTGTGCTGGCTTGTATGCTGTATCTCCTATGGCTTCCCTTTCCCCCAGCCAGCCGGTTGCCCCCTCTCTAGCTGCCCTCTCCAATTGTCCCCCATGGTCCTGTGGCTTCCCATCTGCCAGATAAACTTGCCTACCTTCCTGCAGTTTCTGAAGGAGTGTAGCCTGCTGTTCCCTACTCCGCCATCTTGGATCTCTATCTTGTGTATCTTACGTTTTATATCTCTTCCTCCTAATTTGGACTGGTAATGATAAGCATTTTTGATCTAATGGACCATACTTACTATCTTACTTTTACTCACATTTCTGCAGTTATATTTTTGATTGCTGTTTTTGCCCTATTTATTCTTTTTTCTTTAACTCATTTGTTTATTCTTTCTTTCTTCATTCTTACTTCTTCATATTATTGATTATATTTTCTTTTATGATCTTTTGTATAGAATTCTATTTTTAAAATTTATCATCTTAATTTCAATTTACTTTCTTATTTCATGTGGCTCCCTTTATCTTTTTAACTTCATCTAATCTATTTTCATGCCTAAACTTTTATTTCTCATATTAGGACCTGTTGCAAGTGACAGAAACTGAAATTGAACTGGTCTAAGCCTAAAGGAGGAGTTTATTGACTCCTGTAACAGAAATAGCAACCTCAGTAGAAAGCACCATTTATCTGATAGTTCCAACAAGCACCTGCCATTAATTCTGCTTGACCCAGCTTGGGTTATGTCCCCATCCATGAATCAGTCTCTACGACCATAGGAATGCCAAGCTTTTATCATCAAGCATGGGGAATGTGCCTACTTTTAGAATCAGAGGATGGGGGTATTTCTAATAATAAAGAGAGCTCATGGAGGGGAAGTACCCCATACCATACCAAGGGCCCTCATACCCAAAGAATGGATGTTAACTGGGGAAAAATACAGATCCTTTTTCAATATAATTTATGTTTATTTTCTATCCTTTTTCTTTTCTTTTCCTTTCTTTTATTTTCTTTCATGCCTTTATAGATGAAATAAAAAATGACCACAAGACTTTGCAGCAACTCCTGCTAGAAGTGAAGTCTATTTTTGAACCTGTAGAATGTGTGTTGCCTAATGACTTGTTTTGGTCAATAGAGTGTGGAAGAAGTGATGTTGTGCCTTTTCTGACTTTGGTGCTGGAGATTTTTAGCTCCACCCAAGGCTTGGGAGCCTGACCTCTGTGAGGAACAACCAGCCAGCCTCCAGACCTGGGGTCATGCCACCCCCAAACCACTAGATCTGGGAGGGTTGACACCCTCATACCATCCAACCTCCAGACCTGGGAATGGTGGCACCCCCAAACCAGCCAGCCTCCAGACCTGGGGTGATGGCACTCCCAAACCAGCCAGCCTCCGGACCTGGGGGTGATGGCATCCTCTAACCACAAGACCGGGGTGGGAATGGCACCCTCAAACCAGCCAGCTTCTGGCTGATCCACCTACTCACTGCAGATGCCCGAGCCAGCCAAGCTCCTTTACATCTGTTCTCATCTTCATTATCTCTAGCAGAAACATCTTCAAATGTCAATATTTGGTTCACCCCACAGCTTCCAGAGCTGATGCTTGCCGTCCCCCCAGCACCCCTGTGCCTCTACATCTACTAGGTCACTTCCAAAGTAAAAAGCAGTTAAGACAACTCGGTTCTTTTCAGACCATGCTATTCTTAAGAACAAAAGTCCCCCACCCCAGCCTACCTCCCCTCACCCTACCTCCCCTCACCCTACCTCCTTCTCACCCTACCTCCCCTCACCCTACCTCCTCCTCACCCTACCTCCCCTCACCCTACCTCCCCTCACCCTACCTCCCCTCACCCTACCTCCTCCTCACCCTACCTCCCCTCACCCTACCTCCTCCTCATCCTACCTCCTCCTCACCCTACCACCACAAGCCATTCTTAAAACTCTTTAAATGTTCAGGGCCACTTCTTACAGGTACACACCATGCACGTTTATTTTCTGGGTGGAGTTTATTTAAAGAAAGCTTTCTGGAAGGTCTCAATATTCTATAATTCCGGATTTCAAGAACAAGGTTTATATTGTTTTTGATACTACATAGCTTTGTGGGTAAGAGCATGACTTTGGGCTTTGAATTCAGACTGCCTGGCTTCAAGTTTCAAAACGATGGCTTCCTAGCAGTCTGACTTTGCAAAATTATTTAAATAGTCTGTGCCTCAATTTTCTCATCTGTGAAATGAGGAGGATATTATTACCCATCTGATGGGATTACTATGAGGCTTAACTGACTAATATCTGTCTTGTCAAAGTTCTGAAACCTTTTGCTAAAGAAAATGTGTGCTTTCTTTTGTTGTTCATCTTTGAATTTCCCCTAGCTTTCCAATATCTTGTTCTACTCAGTTGTTGAAATGAATTCTACCCTGCTCTAATACACAAAGTCCTTGAGGTGCTAAAGAAAATACTGCATATAAAATGCATGGACAGACAGAATAGGTTTACATAATGTTAATGTAGATAAATGACATGTACAAAATTATATCTAGCTGCAATTTAATTAGATTAATTAGATCAATATAATTAGTAGTGCTCTATTGCCCTAGTTAGATGTTCACCCTCTCTCTCTCACTCTCTCTCTCTGCACACACACATACACACACATACCAGCTTAAAAATGGTTTTCAATCCTAAAACATTATAATAGCACAAGGTACCAATGCAATAACATCAATTTCACCATGAACACAGCATTAAGAGTAGGAGTTTGTAGGACACTCAAGAGACACATAAAATGCTACCCTAGTAGGGAAAAAATTTGATAATGCAAGCTGAAAATACCTGTACTGTCAAAAAGGGTACATCACTCCAAAATTTAGGTCTGGTCATGATTACACAGAAATGAATTTAACAAACAGATTCTGGAGTTAACCTAATGAATAAAACAGACTTACTGTGGCTTTAGCGAAAGGCCTTGCAGAAGGGAAGTTTCAAACACCCACTAAATCAAAGATGTGACTGCACTGTTGGGCCGAGCACTTGAACAGAGCATACGGCACAGTCCCCAGCACCCCACATCCTTAGGAACTGAGATGAATTCAGTTCTCAGCCTACAAGAAAGCTACCAAGCAGGCAAGTGTGTGCTCTGGGCCGGAGGGAGAGATGGCTCTACCCCCGCACCATGATCTGTTCTTTTTTCATGACGCCATCCAGTCTCCTCAGTTAGCACACACTGCGGCTTGTCGTCACACTTGCCCTTATCATGTATTCAGGGTAAAACGGATGAAAAGAAGATGCTTTCACAAGAACCACTAAGCCCACCCAATGCTGAGAACCGTTCATTTGTTAATCCTCAATGTCAACGTCAAATTATTATGTTTACAGGTCTATCAGATACCTTTAAATTTGGCCTTTTATGAAACCTATGATTGTTGGAAAAAAACCTACAAAATTACTATGCTGAAAGTGGCAGAAACTATGGGAAAATAGCTAAATTGTTCTCAGCTGAGAATATTTCCATGATTTAGACTTCTTTTTAAAGATTTATTTCTCCCCCATTCCCTCCACCCCGTTGTTTGCACTCGATGTCTGTTGTCTGCTCATCTTCTTTTTAGGAGGCACTGGGAACGGAACCCAGGGCCTCCCATGTGGAAGGGAGGTGCCCAATGGCTTGAGCTACCTCTGCTCCTGCTTGTTCTGTATCTTACTGTGTTTCCTCATTGGGCTCTTCAGTGCATCATCTTGTTGTGTCAGCTTGCCACACCAGTCCATCCCGTCAGCTCACCGTCTTGCTTGTCTTGATAAGGAGGCGCTGGGAACGGAACCCAGGGCCTCCTGTGTGGTAAACAGGTGCCCAACTGCTTGAGCCACATTTGCTTCCCTGATTTAGAATTTTAATCTATAGCTAAGGGACATTTAAAAGAGAGGAAGAAAGGGAGAAAAGGAAGGGGAAGAAATTGAGAGAAGAGAGGAGGACAAGAAAGATAGAAAGGGAAAAAGGAAGGAAGGAAGGAAGGAAGGGAGGAAGAAGAAAGATAAAAAACATTTGCAATTAATTTGTGTAACCAGAATCCAGTCCCTGAAATAAGGATCAGAGGAAAAGGAGTTCCATCACATCCCGTGCTCAAATTCCCCTGGACTCTTCAGATTCCCATTGCCCAAAGACAATGTTTCCTAGTTAACTGTAGCACAATTTGTACTTTGACAAATATTGACATCTATCTCAAAGAGAATGTAAAGAAATATGGTGTTCATGTGATTTTTGTTTTCATCTTCATTTTCTTCAGCATAAATTAGATATTCTGCTAAATGTTAGCTTCTGTAGCTTAATTATACTGAATACACAGTGGTTGATAGTGTTTACATACTGCAAACTACTTAACATCTTATATATAGTAAGAAAGATGTGTTTAAATATGTTTGCATGGCTTGTACTTCTAATTTCTAAAATAGACTTGAATAATTATCAAGCAATGCCATCACTGTGATTTTTTATTATAATTAAAATGTATCATTTTGTTATACTTCCAATTTTTGCTCTAGAAAATGTTGAATTGTTAACCACACTTTCGAGTTTAAATTAACGCACTCCTTCAAAAAGCAATCGGAGCCATCTTTTACCTACAGATATCATAATTTGGTGATGGTGTATGGAAGAGAATTTATATAAATATTTAAATGAGTACATGTAAAATGTTAAGCACTTCTACTAAATTTAAGATTTGAATGGTACATATTCCTTCAAAAATAGTGGCCTACATATCAATATATTTTTATCCATAGGTGGTGATTCTAAAAGTGAGCTGCCAGCTTCTCTTCCTAAACCCTCTCTGTACCCAGAAGTGACTATTGTCTGGATACTTATTCCTGACAATCGTTTTCCTTATAGACTGGCCCACACGATTTTGTTACTATAGAACTTTATCTCTAAGTGGTTCAGAAGGAGCCATGACTGAGCTAGAGCAGCCAGCAAAATGGGAAATTCTCAGAACGGACTCGGCCAGGAAGGTGGGGGTGGAGGAGGGCCACGGCCGGAACGTGGCTGAGTACCAAGCGGCCCTTCAGCACAGTGCACCTGCCACCAAACCACCTCTCGGCTCTGTTCTCCTCCGCCCATCTGTGCTGCTCTTAGAAAATACAGATTGGTCATATACCTACCCCAGTTTTAACATTTTGCATTAATTGATGAGAGAATATTATTGTAATTATACTATTAACTATAACCCATAATGTACATTAAGGTTCACTGCTTTATTATACAGTCCTATGTTTGTTTTAAATATTTATTCTAGCAACATATATACTACCTAAGATTTTGCCCTCTGATCACAACCGGCTATATAATTTGATGGTGTTAATTACATCCACAATGCTGTGTTATTTATCATTATCACTATCCATTACCAAAACTTTTCCATCACCCCAAACAGAAACTGCACCAATTAAGAATTAACTCCCCGTTGAAGAGTATTCCATTGTATGTATTTACCACGTTTGGTTTACCCACTCATTTCTTGATGGAAACTTGGGCTACTTGCACTTTTCAGCAATTACGAATAATGCCACTATGAACATCAGTGTGCAAATATCTGCTTACGTCCCTGCTTACAATTCTTTGGGGATTTCTGGGTCACATGATAATTCCATACTTAACTTTCTGTGGAATTGCCAAACTGTTTTCCAAAGTGGCTAAACCATTTACATTCTTACAAACAATGAAAGAGTATTCTTATTTCTCCGCATCCTTTCCAACACTTGTAATTTTTCATTTTTAAAAAAATAATAGCCATTCTCCTGGGTTTGAAATAGTATCTCATTGTACGTTTTATTTGCATTTCCCTAGTGACTAATGATGTCAAGCATCTTTTCATGTACTTTTGGCCATTCCTATATTTTCTTTGGAGAAACGCCTGTTCAAGAATTTTGCCCATTTTTTCTCTTTATTAGAGAAGTTGTGGGTTTACAGAATAATCATGCATAAAATACAGGATTCCCATATACCACCCTATTATTAAGACCTTGCATTGGTGTGGAACCAAATGATGATAGCACATCTTTATAATTCTATTATTAACTATAGTCCATGTTTTAACTTAGTGGAATTAGTACCTTTGTCAAAAATCAATTGACCATAGATGTGAGGGTCTATTTCTGAAATCTTGATTTGATTCATGTAAGTCTGTCCTTGTGCCAGTACCACGCTGTTTTGACCACAATAGCCTTGTAGTAAGTTTTAAAACCAGGAGGTATGAATCCTACAACTTCATTCTTCTTTTTAAAGATGGTTTTGGCTCTTCAAGTCCCCTTACTCTTCCATGTAATATTATTCCACAATAATTTAGAGATATAAATTCCCCTCTTCAGCCCAGTTTTGTTGCATCCCATAAAATCTGATATGCTGTATTTTAATTTCATTTGCCCAAAATATCTCCTAATTTCTCTTGTGATTTCTTCTTTGACCCATTGGCTATTTAAGAGTGTGTTAATTTCCACATATTTTTTTAATATTCTAGTTCTTCCTCTGTTATTGATTACTAGCTTCATTCCACTCTGGTCAGAGAAGATATAATGTATGATTTCAATACTTTTTTAATTTATTGAGATGTGTTTTATGACCTAACATATAGTCTGTCCTGCAGAAGAAGGTGTATTCTGCTGCTATTGGATGAAGCACTCTCTATATATCTGTTAGGTATTGCTGGTTTATAGTATCATTCAAGTCTTCTATTTCTATATTGATCTTCTGTGCAGATGTTCTATCCACGATTGAAAGTTGTGTACTGAAGTCTCCTACTTTTAATGTACAACTGTCTATT
Source organism: Tolypeutes matacus (assembly GCA_026826555.1). NCBI lineage: Eukaryota > Metazoa > Chordata > Mammalia > Cingulata > Chlamyphoridae > Tolypeutes > Tolypeutes matacus. The sequence continues at coordinate 4,400,296 of JAKSZT010054215.1, read as the reverse complement.
TCTCTCTTCAAGTCTGTCAATATTTGCTTCATAAAATTTGGGGCTCTGCCATTAGATGCATACATATTTATGATTTTTTCACCCCTTTATTAGTAAATAGTGGCCTTTTTTGTCACTATAACAGCTTTTGACTTAAAGTCTATTTTATCTGATATTATTATAGCTACCCCAGCTCTCTTTGGGTTACTGTGTACATGGTATATATTTTTCACATCCTTCCACTTTCAGCCTGTCTGTGTCTTAGAATTTAAGGTGAATCTCTTGTAAGCAGCATGTAGTTGGGCCATGCTTTTTTATCCATTCTGACTGGAGAGATTAATCTATTTACATTGAAAGTAACTACTGATAATGCAGGACTTCTGTGATTTTGCCACATGGTCTTTGTAAGTTTTACTCCTTTTTGTCCCTCAATTCTTCAGTTAATGCCTACTTTCATATTTATTTGATTTTTTTTTTTTTTTTTTTTTGAGGTACTGGGGCCGGAGGTTGAACCCAGGACCTCGTGTGTGTGAAGCCGGTGCTCAACCACTGAGCCACATCTGCTCCCTTATTTGATTTTTTTATTGTACCATCTTGGGTCCCTTCTTCTTTCTTTCTGTGTATTGTTTTTTTTTGTTGTTGTTTTTTTTTTCATATAAATTTGTTGGGGTTATCAGGGGCTAAAATTTCACATCTTAATTCTATAACGATCACATTTGATTTGGTACCAATTTAATTTCCATAGCATTCATCTACCCTGCTTCTCTACCCCTCTGTCCCCCACCTTTTTGTTGTACTTGTTACAAATTATATCTTCATACATTGTATTTCCCAAACCATGGCTTTTCCACTACTATTTATGCATTTGTGTTTTTGAACCTGCAAGAAGTAAAAAGTGGAGTTACGTACCAGAAATAGGATAACTAGTACTGGCATTTACAGTAACCCACATGGCTATCTTTCCCAGAGCGCTTTCTCTCGGCTGCGTCAGTCCTCTTTGCCTTCAGCCTGAAGAACTCCCGTTAGCGTTGCCTGTAGGGCAGGGCTAGGGACACTACCTCAGCTTTGGCTTAGAGAATGTCTTAGTCTTTCCCTCATTTTTGAAGAAAGTCTCACCAGATATAAAATTCTTTGTTGGAAATTGTTTTCTCTTGCTACTTTAAGTATTTCATCCCACTGTCTTCTTGCCTCTACAGTTTCTGAGGAGAAATAGGCACTGAATCTTTTGGGACTCCCTGTACCTAACACGTTGCTTTTTTCTTGCAGCTTTCAGAATTCTCTCCCTTTGCATTCGATCGTTTGACTACTACAAGTCTGGGCATATTTCTCTTCAAATATAACCGATTGATGCCTGTTTAATATCTGTCCTGGCTGGGAAACTGATTCCTGAGCTTCCTACTCTGCCATCTTCTCACAATCCTCCCCAAGGAAATGAACTTTTGTTCTGGATGTAAAGATGCCTGGAAATGTTCAGAGCCGTACTTACCTTTCACCTCTATTTAAGAGGCTAACCATTCTTACTACCATTTAAGTTTCTATTGCCAAGTAGGTTCAAAGGCAGAAAACTATAGTATTTAAAATCCTCGTCTCTGGAGCATAATGGGTTAAAATCCCTACTTTGCCACGAATTAGCTGTACCACCTTCCTCAAATCACATAACCTTCCTCTGCTTTAGTTTCCTCATCTGTGAAGAGGGGTTAGTATGACGAACTTTCTCAAAAGGGGGTTGTGATTTAATCATTTGTAAAACAACTAAAGCAGTACCTGGCAGGTACCAAGCACTCTATTTTTAGCCATTCTTATTGCTAGTTTTGTTACTGTTGCTATTGTTGTTATAATTAAATCGTTATTATTATTCCAGATCGATATTGTCTATTAGTTTTAGTTTGAATGAAATTGGAAGCAGCGCAGTGCTCAAACGCGGTCTCGGCTGATTTGTGGAAAGCCAAATGGGATCTGCGGGAGTCAGGGCCCCAGCACGTCTTTGTTCCTCACACCCTATTGCCCCCCAGATTGCAGGCTCATATTCAGAAAAAGTCACATACCAGAGCATATAAGCATAGCAGTTTAAAACCAGTATTGGCCACTTAGGCACATAACACTACATAGGAAGAGAATGCGTCTTAGGGCCAAGAATATAAGCTTCATGTTGAATGCAAACTCTGGTGCAAATTTAGTGACTCTGGGAACTCTCAGATGCCCCCACCCACAATTCCCTAGCCCAGATATGAAGAATAATGATGACCTCCAAGCACTGGCAAGAGGATCAGATGGGCTGTTGAAGAAATTAGATTCTATTATGTGTATTAAACAGTCACAGCACGGTGCCTGGTTTATAATAGATATTCAATACATGTTAGCTATTATTATTATACTCCATTTGCTTTTTCTTCAAAATGACCCTTGCATTGTAGAAATAGAGGAGAGAAAAGGGCTGTAGTTTTCCAGTCCCCAGGGAGGAAAATAACAGTTCAGTCATCAATGCTCTCAGACCAAGGTTGAAAAGAGGCCAATTTCTATCATCTGGGAAAAATAGCAGAGTCTGTGCTGGCTCCAGATGGAAAAGGACAGCTGTGATGAGCCCAGGAGGACCCCAGTCAGGAGCTTTTGAGTCAGACTAGCTGAGATTCAAGTCCACGTGTTGATAATTGAGTACCTACCACATAATCCCTGCTTTCATTGAACTTTCATTCTGATCAATTAGCCTCGCTATAAAATGGGAGCAATAATATTTCCTAGGTCAGACGGCTTTTATGAGTTAAACAAGATAATGCCTCTAAAATACTTAGCTTCATGTTTGTCACTTTTAAATCATTCAAGAGCTGTTGCTGTTGCTACTGGTATTAATACTGATATGAGTGTGTGTTAGTGTTCATGTTAGTGTCAGTATTTACAGGGCTCAAGACCAGAGGAGTGCACACACCCTCCGTCCCCTCCTTGCCCAGCGCCACTGAGCTTTGCATTGTATTCCTTCAGTAGTAGAATAAGATGAAATGGGCTTCTAATACAAACAATGAGATATACAAATAGTATTGACCAAAGGGTCTGTCCTGTTTAACAGCGTACTGAGTCGTCTAATCGCGCATGCAAAAATAAACATCAGTATTTCTCCGGAAATCCTTGTAGCTACGCACGTGTACATAGACCACAAATGACACTGACCCCCAAATGAACGAGGGTCGGCTTGCGCTGAAATCATAGCTTACAATGTGTACAGCCTTAATTTAGCATCTTGATATGAAATTAGAACATTATGACTGAAGTTAGAAGTCGCGACACTTTAAAGCTTATGCTTTTTAGTGATGCTTTTTAAATTATCTCAGGCCGTTAAGCACGTACTACCATTCCTAGAACACTATTTTATAGAAATATATTTCACTTCACTTTGTTTCTGTCACTTTTGAAGTGATTTTTCAGATATTGAAAAATGATATTTGATCTGACCTTAATTTTTAAGAGAATTTAAATGAATTTTAGATTTTCAAAGCCACATATTGAGGTTTTGAATTGAGAATGGGCCCGACACTGAAAACAAAACAAAACTGTGTTTTAATTTATTCAGATGGTTTTTTTAAACCTTTAATAAACCACACGGAAATTTATCTGGCCATTTCAATGACGGCAACAAATATCCTGAACAATGTGAAGCAGCCAGCCAGCTCAACAGCAAATGCGCGGGAATCCAACTATGTGACAAAGGTAGGGGGCGGTCGCATTTGAGAGTTTGTGTGCTCATGACCGGGCAGCTAGTCAGCCAAGTAGCTGCTATTTTTCTCTCAAGATATTAACTAGGAAGGAAAAACTATCCAAAGGCTTAAGGTTATGATCATACAGAAGATTCTAGGCCCCTGAAAAATCTCCCTCGTAATTGGCTGGGCCCAGCAGAGTCCGTCTGCTGATGGGGATACAACGGGGATAAAGGATGGCTGGACAAAAGGCTCCCATCCCAGGGGAAGGTACTCTCCTCTTCCCAGGGAAGTGCTGGTGTGTTGACTTATGGGGACTCACGTTTCCAGCCCGCGAGCCCAGGCAGGTGGGCATCCTTCATGCGGCGGCTTTTAAAGCACTGGTTTACAATTACAGAATTTAAAATAATCTCCTGAAAATGGTTTCCCTGGGGAAAGTTCCCACTTAAAAATACCTACAACTGGAGGACAGGGAACATCACTTTAAAAGTCATAGTTCAGACGGCCTTCCCCGCCGGCCTGCCCCTGCCCAGGCCCAGCCCAGGCGCTGCCCTGCCAGGAGCCAGGCGGCCCCGGAGAGACCCTGGAGGCCGCTGCAGGGCGGGCATCTCAGGCCCTGGCAGTGGCAGTGCCGCTGCGGGACGTCCTTGCCATCTGTAAACTCTGCCTGGGAAGCTCTTCCTCAAGGGAAAAATCAAAACAACAAAACCCACGGGCCCCGATTTCAGGAGTTTGACTTGTGATTTGTTACTGAGCTTTTAAAGAGGTGGAAGGAGCAGGGGCGAGACCTGGGAAGTTGCTGCCCACAGCAGTGAGATGCTGAGAGGAGGAGAAAATTCTTCAAACGACCTTCCCGCAGGCCACACCGGGCAGCAGGGAGGCCGTGGGCGAGGTGGGCGAGGTGGGCGAGGTGGG
>JAKSZT010054215.1:4307277-4395706 GCA_026826555.1 Tolypeutes matacus | reverse complement strand
GGTGGGCGAGGTGGGCGAGGTGGGCGAGGTGGGCGAGGTGGGCGAGGGCGCCCGGGGGCAGTGAGGCCTCACAGACGAGCCCGGGCTGGAGGACGAGACCCCGGCCGCCAGGCTGGGGCACCCTGGAGCCCCCAGGCCCTCCCGCAGCCATGTGTCACCCGAAAGCACCTCTCCGGTCTGGAGAGAGGCCCTCTGTGCCGAAACTCACAGCCACGGGTCCTGGGCCAGTCGCGGCTGCTGTCCGGCTCTGGAATCTCCACCAGTGCTGCTGGGCCTCCAGGGACGGCAGGGCTGAGCCTGGCCACCGCCTCTCCAGGCCAGAGGGGTCATTCCTGTGCCGAGACAGCCGGACAGGCCCCGGCTGCGGGCGTGGAAAGTCCAAGTGGCACTCCTATTTTTTTCATTTAAAAAATTTTGTTGCAGTATATCATTCATACCTGAACATACCTGAACTATAAGTGGATAGTAAGAGTTGTGAACAACGACAGGTACAGGCCATTATGTATCCTGCCGTAGGCTGCAGAATTGAGTGGAGAGAGTGTAAACTGCGGTGTAAACTATTGTCCATCTCAGTGGCAGTGCTTCGGAATGTGTTCATCAATTGCAAAGAATGTACCACACTAATGAAGGAAGTTGTTAATGTGGGGAAAAGTGGGAGGTCTGGGGAGCCGGGCATATGGGAATCCCTTATATTTTTTTATGTAACATTTTATGTAATCTAAGTACCTTTTAGAAAAAATAAAAAATAAAAATTTTTTTTAAAAAAATTATGAACTTACAAAACATGCATATACTATAATACCGAGGAGCATTTTGATGGAGGAGAGGCTAACAGACCTGATTTCCTTTTTTTTAAGATTTATTCTGTTCTATTTATTTATTTATTTCTCTTGCCCACCCCCACCCCACCCCCCCTTGTTTTGCACGCGCTGTCTGCTGTCTGTGTGTTCTTCTGTGTCTGCTTGTCTTCTCTTTAGACGGCACTGGGGACCCGTCTCTTCAAGAGTGGAGAGAGGCGCTCAATCTCCTGTGCCAGCTCAGCTCCCCAGTCTGCTGCATCTTTCATTGTCTCTCCTCTGTGTCTCTTTTTGTTGCCAGCTGTCCACGTGGGCCAGCTCTCCATGTGGGCCAGCTTGCCTTTCACCAGGAGGCCCCGGGAATCAAAACTGGGACTTCCCATATAGTAGACAGGAGCCCAATCGCTTGAGCCACATCCACTTCCCAGATCTGATTTTTTAAAAATAGTCTCATCCCGTTAAAATAGTTGCTGCTTTATAGAACTGAAGAATACGCAGTAAATATTACAATATCATCCTGCTTTCAAATCACTATATTTGTTAAGACTCCTTTCTCTGATCTCAACACTAATGTCCCACATGATGATCCTTCTGCTTTTTGCAAGGATATCTGCCTTGTTTACATCCCTCCTTGTCTGTCTATAAAATCCACCATCAGCAAGGGACTGCCTCTCCCTCCAGACATCCTAAGGCCTTGTTCTGCTAAAATTCTTCCTGGACAAACTATCTTCCTGGAAAAGAGCAAGATTCTTAAACTTTAGGTTGCTTTAGAACTATCCAGTGAACACAGAAACAATGCTTGTGTCTGGGCTCCAACCTGAAAGATCTTGGTCTTGGGTAGAGTGTAAAACTTTGTATTTTGCGCTGGTGCCACACGTGGTTTTGATGTGGGAGGCCCACAAGCTGCTTGCTGAGGTTCACTGCCACTGAGCAGACGTGGTCTCCTCGTCTGCTCGTCTTACAAGTACATTTTATCAGTAGTTCTCCAATTTTTGTTCTCACCTCTCGGATCCCGTAGATTGCCTTACAAAAGCTGTGGGCATGGGACTGCTGCATCCCACATATCGCCTCTGAGTTAGGAGAAGCCACCCCACCTTTCCACCTTCCCACATTCCCGCACAGACTGCAGGGCCCTCCTCTAGCCAGCTGCCCTTGTGCACAAAACTTCAGAGCAACAGTGAAACAGCTGTGGGACCTGGCTAGGGGGAAATAGGTAAAAAGCTTTCTCGACTGATCCATTTTGCAATGTTTTTATCTCCTGGTTGGCTCAGTTTTTGATATTTGGCCAAATGTTAGAAACTCTTGGCAACATCATTGTTCTCATGGAATAATTCCTACCAATGCAAATATGGAAAGAAAGTGAGATGGGATGATTTTTGAGAGCATTGAAAATAGAGGGAGGAAAGCCTGGGAATAGCCAGTAGGGACTGGACAGTCAAGAGTGAGATCACAAATGTGTTTTAAGCACTTGTGGCATGCACCTGCAGCTAGCATCTCATGATGTGACTGAGACACTAGGCGACCGAGATAGGAAAGCGCCTTCACCCAGGCTTCCCTACCATTCTGCAACACCCAGTGTAGGTTTTCTCAATGAGCTGGAGAGCCGCTTCTTTACCTGCCCTACAAACCCCTCCAAGGCAGGTCAACAGTGCTTCCCTCCTTGCCTGGGTGACACCTGCAGCAGCCTGGGGCTCGTGGCTGCGAGATTTCCAGGGTGCCTGGGTGCTCTTTTGAATTGGTTTTGCTGAAGGTGAGCAAAAATGCTGGTGGCACAGTGAGCACCTGCCCTAGACATCTGCATGAGGAGGAGAATGAAGTCACCAGGTCGTGAAGGGGACGATCCATTGATGAGACCACAGAAAACAAGGGGAAATTATTACTCATCTGCCAAAATCCATGTGCCTGGAGGAGGTCCTCCAGCTCTGCAGACCTCCGTGCTCTCCCCTCAGGGCAATGGCGAGAGCATAAAGAGGTCTGGGGACACTGAGCAGCAGGCATGTGGGAGCATGACTCCGGGTTTGTTTGCTTCTTGATGGTCTCTCCCACTGGACTGTAGTCTCCACGAAGGAGGTGGCTGCCACGTCTCTTCCTTTGGTGTCCCCAGTGCCTAGAGCAGAGCCTTCCCAGAACTGGGAGGAGCTCCGTGCATAGTTGATGGACAGAATTAGTAGTTACTGCAATAGCCACTGCTGCTTTGTCACTTGGGGTCCAACACTCGGAAGCAGAGTCATGAGTGACACAAGCAGAGACTGAGAGGTTGGAATTATCCAGTCCTTGGAAATCATGGCAGGGAATGTAGGAAGAAAACCTGCTATGACCTCAAGAATGGTGACTGGCATTAAGAAAAGACAAGTTAATCAAGTAGGAAATATTTTTCTCAAGCCCGTTTTTCCCTCCTGAAATTGATCCTACTCACCTTTTAACTTTTAACTCCCTATAAATTCAAATTAAAAGGCACCAAAGTTTTATTGTGAACAATTAAAATATTTCATAACTTAGGTTCAACTTGTAGCCATTTAAGTTATCATGTCATATTCCTCAAGATCACACCACTGGAAAAGATGGATGGCATAGTAAATGCATCAATTTAATGGCCACTGAAACTAGCATGGATTAGAAAACACAGCACAAAGCAGGGGAAGGGATCTGATGCTGACACCCCCTTTCTCTTTCCTCCGCCCCCCTGCCTCAGTGTCTCTACTGCCGAGCCAGCTGCTCAGATTCACACCCCTCCGCTGCCCACCCCCACAACTTGACTGATATCAGATGGTAATCTAGGCAATGATCGTGAAAGATGCCATCAGAAGAGCTTGTATTTTAATTCCTTTCCTTCCTGAGTGCTCAGCATCCATGAAAGCCAATGTCTTTTATGAAGATGATGCTAAGACATGCTTGCGTTTGAGACGTCCTTTTTTCTCCCACCCTAGGGTGATGGGTAAGACCTACATTACGGAGCATCCATCAAAAAGTCTGACCTTGAAGTGCTATCTTGGCATCTCATGGTCTTTGTTACTAGGTTGCCAGTTACCTGTACACAAATACAGTGTTCTACCTGTGTTTAATACATGTGGAGAGGCACGCAGTTAAACAAAACTCATACACAAGCATAATGTCGTACACATTCATCTTGGCAATGAAAAAATGCATGCATATTTAAATATATTCATCAATTTATTCATTGAGTTTTAGTACTATTTTTTTACAAATGTGTGAAGGGAACTTAACTTTTGAGAAAAGTAAGCTACTTTTTGGTATTATTTTATTCTATTTTAGGCTATAATCTCCTCAAAGGAAATTCAATAAGTGAGGGGGAAATGTCAGCAAAATGGTGGAATTCTCTCTCCTTTTTAAAATCATATATGTAGTTACCTTACAGAATACTTCTCTCTTGGTTTAAAGGTATGAAGACATGACTATAATAGTTAATTAATAGTAAAAAATAAGTCACATTAACGATGCTCAATTAAAATCCAGGCGCCAGCAGAACACCCGAAATTTATAAGCTTGAGCTCTGCTCCAATTTAACATCCACTGCTTTGCATTTATATGAAGCAGCCTATTAAACAGATTTTGGATTATATTTTAGATGGAATGAAACCAACCACCTGTGAGACCTCAGCGGAAAAAGATTAGAATTATCTCCTCCTCCAGGAACAACTGCCGTTGACCGACGTTCTCACTTGTGGTTGTCCATCAGAGCTAAGGTTAAAATAGATACTAGATCAGTACAAGTGTTTGTGTGGTCAGGAGGAAGAATTTAAAATACAGTCAGTTGGGGAGGTTCTTTTTCGCTTAGAGTTTCAGAACCTGCTCAAAAACCCTTGACAGTGAGGGGAGAAGGGAAGCAAGCTTTCTGTATGGCTGCAATTTCCAGAAAACATTAGCTACATAAAGCACAGATTCTAGCATTTGGTATCTTTTCACAATCCCAGTAGGAGTAAAGATCAAGGACTTCCCTACTGGCAATTTGCAACTGAGGCTCTTTCAGAAGAGCAGAGGGAAACAGCATAAGGAGATTCTTTCCAAAAGACAACAGTAGTTAACTGTATTGAAAACAGAGCTAATTTGGGTTTGTGAAAATTATTGAGCTACTTTTCTAGGTATTATTTCTGAAATAGTCGTCTTGCCCTTCCCAATTCCATGCACATATTCACATGGATTTTTTCTTCCTATCTTTTTGGTTCTGTTTGTACAGCAGCTTCAAATTTAGAGCCAAAAGTTTTGTTTATTTCCTGCCACGCAGTCATCCCAGGATTTTGAGCCTGTTTTGGAAAAAAAATTAATTTGGAAAGCATCCTGTTCTGTAGTATTTCAGATTCAGAATTCCATTGGACTGCAAAATGAAAACAAAGAGATAAAGCAGAGTCTTGTGTGTTTCAAGTTTGGATGAATCTCAGCCACATTCCATAGATTATTTTGATTTAGTTTTAACAAAATACCACATTAAATCACTCTAATGAGCTGTTTCTGTTCCCCCATCAGTACAGGTCATTAGGTACAAAACTGCATCTTTCTGCAGTGTCTCCACTAGTTCATGTCAGAGATGTCAAAAAAGACTTTGATGGTTTTCCATAGTGGAGGCTGTGACATGCTGCTCCCAGAGCAGAAGGGTTTGCACCATCACAGGGAGATGATCTGTCACACTCCCCCAGATGGGTCCCAGGTGTTGGTGGCTGTGGGGAGTCTCAGAGGTCGGGTCCCCCAGGGAGGCTTTCCCCTCCCTTCAGCTAGCTCAGAAGTGAGCTTACCTCACAGATTGTGTGGCAGTGGCATTTCTTCCACATTGACGCGTCTGTGGATTAAACAAACAAACAAGCACACCAACTGAAATTAGCATACACCTTTAAAATATGTCATTAAATGAATTGCGCTCTTTTTTTAAGGCAACTCTGCTTACGTTTTTAATTGTTAGAGAGTTGCCAATATATAATTCTCACAAAACATTGTTTCACACAACTCGGTCACACACGGCAGGCCTTATGCCTTATTTCATTATGTGTTGGGGTCCACACAGCAAGGTGAGAACAAGCATGTATCTAACTCCACATAGTGAGGTAGGAAAAAGCAGATATCTAAACACCATGGGCTTGACATGTGGCCTACTATGCTAATTACAGAGGAACAGCTCTGTCTTGGCTTCCAATTATGGGTCTGAAGAAGCTCATCAGCACTTTTTCCAGTTCTTAGCTTGATTACTTATTTATCTTCTTGTGTAAGTTCTGTGTGTGACAGTTTGAAATTTTGTGAATCCCAGAAAAAATCATGTTCCTTGAACTAATCCATTCCTGTGGATATAGGGCCCTTTGATTGCCTTAGATTCCGTTAAGGGACTTTGATTAGATCACTTTTGACTAAATCACTTTGGGACCTTTGCTTGAACTAGGTCAGTGAGGCATGACCCAGGTTAGGTCTCAGCCCTCTTGCTGAGGTCTTATATAAACTGAGACCTGAAAGAGAAATAGAGGGAGAGAGGCAGCAGCCATTTTTACCCCACCATGAGAAAAGGGACTCCAGGATCTGCCTTAATCTGGACATTTTCACAGCCCTGGAACTGTAAGCTTTTACCCTAGTAAATCCCCATTATAAAAGTCAGCCCATTTCTGGTATTTTTGCATTGGCAACTTTGGCAAACTAAAACACTGAGGAATCTGGGATTCAGATAAATCAAGACCAGCAGCAATATTAGAAGAAAAAAACTAAAAGAAAAATCCCTAGTGTCAGCACTGGCTTACTTACGGGTCCTTTTGTTTGCCATTTCACTCTTCTGTCAACCCTGGACAATGAGTAGTAAATCTGCTATTTCTCTGATTATAACATGAGGGGATATTGGTACAGGAAAATGTTACGGCTGCACCAAGCCTGTGGGTGGAGGGCAGTGAGCAGTTTAATCACAGGGGAAGGGCTGGAAAGGGCCAGCGTGGGTCCGTGGGTGTGCGGGGTGCCTTGAGGGAACTGGGAGGACGTTTTCCCCCTGAGAGTTAAACTGTGAAGTCAACACAGAGTAGTCAGAGCTGAACAAAGCAAAACTGCGTTCAGGAGATGGTTCGTAGTCCTGTGCAGCAAGAATTCCCAGCACCCACGGCAGGATGAGAAGAAGGCATGAAAAAGAGGCACAGCAGAGGCCAGCGGTTTCCGCAAACTTGCGTGGACCTCATCTGAGCACTGGCCTCGGCAGTGGGTGTCCTGCCACGCGGTCGGGCTCCTCTCAGCCTAACAGGTGTGTCTTATTAAGTAGCTGGACATTTGAATAATAAAATGTTCTGATGGCCTGTTCCCCAAGCACCTTTCTGATTACTTGACTTCCCAAGTAACTTGCCTACAGGGAGAGAACGTGTTGGTCAAGAGGAAGCCAACATCTGGTCTGCCTGACAGTTATATTACTCATTGTAAATTACTGTGCTGGCACTCTGGTTTTATATGTCACTCTCCTGTGAGATTTGTTAACGTGAGTCAATGTTCTTGAGCCAGATCAAGTCTGGGACTCTGAAAAATCTGACCCTTCAGAATGGAGGGCCTGATCCGAGCCAGGCCTGAGACCCACTCTGTAAAGTTTTTGAAAGCCCCAGTTAAATTAAAATGTCATCCCCAAAGATTAGCAGATAAATCAGCATTTCTTCAATCAATAACTGACCCTAAAATTTGGGGGCAGTGTAGTCTAATCCAGACCCTGGGTCAGCAGTTGGGGCTAAGCAGAGAGCTGGCACTAAGGAATGGCTGGTATTGGGGATAAGGTGAGGTGGCAGAATCAGGGGACCACTGAGACCTCAGGGGCTTTCCCATGCCAAACCACAGAAGTGGGTCAGAGCGTGCTTCAATAAAGAGAAAACGTCACGTAAGTATTGAGGGATTAAGAATTAACATCAGGGAAAGTTCTTGAAGGGATTCAGGGTCTTCCCAGGTGGATGTTGTTTTGACAGGATAATGCCGGCAAGGGCACAAGGACCCACTGAGTTTTATGAAAGAACGGCACAGACATTAGCCCGAGTCTCTCCGCTGCAGTCACTATTTCAGTAAGGAGAGTGGGGAGATGGGAAGCGAGGTGGCAGGGCAGTGCTGGGCGGGGGGCTCCGTCGTGAGTGGTTAAGTGAGACGCCACAAATAGCAACCCAAAGAGTGGGCACGTGAGGGTCTCGACACATACGCACCAGCAAATTATACCAACAGGGCAACTGAAAAGACTCCCCAGAACAGACTCTTCCGGGATCTTGAACAACTTTTTACTGCAGAGTGAGTTTGAAGCAGAGCTATGGGGCTGGGGCAGTGCCGGCGAGCCCCCAGGGGTGCTATTCGCCACCCGTGTAGATGCACAAAGTGGTGGCCCTTGGCCCGAGAACGGTCTCAGCAGTCCCTTTCCCCTGAACGTCTTGGGGAATTAGAGAGTGACACTCACAGGCCTGGAGATAAAGGCAGCAGTGCAGCTTCCTCCTTCTGGCACTATTCCCTTTTGCACATCCATTACCTGCCTTGAACTGAGTCATTCCAATTCTGACAAATCTCAGGAAAATGGTAAATGTGCTTCCCTCTGACTGCTGGGTAGATGGTATGCTGGGCTATTTTACCTCGCGCGGCTTGCACGGTCCGAATTGCATACATTTTCCTCCTTAGGGGCAACACGGGGGGGTGATGCCTGCCCTTCCATTTCCCGGGAGTGAGTGGCTCGGTGCTGGCTGCATCTCTGCATCCTGCAGACAGCTGTCTGTTTGGGAGAGCAGAAGTAAATCACAGCCGCAGATAATAGCACAGTAGGGACAGTGCCTGGGGGAGGGAAAAAAGAATAATACCTGAGCCATTTCGTGTGCCATTTGCAGGAAAAGGATATTTGGAAATTTCAAAGGCATTTGATAATTCTAAACAGCGAGTTAAATTACCCTGCTCGCTCCAAAAGAAAAGAGCTTCCAAATCTGCATTCATATTGCTAAGGGGAGAGAAGCATTAGGAATAACTCCTGCACAGATTTTTGGCGAGCATCAGGCCACTTTTTTTTTTTTTCCTAAAGACATTCCCTCTATTGCCTGCTGCCTGCTGCTTCATAACACTTGACAAATTCGCAGTTCTTAAAAGCCCTCATCAATGTTTTGTAAATTGCTCCATTTTATCAGGGCGTTCTCAGAGCCTCGTCCCTCATAGTCACGTTTTCCTTCTCCAGTCCCTGTTTATCTTTATTTTTTATGCATTTTCTAACAGAAAAAGGCTGTCCTTATCAGTATCAGCATTCTCATTTTTATTATCATGAGGTTAACCACAGAAAAGGTTTACCATCTGCAAGCTGGAAATTCCCACAGCCGGAAGATTCTGCAAACTAGTAAAAAAATAAATAAACAAAACCATCTAAAGAAAAATTTTAAGACATTTTAAGTTGCCATGCTGCTTCAGGAAGGCTACACATGCATGTCATCACTCCTTATAAGAATTCCTGAGCTAAACGTGGCTCTCTCTCAGATAGAGAAATTCTTCATGGAATTCCATTTAGACAGGAGTTGTAATTTAAGGGCAGGTGGTGGGAGGGAGCTGTGGGAAGGACGAGGCCTTGATGGAGGAGGGGGGCTGGTGGGGGTTCCAGAGGAAGGGGGGGATTCTGTTAGTGAAAGTGCAGGAGAGATCTGGAATTAGAGGCCCGTCTGGGATATTAATCCTCACAGCTGCAAGGAGGAGGCCAGCCGATTGCAACTTGTTTGAATACTTTCCTGGACAAGCTCTGTTAAAAATGAGATAGTGTACTGTAAATATACGGTCACGTGCCCCAGCATTTTGTCAGCACTCCCGGCACCTGATTCATTCCCAATAGCGCAATCTACTGGATATTATACCGGGACTGTAAGAAACATACGGCACTTGTTTCCATCACTCGGAATTGCTGCCTTTTTAAACACGGGCATGTAAATGAAATATTTCCCCCAGTCAAGCCAACCTGGGGCTGGTACCAAGCAAACCTTGATGGAGTGCAGTCTGCTTGCAAATGGGAGTTTATGCTAATAGCCATGCCAATCCCCCAGCCCGGCAGCCCTCCGAGAACTTTAATTCCGAGTGGGAGCCAGGTCAGCCAAGCAGCAGCCCCATTAGAAGAAGAAGAAATCCACCTGGAAACCAATTTTCCTTGAACAGCTGTTTAATTTCTACCCTGGAAGTCCACTTCTCAGGGATTATCTAATAGCTGCAGGCAGCGCATTGGCTAGGTAGCAGCACATAAATAACATCTCCCCTGCGCCCCCACCTCGCAGCTGGGAGTCATGGCGATCCCTAAATATTTCACAACACTTCTGAGAGCGCCTAGACTTTTTCGGGGTCTGCGGGAGTGTCGGAAGATATTCTATCCCAGATGACACAAAGAGGGGTCCTCGGCTTCCCAGCCAATCGACCTTCTCGGCGCCGCCCGGGGAAATCTAGCTGCGGCTCTAGGAAGCTCATCCATCCTCAAGGCGGCCCATCTGACAGGGGTGGCATCAGCGTTAACTCACAGCCCGGTGGGAAACTGCTCTGGAGGGGGCACAGCCCGCGTGGGCGGGGCGCGGCGGCTCCGGGGGCGCAGATGCTGAGCCGCTGCCGAGGCCGAGGGCAGCAGTGGAAAAGGGGGTAGTTATTAAGGAGAACAAGGGACACTGACTTCTCCAAGGGTCCCTCGGGGCCAGCTTGGCACGTGCTGGAGCGTTGGGGCGCGTTGGCATTAAGGGCTGTTGAAGTAGGCTCAGGACCAGCTCTTGGCTCCTGCTACACCCTCCGCCACCTCTAACTGAAGGGCATCGGTTGTGGAGGTGCCCGGGGGTGCTAACGAACAAAGAGGTGCTTTTAACAAGAGTGCAGCTGACACACTGAGAGAGGGGGCCTCGGGATAGTTCTAGAAAACTGGACATGGCAAAAGAAAACAAAGACCAGAGGTGGAAGCAAGGTAACTGAAGTCGCACTTGGCCTGTCTCTCAAATGTCCTTAGAATTGACCTTGGGCCTGTTGCAGACATAACACGCACCTAGGCACACGTGGGTGCAGGTGGCAGTGTCAGGGCTCTCGAGAGAAACACACCCACAGGAAGTGCGCGTGTGTGTGTACAAAGAGGTTTATTTTAAGGAATTAACTCATGCTATGGCAGGGGCAGGTGGATGGCAGGTCCAAGCCGTCCACCTTGCAGGGGCAAGCCGGCGGGCTGGAAACTCGGGCAGGATCTTATGCTGCAGTCTGGAGGCATAATTTCTTCTTCTGGAAACTTCCATTTTTATCCTTAAGACCTCCGGCTGATTGTATGAGACCCACCCACTTTATCAACTTAGAGCCAGTTTATAGCAAGTGTTAACGACATCTACCAGCTGTCTCCACAGCCACATGGCGGCCAGCGCCGCGGTCCGGCCAGCCTCGCGGTGTGCACGAGCGGTCCCCTGGCAGGGCAGCGGGGAGCCTTCCCGCCGAGTCCTGCTCGCCCTGGCCTCTGCCACGGGGGCTCCCCGCAGAGTGGACAGGCCGCACCCACGGCGCGAGGCGTCTTGCTGTCTCCAGGTTCGAATCCGGTCTGGGCCCTTAGACACGGCACAGAGTTACGACCAGGACATAAATCTAGGGTTTCCACGTTAATGAAGCACAGGGAATCGCTGAAACCCAGAGGCGGCTTCAGAAAACGACACTGATGAAGCTGTTTGGAAGCAGCCCCATTTCCTGAGTTTCCCTGCAGCCTCCTCTCCGCACGGCCGCGGGTGTGGGCGCCCAGGGATTCTCACGGGTCACGCAGCCCAAGGGGGAGCCTCGCTCTGGGCACAGGCTGAGCATTTCTCGAAACCCAGTAGCTACCGGTAGTGGGTTGTATGGTGATCCCCCCAAAAGACATGCCCACGTCCCAACCCCAGAGCCTGTGAAGGTGACATTTGGGAAAAGGGTCTTTGCAGACGTAATTGAGTTAAGGGCCCTGCAGATCTGGGTGGACCCTAAATCCGATGAGGCTCGCAGAGGAGATCTGCACAGGGGCAAAGGGGAGATGAGAGGTGGAGGCAGACAGGGGAGGCTGCAACCACACACCAGCCTGGAGGACCCAGGAAAGCTGCTTCCTGCAGCCTCCAAAGGGAGCTGGCCAAGAACGAGCAGGTCTTACAAGCAGCACTCTGCAGCTCACCAGCTGCTCCCGTTTCACACGGCAAAGACAGCCAGCAACGGCCCCCTTACAACACTGCCATTATCTGGCGGCCTCCCCTGAGTCCGAAAAACGACCAGTTGCTTTACGTTTGCAGCAAGAAAAGCGCCTTCAGATGCTGAACCCAAACAAAGGCTGTGGGTTGAAAGGGGGCTCGTGGTGCTCTCCAGCCCAAAGGACCCCTGTGAGAAGGACGAAGTGGCAGGGCTGGAGGCTCCCGCGACTGAGGGGTCGAACACAAAGTCATACGGGCTGCGCATCTCGTGGCACTGCACGTGTGCTCGGCAAAAAGGACAGAGCGGGCCTGCAGGCTCTGTGTGTGCCTGTGTGCGTGCAATTATGTGCCCATCACATGAGTCTGGGTGTGCACATGTATGCCTGTGCATGTGTGTGTTTATGCATGTGTGCCTGTGTGTGCACGGGTGTGGCGAGTGTGTACATGAACAGAAGAGTTTAGTGGGCCAAACTGTGAAATCTGCAGCTATCACTTTTAATTGTGTGGCCAAGAAATTACTTAACTTCTCTCTGCCTCTACATCTCACCTGTAAACTTGTGGTTAATAATAGTTTAGAAGGTCATTGTGACGATTAAATGACATAATATATGTTGATCAGTTGAAATAGTGCCCCAGACAGTCACGCTCAATAAAGATTAGCTCTTACTCCAGGCCGTCAGTAAACACTGGTCTGATTAAATGTCTACCAGGGTCCCACAGCCTCTGAGAAGAGGGCCAAGCCCCTGGGTGGGGAGCTCCCTAGACAGCCCAAATTTCACTGAGGATGGCCAAGTGGTTTCTAATGCTTAGTGGTTTGGGACATCATTTCATTTTTACAATATTCAACATTTCACGGCTTTCCTTTTTCATTTCTTTCAAGTGTTATGCTTATTTTCTGGCTTCCCAAATCTATACAGCAGCCTTGGGTGGGGGCTCTGTAGAAGAATCCAAGGCTTTGCCCAAACCTGCAGGCCAGTAGTGCCCCCCACTCGAAGGCAAGTGAGGCTGGAGTGGAAGAGAAATTACAGAGGGAAACGGCTCCACGAGTTCAGAAGCACAATTACGAGTACTGGCCCTGAGGGCCCCACAGTCCCACTCTGTATTAGTCACCGTTCTCCAGGGAAACAGAACCGACAGGAGTGACATGTGGACAGCTATGTAAATATCACAGGACTTAGCATAAGAATTGGCTCCTGGGGAGCCAATGTGGCTCAAGCAACTGGGTGCCTGCCTCCCACATGGGAAGTCCCGGGATTGGTTCCTGGTGCCTCCTAAAGAAGATGAGCAGAAGCCACAACAAGCAGACAGTGCAACAAGCAGATGGCACAACAAGCAGATGCTGAAACCAGCAGACATCGCAACGAGCAGATGACATGATCAGCAGACAATGCAACCAGCAGGGAGCAGAAGTGACTCAAGTGGTTGGGCACTTGCCTCTCACATGGGAGGTCCCGGGTTTGGTTCCTGGTTCCTCCTAAAGAAGACGAGCAGACAATGAGCAGACAGATGAGGGAGCCATCTCTGGGCAGTGGGGCAGGGAGGGGGGGAATAAAAATTTTTTTATTAAAAAGAATTGGCTCCTCTAACAATGGGATTGGCAATTCCAAATTTTATAGGGCAGGCCACAAGTTGGAAGATCCAGTGAAGTTTTCCATGAGTCCCCAAGAGAAGCTGGCTGGCTGAAGTGGAGACAGAAATTCCCCCTTGTGACTGCTGAAACCCTCAGCTCTCAGTCTCAAGGCCTCCACTGCCTGGATCGGGAGAGACGTCTCTCACTGCCGCAGGCAATCTCCTTTGTTGATTAGAGATGTCATCAGCCATAGATGCAGTCGAGTGACCAAATATTTAATCCCCAAAATACCTTCACAGCAACAGCCAGGCCGGTGTTTGCTTGACCAGACAACTGGACAAGCCACACTGACACACAAACTTAACGTCTCACACTCCCAGGCACTGAGAACAGGACCTCAGGCAAATGGGCGTATGTGTGCGTTCCTAGCAGCAGCACCCACAACAGCAAAGGGTTAAACGGCGTGCGTGTCCGCAGGTGGCTGGAGAAACCGTGGTCCGCTCTGCTGGTGGACCCTTCAGCCACGAAAAGGACCACGGTCCGTGGGACCGGCAGCATCACGCCACGTGGAAGAATCCAGGCACAAAGG
Source organism: Tolypeutes matacus (assembly GCA_026826555.1). Classification (NCBI taxonomy): domain Eukaryota; kingdom Metazoa; phylum Chordata; class Mammalia; order Cingulata; family Chlamyphoridae; genus Tolypeutes; species Tolypeutes matacus. The sequence continues at coordinate 4,381,648 of JAKSZT010054215.1, read as the reverse complement.
CCAGATGCCGAGCACATCTGTTTACACGAGATGCTGAGAGTAAGCAGGTCCTAGAGACCAAAGGCGCTGGGGGGACGGGGACGGGGAAGCTGTGCTTACTGGGAAAGGGGCTTTCCTTTGGAATGAAGGAAATGCTTGGTAATAGATAGGGGGCTAGTTACACCACATCGGGAATAACTGAATGTCACTCAACTGTTCAATTTTAAGTGCCGCATCGTATGGTATGCAAATTCCACCTCAATAAATGATTTTAAAACAGAGTATGGCTCTTGGATTTAAATTCCACCTCTTAGTAGCTGTGTAGCACTGGGATTTGCTGGCCCTTTCTCATCCTTATTCTCCTATTCTGCACAGACAGAACTGTGCTAGCGCTGATGTAGCAGGGCTGAAGGCAGGGCCACAGACAGTGCACGTCACAGGCATACTGACAGACCTTAGCTACAGACAGTGTTTGTGGTGAAAATGTATGAACTATTTTCAAAAGTACATGCAAATTAACGTGCTGGTATATTTAAATCAAGCCTTTTCAGAAACCGGTCTGAAGCACCGTCTTTATGTCAGAATGGGTATTTCTTTTAACTTCAACCCATCAGCACCCACCCACTGTTCTGCCGTCCAAAGCTGCTTGCTTTCCAGGAGGAGCCCTTTCTCCAGGCTCTACAGTGGAGTGTGAGCAGGGTGGGCTCGCCTTGGGCCGCAGCTGCCGGCCAGATGGATACCAAAGAGCCTTCCCTGGACCAACTAGAGGCTTGAAAATAAGAAAGAAGTAACAACAGCAGCAAAAGCAATGATCCAAAAACTGTTGATTGAGTGTGTATTTGCTGGCTCCCTCTTGAGTTGTTAGAAGGCTGCAAAGGAGAGGAAAGAGGCTCAAGGTCAGCCGGCCAAGGACCCAGCAGTGCACAGTAAAGTACCAAGAACAGAGCGTGAGAGCCTCCTGGACAGAGAGAAGGCAGCGCTGGCTGCACCGCGCGAGACGGGTCAACACTGTGGCTGATGCTGAAAGGCAGGGCCGAGCTGGCCGGGGTGGCGGAAGGGCGGGCTGCGGTGGATGTCCCGTCCTGCTGGAGGCTGGTGCAGAGCAGGGCGCCCTCGGGTGCTGGGTGAGGATGTGTGTAAAGTGCAGTGACCGACGGCCAGAGGCACAGGGTCCAGAACTGCACGTGACCCACCCGCAGTGCGTACGTTCTCCTCGAGCACGTGGGAGGAGCCCACGAATACGAGAGGCTCAGCACCCCTCGACTTTTCCCACCCAAGCAGCCTAATGCAAGAGGAGAAGCAAGGAGCCACCCAGATCCTGGGGGCAGAGTCCAAAACAGCCCTGGGAAAGATCCAAACTTCCTGAATCCCTTTTGCCTTCTCTCAAAAAGTTGGATAAAGTCTATACTCAGCCTCTTGAGATATCAAATTATTTGACCTAAAAATGTATTACCCAGTTCATCAGGGGGGAATTTTGAGTAAAAACTGCTGCAGGAGTTGGTTTTTCCTATAGTGTCACATATCCTTGGCACACCAGTTTCAGAAGCATGAGTTAAAAAAGCAAAATTCCAGAAAGGAGGTAAATGCCGAAGGCGGTATCAGAGCTCTGGGTGGGCAGAGGAGGCCAAGCTCGCTGAAATCGGAGCCTGGGATAGGCCAGCCCCGGTTGTCGGGGGGGCCCCAGCACTCAGGAGGGGAGGACAGCTGCTGCCGCTCCCCAGCCCACAGGCACCCCTTCCTCCTCACCAGCCAGCGCCCCTGCCCAGGAGATGGGGCAAATCCTTCGCGGTCTCCCCTTGCCATGGGCTCTCCTCCTACACCTTGTCTGCAGGTAGTCAGAAGCCACTGCTAGGTCATCAGACAGAAGGAGCACTCGGTGGGGGGACTTCTGGAAAAGAAAAAAAATAGGGCGCAGGTGAACACACAAGTAAGCACAGACACCTCTCCCCCTCCCCCTGCATTGGCCACCCCCCGCCCACCGCTGCCTTCAGAGGGGTCACTCTAAAGCTGTGGCAGGCGTTTTGTCCCTGCGAGGGAAGCCAAGGAAGCTGTAGGGAACACAAGCACAAGCCCAGAAAGCACGCCCCTGTTTCCAGCCTCTCGAATGAGAGACCTCTCGAACTCTTACAGTGGCCTTAGCACCCCCACACACACACCCCGTTCTCACTCCTAGATCACAGGGCCAGCATCCCACGGGGTCTCCCGCTTCTAGCCAGCTCTGCCACAGTGCCCAGGACCCATTTGCAATACCACTGCTAGAACCATCTTTTTAAGTCTTGAATTAGATCAAGTCACAAAATCCAACCATGGTTCCCCATTTTACTGGCTCAGATTACAAGCCGGGGTCTTGCAATGCCCTATGAAATCCTCCGTGTCTGCCCACCACCTCTCCTTTTGGACCCTGTTACCCTCTCACCCTCCACCCTCCACTCCAATCACACTGGCCTCCTTCCCTGTTCCCAGAACTCCTCTCGGACCTCTGCCTGGCTCTAAACTGAGACCACCCCCGGATTGACTTCCTCTACTTCCCTCGTTCTTCACTGCCATGATCCCTGTTTAAAAATGCAGCCCCTCACTCTGTCTCCAGCAACGCCCATCACCTTCACCCTTCCATAATTCTTTCATAGTTTTATCACTTCTTCTACATAGAATTCACTCATTTATATTATTGTTGTTGTCTCTTTCCAACTAGAATTAAAGTCCATTAGGTTTTCGTTTTTCAATCTGTTTTGTTGTAGTATATGTGCCAGAGCAGTGTCTAGCATGTGGTAGATCCTCCATAGATATGTCCTGGATAAAATACGAGGTGAGTCAAGTCTCCCCAGCTCCTGCAGTAAATGGAACAAACTTTCCATAAATGTATGAAGATTAGATGAAAATACAATTTAGTGAACAAAAACTCACTTTCTTCAACTTTCCAAAGAGAACTCTAATACATAGGATGATGTAGTTCTTAAATACAAAGTCACAAAGTCCTCGAAGTTTAAAATAAAGACTTATTACAACATTCATCTTTAAAATACAAAACTTGTTTACAATTATTGTGGGAAATATTGATTGGATAATTCCTAGGGAATATTACAGAAGTATTCATTTCATTACTACTTATTTCTCTAATAATATTTCTTCTGGGTCTCAATTCTCTTTCTATCCAAATGAGAAAATGAATATACATTTCAGCAATGTCCCAGTAAACATCCTAAGTACTTCTTTCTCTTGAACTTTTTCATTAAGGTGTAACCTATATGTAGAAAATTATTCAAATTGAAATCATCTATTTATATTTTAGTTATAGATTTTAAGATTATTATTTTAATGATTATCTTATAGATTACAATAGGCATCTTTGATTTATACAATCCAATATAAATCAATTCTTTTACCACTACTCAAATATAACAAAAAATAGATAAAAATTTTTTTATTGCTCTTTTGCCCTTTGTACTATTATTAGTATATATTATATTTCTACATATGTTATAAATTCTATAAGTAGTGTTGTTTTTATTTTAGAAAGTCAACATTTATTTTTTCAGATAAATTCCATCATTCCTGCAGTTTTATCCTTCTATCTGCAATCATTTTTTTTCAGCCTCAAAAATGACTAAGCATTCCTTATGCTAGTGAAAATTCCCCAGAGCTTTTGTCTTATCAAATTCTTTAATTTGCCTTCATTTTCAAAGGATGTTTTTGTTGGATATAGAATTGTAGATAAGCAGTTTTTCTTTTCCATTTCCTCACTTGAAACATACCATTCCATCGTTGCCTGGCTTCCATAGTTTCAGTGGAAAAGTCCATTTTAAATCTTTTTATTGCTCCTTTGTGTCCTTTTAATCTGGCTGTTTTTAGCGTTTTCTCTTTTTCTGAGATTTTTAGTAGGTTGATTCTGAAATGCCTAGACTTTGCTTTTTTTTTATTATACTTGACTTCTTAAATGTATAGGTTGATGTCTTTCATCAGTTCTGAAAATTTCTCAGCTCTATTTTTTCAAATATTGGGTTTATTTTCCATTAATTCTCCTTCTGTATCTCCAATTACACATATTTTAGAGATTTTGACTATGACCCACATGTCTCTTCTAGGTTTTCCTTATTATTTTTTCATTTGTGTTTTTTCTTTGTGCTTTGAAGTTTGGATTTCCTCTATTGTTTTTCTTCCAGTTCATTAACTCTGTTTTGTATACAGTTCAGTCTGTTCTTAAACCCCTAATGAAGTCTCAATGTTAGACTCTGTATTTTTTCAGGTCTAGAATATCCATTTGATTGTTTTTATACATTCAATTCTCTGTTGAAACTCTCCATTTTTAAAAAAATCTGTTTTTCAATCTTTTCCCTCCATTTTCATGAATATATTGATCAAAGTTATTCTAATATCCTTCCTGATAACTCTAATATCTGAATCACCTGTAGATAAAACCAAGGTGTTTATTTTTGACCATTTGGTTCTGTTCTTCCATATGCCTCATAATTGTTTTTGGACACCAGACATTGTGGATGAAAATTTTCAGGGCTTCTACTTGATTTTCCTTCCACAGTAGGTTAAGTTTGCTTCTGACAGGCAAGAAGCATACTAGATCACCACAGTCCTAACTGAGCACAGATTTACAGGCTTTCCGAGGGCTTGTATATTTCAGTTTTGTGCTTACTTTTAGTGTGTGGCCTTTGCTTCTAAGAAAGGGAACTTACTTCTAGAGTAGGACATTATTCCTAGAACATGGACCCAGGTGTCTGCACTGGCAAACCACCTCACTTACCTAGGCCCTTCCTCCTTGAACTCTAAATACTTTTTGACCAGCACCATGTAGCTGCTGAAGTCTTTGTTCAGATCTTTAGCCTCCCAGCTCTTCTTTTCTGCCAGTTTTTAGAGAGTTTCCCTGTATATGTTCAGCTTAGGAATTGGCCAGTTAATTAAGAAAAATAGTCTGCAGATGTTTGAGATATTTCTGTTATTTCCTTCTCCTTAGTATTTTTATTTTCAAATGCCAAATCCTTTAGCAGCCAGTAAAATTGCCATGATCATCTTGGATTCTATTCCTTCTATGCTTTCCTAGGTTTAATGTGATACTAACCATGTAAACTTCCTTTCTCCTATATACTATAGCCCCTCATAGCTTGCCTACATTGATTGCCTTCAAAAAGTTGTCTTACATAATCTTTCTGGGTTTTATAGTTATTTTTGGTGGTATAGTTAGTCCAATTCAAGCTTCTCTATCATGGCTGGATCCAGAAATCCTATTTCCTTCTTTTCTTAGAGAAAGAACCACCCACCTTTATTTATAAATATTTATTTCTTAATAAATAAATTTAATAAATTTATTTATCTTCCTCTGGATTTTAATCCCATTTCTTCTCCTTTCTAAAATTTATTTTCATCTTTAATTCCCTCTTTTTTGCTCCTCCACTGATTCCCTGCTGGAAATAAAAACAAATCTTAACCAGAACATAAAAGAACATAAAATCTTTTCTTGATCTTGCTACCTTGATTACCCAGCTTTATATTTCCTTTCTAAAAATTTCTAAAACTTTGTTTATCCCTTCAGGATCTCCTTTCTTACCATTTTAAATCACCTCTTTCCCTGTCAATCTATCTTTGCATACTGTGTGCTATCAGAGTTCTTCAATTAAAAGAAAAAAAATTCTCTCATTTTTAGCATGGCAGACGGTATTATTCTTACAATCAATGGGATCATAAATTCATTAAAATATGCTCAGCAAACTTGCTGCTGATATCTCTTGGGCAAGAGTGTGGGCAAGGATGGCACAAGCTCCATGACCAGCATTGAGGAAACAAATTCCTGGGGCTTTAGCATCTGACAGTTTACCACTGTGGCCTTTACAGGCTAAATAGCAATTGGCTTGTTTTGTGAAAGTCACAACAGCCAGGTGCACTAGATAAGCCATCACTACCAAGCATGTGGTCTTCAGGAAGTCTCTTCACCTCTGGCCTTTTGTTAACCAATCTATAAAATGGAGACAGATTTGGGAAATGTATGTTAAGCATTTAGCCCAGTGTCTGGCACATATTAAGTGTTTACCAAATTGTGGTTATTACTATGTGTTTGCCATTTACTGATGAGGTATTAGTTTCCCATGGCTCCTGTAAAAAAAAAAAAAAAAAAGAACACAAACTTGGTGTGTGTCCTAAAGCAACAGAAACTTATTCTCTCACAGTTCTGGAGGCCAGAAGTCTGAAATTAGTATCACTGGACCAAATGTAAGGGCCATGCTCCCTCCAGAGCCTCCAGGGAAGAAGCCATTCCTTGCTCTTCCAGCTTCTGGTGGTTGCTGGCATTCCTTGGCTTGTGGCCACACCACGTCAACCTTTCCTTAGGTGGCCACATGCCATCTTCCTCTTGTGTGTGTGCAGCCTCCCACTGCCTTTCTCCTAGAATGTGATGGCGTTATGGCCCACTCAGAAAGTCAGCATAACCTCAAGATCCTTAACTTAATCGCATAGTCAAAGACTCTTTAAGCCAATAAGGTAACCTGAAATTAGGATGCAGATAGCTTTTGCAGGGGACGTGTATCAGCCTAACAGAGAAGCTTAACAAATTGCAACCGATTTAGCAGCTTGAAACAACATGCTGGTGCCTCTGCTCGGGTCTCACCAGCTGCATTCAAGTTGGGGGCACAGCTTCATGCCTTTCTGGGGCTCAGGTCCTCCTCCAAGTTCACATGGCTGTCAGCAGACTTCACCTCCCTGTGGCTATAGAGCCAAGGCCCCCGTTTCTCGGCTGCTATCAACTGGAGGCCCCTTTCAGCTCCTTGAAACTGCTCACTGTTCCTTGCCACGTGGCTCCTCACAGACCCTCCCACAACATGGCTTCTTCAAGATGGAGCCTTGGATAATGGAAACTAATGAAGGGAATAACATCCCACCACCTTTGCCACATTCTACTCATAGGGACGGAGACGATACAAGGACATGTCTCACTGGGGGCTGCCTCAGTGTGTGTCCACCATATAGTAGGGATAAAAGAAAGAGGGTAATGATAGCGGTAATGAAATCGAAAAGCATTTTTGGTGAGTGTTGAAGGAAACATACAACATAGGAATGAACTTTTGTCAAAAACCAAATCTCATTTAATTATTTCAAACTCTATTCGAAAGCGCTGCTCCTCTCTTATAGCCCAGAGCTATAAGGGATTCAGATTCTCTGACCCCAAATAACAAGGAATTCAGTGTCTCAGCGGTGCCACCGTGACCAGCTTCTTTCCAATTTTTTCTTTTTTCACTTTCTTTTTAAAGAAGTTTTAGATTACAGAAAAGTTACATAGAAAATATAGGGAACTCCCAAATACCCCCCCCCCTCTCACATTTCCCCTATGAATAACATCTTACATGAATGTGGTACATCTGTTGCAATTGATGAACAAACACTGAAGCACTGCTACTAACCATGGTCTATAGTTTATATTATGGTTTACTCTTTGCACTGTACAATTTTATAGGTTTTGACAAATTGTATTATGGCCTATATTTCTTTCCATCTTAACCACATGTCATCCTCAGCCTACCGGCCGGTCTGCACAGAGTCACAACGGCAGATGCTCAGTGCAGCAGTCCAGCGCCCACGGTGTCCATAGACAGAAGGCGGCACGGGCTCCTCCTTGCATTTCTCTGATTTTCTTTTTAAATTGACTCTACAGTATAAATTGCATGCAGTGAAGTATCCATCTTAAGTGTACAGTTTGATGAATTTTGACAAGTGTATACAACTTTGTAATCATCATCAACATAAGAATAGAATATTTCCATTACCTTAAAAATTTCCCTCCTTCTCCCTTCTAGTCAATCCCCTACCCAACTGCGACCCCAACAATCCACTGATGAGCTTTTCGTCACTATAGATGAGTATTTTCCATTCTAGAATCGCAAGGAAATGGAATCATACAATGCACACTCTCTTGGTCTGGCTTTTTTGCTCAACATAAAGACCTGGAGGTTTAAACCTGTTGCTGCGTCAGTCAGTAATCTGTACTTTCTTTTTGCTCAGTGGTCCTGTTGTTTGGTGATCCCGTAATTTCTGGATCTATTCACCTGGTGCTGGACATTTGGATTGTTTCTTGTTTCACTTCTCTTGCACAAATATCTACAAATGGGATTTCTGGATGAGTTGGTAAGTATATGTTTAACTTTATGAGAAACAGTCACACAAATTGCCAAAGTGACTGTACCATTTTACACACCCACCAGCAATGTGTGAGAGCAACAGATTTCCACTTCGTCATTAACACTTAACATTGTATTTTTATTTTACTCGTGTTTTTTTAAATAAATGCTAAGATGACTGCCTGAGCAGTCTGCTGTGAAGCCCTCTCACATCTCACAGGAAGGAGCTATGTCCCTCTATTCCACGTGACAAAGGAGATTGACTTGCTGGGATTGTTTTAGATCAATTGAAATGTGTACCTTAGGGCTAAGAGTGAATTTTGGATTCTGTGTGGATAACTACATCTAAACAGGTTATCTTGGTAGGGAAGAAGATGATGGTTCTTGGGTTTGGAGATGAATATGTCTTCTACTATAAAATAGGGCCCTGTATGTGAAAAAGTGCTATATCTGTAAAATATAGATTTCCATGCATTTAAAACTATATAAATAGAAATACATATACTTAGGAAAGTTAAACCAAAGGTCATGTGAATCATAGACTACCATAGTTTTGTCATTATAAATAGTTATCCATCCATCAGTTCTTTGAGTCAATCAATAAATGATTGACTTGAGCAACAGTTTTATTAAAAATAAAGTTATTAAGAGGGAAAGGGGGAAAAGGCCTGGTTTTCAGCCTCAAGTATACAACCTAGAAGAATTATTACAATCTTTCATGGCTAAATTTCACTAACTTTATTGTGTATCTAGAAATGTATATGATGCTAATCTTTTAAAATGTTTGATCAAAATGTAATTTCTTTTTTTTTTTTTTTTTTTTTTTGGTTCAGCTTGGCTTTTATTTGTGGACTATTGTAGAACATGTTTGTTTGTTTTTAAAATATATAGATATATTTTTAAAGATGCTTAGATTACATAAATGTTACACAAAAATTACAGGGATTCCCATGTTCCCCACCTCCCACACCTCCCACAACCTCCCACATAAACATCTTTCATTAGTGTGGCTCGTCACCTGCAATGGATATACACATCCTGGGGCTTTGCCACTAAGCATGGACCATAGTTCACTTTGTAGACCACACTCTCTCCCACACAGTTCTTCATGTTATATGCTAATGTAAAATGCCTTTTATCTGTCATTGTAATGTCACTCAGGATAACTCCCAAGTCCTGAAATAGCACCTGTATTACAACTGCTTTTCCCTTCCCTGCCCCAAAAGTGTCCAGTGGCCACTGGCTCACCCTCACTGTTGTAATTTCTTCCATTGCTTGAATCACATTATGTCTACAACAGAATACCATTAAATCCACTGTAGTCCATATCTCTTCCCCCAGTCCTGAGGAGTTTGGGATGGTGATGTCCACTCCACCTCCAAGTGAGAGGGGGCTTATATCCCATGGATATGGTGGATGGGATTATCCTGCCTGCAGCTGCAGGCTCTCTCCATTCCCTGGGATGGCCGTTGTCCACCATCATCTCCTCACCAGGTGACTTGGGTGAGTCCATTGATCTGTAGAGTAGGAGTTGCAGCTCCACCGAATGGATATCACCCCACACAGAGGGGCTCCTGAGGGCTCTGGAGACACCCAGGTCCTATATAAGGGGGGATAGCTCCAGAGATTGATGCCTTATCAGTGGGCTCTACTTTGGAATCTGTGCTCCTGAGAGTGAAAGAGTTGGACTCAAATAAGTCCTCCCTACACATGGTCCATCTGTTCCTTCTATTCAAACCTATATATGGCACTGGAGTTTGTAGGTATACTTCCAGAGACTGGAGCCTCTGGCCTGCCCAAAATGTAGTTTCTAACATAGTTGGAGCAAAGCATTTGGATAGACTATTCTAATGAAATATTGCCCAATCTTCTCATGCTGTAAACTGATGCAAAAGTCCTTAAATATCTATGGATTATCTCAGATCCCAAAGTGATAGCCAAGTTGGGAAGGGCGCGCAGAATGAGGATGTGGAAATGTCTCTGAGAAGCACGCAGGTGAACAACTTATCAACGTTCTGGAGGAGAGTTGGATGAAGAACTAGTATATCTGAATTTTTCAGAAAGAAAGAAACAGAACTCAGTCCCAGCAGCGAGCCCCTGGTGCACACACCAGCTGGCGAGGAGGTCCCCAGGCCACGCCACGCCACGTAAGGCACGTGAGGAAGGAGGCGGCCGGGCAGAGGTGTCCCAATCTCCTGCTGGAGGAGCACATTCTGTCCATTTCACGGGCCCCTGTGGATGTCGGGGAGTCGTGATGACATATACATAACCAGGTGCCGCTCCTAACTAGCCATCACTCGACACCCATTGCTCAAATAAATCTGAACGGCGTCTTCAAGCGAGGGAGACATTGCTGTGACATTGACGGAGGACCTGGCCATTAAGCTGTCTCCAGCCTCTGGAGTCAGTGAAATGTTTGACAGCGCAGGGACAAATATGTATTAGCAGCATTGCTTAATCCATGTTTCAAGGGCAGAGTCTGAAACCATGTTTCCACGCGCTGTGGGCTCAGATCGCTGGAAGGATAGCGCCATAAAAAAGTGCCACACACAATAAAAACAAACAAACAAACAAACCAAAAAGTGCCACAGGCCACACCAGGACGCACCTGCTCTCCCCCGTGTCATTTCACAAGCTCCCTCCAGCAAAGCAGAGCTCGTAAGGCAGAAGGTGCACAGGCTCTGGGATGGGGAAACTAAAAATAAATCCGTGAATAGATGTGGGAGGCCTGAGGAGCTTAACACGGGGTCCTGGGGTGCCTGCTCTTCCATCCTGCTGAGCAGCATTACTTTTATCTGGGAAAGGTCCGAAGAGCCCTGGAGGCAGAGGCAGGGTCCTCACCCCGGGAGAGCGTCTCGCGCTGCTCACCTCCTCCTGCACCCAGACAAAACCCAACCAAAGACAGCTCCTGGCACGGCCATCGCCCACCTCCCGACCAGCCTTGGTACTGAATAAAGCCTCCGACGGAGCGGCTTCTCCCCTGGCGCCGGCATAGAGCATCTTCCTGCTCGGCTCAGCCTCTCCCCTCGCCCGAGCCAGGCTTGAGAGCCCTGGCTGGCTCTGCATCCCTACTCGGGGCAACTGACTAGCTCACGGGTGTCTTCCAGGTCCTCGAGCTGCCGGCCGGGGGTACACAGGCTGCGTCTCTCTGTCTCCCGGCGGCACTTAAGCACCCAGATTTGGGAAAATGACCTAGAAGTCCGTGAAGCAACTTGAGCTCCCTGTTTTCACATGGGGTGATGAGGTCCTTGATGCTCCCCTGCGAACCCGTGTCTCCACGTAGACAGGCCTCGGTTCTGGGCGTCATTAGAAAATTCCCTTTCTTGTCCTCCAATCTTTTGGCAAAGAGGCAGACAAAAATTTTAGGAATGGGCCATTTCTCAAAGCATTCAAAGGAGTATTGAGAGAATTCTGTTTAAAAAAGCCAAATGGAAAATGTCTGAAGAGTGCATTAACACACTGGCGGCAGCTGTGTAATGTGAGGTTTAATATCTAGTTCTGGGTCAGGGGGTAAGATTTGACCTGCAGTGCATCTGCATGTTTGCACTCTGCTAAAACACTCCAGCATAACCACACTGTCAGCTGACCTTGGTTCCAAAAGTGTGCACTGAGCCTTTTCTCCATGCCAGATATTTTGCACTCACTGGACCAGAGGATATAAGATAAGTGAGCAGAGCCTCTGCCCCAGAGGCGCCTGGGCAAAACGATGGACAAATATCTCTTAGCGGATGGTTCAAGACAGCTTTTCAGAAAACAAAATCCCTGCTGGAATTTAAAATGGAAACCTGGAGCCAACTTAAGTGTAACGGGTGTGAGCTGCTCTCAGGCAAGGCTGCCCGCCCCTAACCCAGGGGCGCTGTGAACCCCTCCTCGCCCCCCCCCCGCCCCCAGCCCTGTCCTCAGAGATGCCTGCAGGGGAGATCCTCTCTTGGAAGGTGTGTCATGTGTGTGTGTGTGTGTGTGTGTCCCTCCTCGCCCCCCCCCCATAGGGTTCTGGTTCTTTAGAAGCAAAACAATTGCTTGGTGAGAATGACTCAGCTGCATAGAGAAAGGACTCTTGGAATTTCTTTTCCCTTCCCTCCCTCCATCCCCCTCTCTCTCCCTCCCTCTTTCCGTCCCTCCTTCCGTTCTTTCTGGTTAGGCAAGAGCACTCCTGCCAGGACCCTCTCGTCACCAGCATCAAGGCTAGACCCTTCTCAGGGGGGCCTGGCCACCCCCACCCCCCAGGAGGAACTGGCGAGAGCTGTCTGGGCACCAGGCACCTTCCACCCAGGCTTAGCTGGTGGGACCTCTGCCCCAGGACTGAAGACACGTTCAGCTGAGGTGGCTGTATTGAACTCCCTTTCCCCGAGAAAGGAGGAAGTTCTCCCCATTTTCATTCCTGCCATTTATACCCCGTTCAATCACTTCCACCCGTTTTTCTATCCTCTGCGTTACCAAACAATAGCAAAGAACATTTCACTTTGATAGCGTTCCAGATTTGCAACATTTTCCAAAGGGCAGAGGGGCAACATTCCTGCTGGAAAGAAACAAACGCAAGAAGACATAAAAAGGAATAAGGACTGAGGGGCCTCCCTACTTTTTTAAATAACAAGATATCACTTTGTTTAAACAGACATCTTCAAATTTGAATAAACTTAGTCTCAAAATAATGTCAAAAATATCAGTGTTTGTCTACAATGCTGAAAACATGAAGCCTTTACTCTTCCTCAAATATCTGGTTGCCGTAGAGGACAGACGTGCTCTAATGGGAAATCTTCAATTATAAACCAGAGGGTATTCCTTCATATTCTTTTAAAGACTGACTTTCGACTTGCCGAGTTTCGCTCATGTGTTTGGATGACTTGTGCTCTTTGCCCAGGGCTACGGTGGCAGGCTTGGAGTCCGCAGAGGGAGTGCCACTCCACTGGCGTCACGGCTGGCTGGTCATCTACAGGTGGCCAGGGCCTGGCCAGCGAAGCCGTGGGGCTGCCAGGACTCAGGGCCTGAGGCGCCCCATGCACCCCGGCTGCCAGCCCCAGCCTGCCTTCTCCACCTTCCGTGCCTGGGCGGCGGCTGGCGACAGTGAGGACTGCGGCCAAGGGGCGGCAGGCCCCACACCTCCAGTGGCCGGCCCGGCCAGTGCCATGGCAGGGCCCCTCCAGGGCCTCCAATTCCCCAGCCCCCTCCGGCCACAGGCCTGCCCACCCCAGGCCTCTCCATGCCACCCCATGGCCCTGGCACTGCTGTGCCTGGCAGCAAGCTTGCTGCAGAAATAAGCCAGGAGAAGGCAGAACGAGCAATTCCAGAGCCTGGGGGCAGCTGAAGGAACAAAAAATAGGGCAGGTTTCACAAAGCTTTTCTCCCCCTCACTGGCTCACTATCTTCCTCGCAAAGATTAAATGAAGAAGAAGCTATTGATCTGTGAAACATAATCTAATTCCAAAAGAAAAACCCTACATGCCATATTCATCTGCGGGTGGCAGCAGTGACAATTTGGTCAGCTGCCGGCGGCTGCTTTCCCAGGATTTCATGGACCTTCACGACGTCCTCAGTGCTCTAGAGATAAATGTCCTCCTTCCCTGGAGGGGCAGAGAAAGGACACGAGGGAGCTGCAAAGGGCTGGGAGCAAACACAGGCTGCAGTCCCTGCTTGGCCCGGAGCCCCTCCTCCTAGGCCATATAGGGCCTTTAGGGGGGCGTCCATGAGCCACAGCTTCAAGCTGGACCAGAGCAAGGCCAGAGGACTGGCCGGCAGGGACAGGGCTCCCCTCCTACCTGTTCCACCAGCCACGGCGCTCGGGGCCTGCCTGCCCTGTCCCCACCACTGCCACGCGCTCAGACAAGTCTGCCGCCTCCCTTTGCAGCCACAGTCAGGGCCACGCAGTAAAAGCAACCTCAGTAAACAAGGCCGCGCAGAAAATGACTAAGAGGTGCACGAGCACGGAGCAGGCAAGCTTCGGCATCAGCCCTGCGTGGGGAGCGATTTGCACAGTAGGGAGGGAGGCACGGGGACCTCAGAGGGAGCACGGGGTCGTGACTTTGGAACGAGTGCCCGTAATTTCTGCACACAGGTAAGGACCGGGGCGCTGCCCCATAGGTGCCTTGGCCCCTGGCGTCCCCCTCAGGTTTTACAGACGTGCTCAGACAAACATTTGCAGGATGGTTGGGTCTTCTCGAGAAGATGGAGTTGCCGGGGGGTGACGGACAAACATAGAGTCCCCTGGAGGTTCCTCCCAGCTGCCTGTTTAAGAAAGACAAGCAAGCGCCTTGTTGAAGTATTTGGTGAAGCTTTCAGACACGCATCTCTTGAGGTGCAATTTAGTTACTAGAGCCTACGCTGCCCTGCGCTTCATTTCCAAAGACCCTTGAACTCATAAAGACTTTTTAAACACTGTGTCTTAGTTTCCCGGCTGCTAAAACAAACACCGTGCAATGGGCTGGCTGAACAACAGGACTTTATGAGGCCAGGAGAAGCCCAAACAGAGGCTCAGCACAGTGATGCCTCCTCCCTGAGCGCTGTGGCGTTCTGAGCTGGCCGCCAGTGGTCCATAATCCAGATCCCTTCCCCTGGGCCACACCCCAACTAAAAATAATGTCTTCTAAAGGGCTCGTTTACGGTGTGTTCACACTCACAGGAACGGATGAGATTAAGAACGTGTTTTCACAGGGTGTGCAATTCAACTCCCCATATGCTGGAAATTGAAAATTCTACTCACAAGGCCCCTATCTTGATCTCAAGTAGTGAAAATCTAGAAAGGTCTTTACAAAGGATCAAAACTGTGCCATTTCCTAAAGAAAGAGGACTGGTGTCTCCTTTCTCCTGGGGTTACCACTGACACTCCTGCTTATGAACAGTCTTCGTCAGGGTTCCATGTAAAATTATCACTGCTTTACAGCTTTTAAGCTTGATTGGGGGATATTTTATTGCTTATCTAGATGCAAAACAAGGAAATTGTTTTAACAAACAAATTCCAAGGTAAAGAATGGAATCAACGTATTTCTTTACAGATGATAAAGAAAAAAAAAACGCCCTGGAACTTCACTGGCTAATTTCAGTGCACACCAAGGAGCAGACCCGTGAGCGGGAGGCCAGCCAGCCGGCGCACCGTCCTCTGCCGAGGTCACGTCCAAAGTCTGTGGCCAGCCCGAGAATGAACACCTGTTTCTGCAACAGAGTGGACCAGACCTCCTTCAGCAAATTCCTCTTCGTAGGAAACCATGTTATGTCCCGTTTTCCAGGTGTGGTTAACGTACATATACTCTTTTTAGAAATTGCAAGCTAATTAAAATCCTCTGTCATAACCCTGCTAACTCCATGATTGATGATGAGGTAGCAAATGTCTTATAATCAACTCAGCAACTCTTGTCAAGGCCGCTAGTGTCCTTTTGGCCGATCACTGTTATTCTTCAGGAAAGTGCTTAACTAACTAGAATAACGAGTTCATCATCATTTAAGTCACTATTTTTCCCTTTGGCATTCTGTTTAGCTTGGCCTGGTACTAAGCTACCCAAGAAATAGGAGGGGAGGCAGGAAACTGGCTTGAAAGGTGAGGAAAAAGAACGGTTGCCTGAGGTTAATTATATCAACAAACCATAAATATGATGAATTCCCCAAGGGGGTTTTCCTTTGTGGCAACAGTACAGATGTTTCCATGGGGTCCAAACTCTAGGGTTTTCACAAATTCTCAAACATTCAGCCATCAATATACTCTCAACTGAGGCCGTAACTCCCAATACAGCCTTGGTTTCTGCCGGTGCTACCTGCAAACGACACCTCCAGTCCATCCAGCTCTCCTCACCTCACCACTACTGGGGGCCCCAAGCCTGGATGCCGCCCTCGCTGCCTCCTTGGCCTCGCCTCCACGCTCTCCTCCACTCTTGCACATTCTACCTCCTGGTTCAGGGCAATGATAAAACAGTAAGAGGACAATGTGAGAGACAAACCACCCTCTTGGTAAGAATTCATTAATCAGCCCACTTTAGGTAAAGTCATCTAACCATCTGTGATTTTTTTAAACATTAGAAAGGGCTTATGATAGTTGAAAGCTGTGCGAAAGAGGCTTCTGTGGGTTATCTCACTCTCCCTGGCAGCCGCCACGAGATTTAGTCATTGTCTTGACCACATTTTCAGCGCAGAAGCAGGTCCAGATGGGTGGAAGGATGTGGACGTGGACGTGACAGAATGTGAACTCAAGAACTGCGCCTCCTTCAATCACTGTGCTTTAAAGCTTAAGTGAGCCTTAAATTGGAAAGGGTAAAACAAACATAATCCAAAAGAGCTAACAGGTAAGGCGGGGGAGGTGAGAATGTAAAACCTCCTGCCCTCTTACTTCTTAACTTCCACCCCTTCCTCCAGAGACCTAAAATCTCGGAGGCCTCCCTAGCTTTAAGTAGGTCTCAGTAATTAAAAAGTCATAATTCTTGCATAACCAGAAGTCTGATAATGTCCAAACTTCAAATTACCTGTAAGTAGAAAAGAAACCACTAGTATCCAACTAAAGGAAGACCAAGAATAACCTCACGGGAGAGAGAGGAGGGAAGCTAGCTGTGGGGCAGATATGGGCCCAAACGGTCACCAAGAAGAGAAAGGCCATTATGTGTGCAAAAACCCTGAAAAAGGGACCTGAGACAGCAAGCAATTTGAGATGGAAAGGGGAAGAAGAACGTACAAAGAACTGGAGAGACACACCTTGTATAGTGGGTGTAAAAGGGACAATAACTAAAGAAGAAAATTTACCACCTGTGGGAATAACTCCAGGGATGAAAATTCCCCTAAACAAACAACCACGAAGCTAAAGAAGGCTACAGAACAACACCCCAAACTGACGAAATGTCCTAAACACGCTTTTGGGAATATAAAAAATCATCTTGAATCAGAATATCGCCACAATATTGTGTCAACAATTAATGATGTAGCCAGTAAATGGATTCTAAAACGTGTGGGTGGAAGTTTAATGAGTCACAGGATACTTAGGTAGCTTCATAGTATCTCATCGTAACACACTTATTAATTACAAAAGGAATAGAAGTTACTTTACAATGGAGAATTTGCCACGTCAACCTTAACCAAGGGGTGGAGCTAACATCACCAGAAAGGGGACAAACTGACATCTTGTGCCTCCTGACGTGATACCCTGTGAAAAGCATGTTTACTCCAAACCAAATGCACAATCTGAATCTAAGTACCAGGACCCAGTAGGCACATCCAGATTGAGGGCTAAAGTCTACAACTTACTCTCAGATGATTTGGGGAAAAGCACATGGGAATATAGAGAGAATGATAAAGCAAATTAGGTAAAGTGCTACCACTTGAGCTATCTGGGTAAAGGGTGTGCAGCAATTCTTTGAATTCTTGTTTTTCTTGTTTTTCTGCAAGTCTAAAATTATGTCAAAATGAAAAGTAAAAAACACATAAACAGATAGAGATCTAAACATCATATAGGTATAGAGTTAGAGATTTAGTATAGACGTAAACATAGACATAGATGTGGCTATAGACATAGACAGATAGATTAGAAGTTTGCTTCCAGGGTAAAACAATTCCTATTGGACTTAAAATAAAATCCAAACCCTTTGCTATGCCTGTTGTCCTACCTGGCCCTGGCCGTCACTTCCCCCACTCATGAGCTCCATCCTCACTGCTCCCAGGTTAAGGGGGAATGGGGGCTCCCAAGAGATGTCCATGTCCTCATCCCCTGAGCCTGTGAATGTGAACATATTTGGAATCAGGGTCTTTGTCAATGTAAGACAGTTAAGATCTCAAGCTGAGCTCATCCCGGATTATCTGGTGGGCCCTAAATCCCTTTAAAGGTGTCCTTGTAAGAGACACACAGGGGAGAAAGACAGGCATGGGGGAAGACGGTGTGTGAAGACAGAGATGGAGGGGTGCTGCCCCAGCTGCCAGACGCTGGAAGAGCCACGGAAATCCTCCTCGGAGCCTTCGCGGGTGCACAGCCCAGTTGACCCCTTGATTTCGGACTTCTGGCTCCCAGAACTCTGAAAGAATAAGTTTCTGTGGTTTTAAGCCACCAAGGTTGTGGAAAAGTGTCACAGAAGCCCTAGGAAGGGAATCTACCCACAGACATCATTTGCTGAAGCCAGCCGTTCTCGGGAGCAAACCTGTTCATAAAGAAAATTAAATGCCCTGATTTTTATACAGTCAACTATTTGGTCTTTTTCAAATTGTCCATCTGTATCTGTTTCCTTTTCTGAGTTTTGGCTTTTCTTTTTATTTTCCATAATCCACTTTCTCTCTTCATCAGGGTTTTTCCATTTGGTCTATTTAGACACCTAGTTTGTTCTGTATTGTTTGCCTAGCTGAGTCTAAAGATTGGACATTAAATGTCCTCTTCTAAATTCACTTCAATTTCTCTTCACTACTCTTTTGTCCTCACATTTCATCTACCTTTTTGGTGTCAAGTTGCTCCACATCTATGAGATGATTTCAAAAGCATGCACAGGATACATTCTAGAACATACCATTTTTTATATAAACTAGCAAATATTAAAAACTCTTTCCACTGCCATAATGTTTTAGGCCAATACCAAATTCACTACTCTTACATTTTTGTTCTTCCTCTATATTTCTTCTTTTAAATTTTCTTCAATTTTCCTAGTAAACAGTAGTTTTCTTTCTTTTGCCATTTTCTATAATTATTTCCAACATCCTTAAATCCAATTGAATGCTTACCAGTCTTTATTCAGATTAGTAATAACTCTGAATTAAGTACCATGTGTAAAATTCATGAATTTGTTGTTTTATATCCTCCTCTTGGATCATTAATTAAGAGGTAAATTAAAGTCAGCCCAAACAGCAAACACAGAGGTGGGCCAGGAGCTCCCCTTGTTACAGACACGAAGTCATTTGCAGCTATCCCACATTTACAGCCTCTCTGAGCTTCATTCCAATTATTTGCCCAAGACCATATGAATCAATATGGGGGCGTTTGTGTCTTCTGTAAGAAAGTATTTGGTGATTCCCCAAAGTGCTCCGTGTGGAATCACACCAAATCCCTTAATATCCTTGCTTAATAGTTTGTTGCAAAAAACAACGTCATATTGGTTTTCCAAACTGGCTTTTCAATGAAACTACTCACCAACCACTTTTTCCTGATTATGTGATTACAAGTTCTGTCTCTTCAATGTCCACCCCAACTAGTTTACTCATCATGGCATATAAGACGTGCCTACCATGGCCAAGACACCTTGCTTGGTCCATGGATAGGAAAAGTACAAGGCATTGTCTCTGTCCTCGCAGAGCATGCTGTGGCTCCGTGTTCGGGACAGCACTCTTTCACAGCATTTGTCACTTTCCTTTGTAAAAGCTGGTTTCCATTCCTGACTTCCCCATTGGACAGAGATGTGAAAAACTTGGCCTTTTGTCCACAGGAGCCAGTACGATGCATAACACATTGAATTCGTTTCCTACAGCGGCCCTGAAAAACTGCCACAAACTTGTTGGCTCGGAACAAGAGAAATGTGTTTTTTTGCCATTCTGGAGACTAGGAGTCTGACACTGTGGTGCTGGCAGGGCCGTGCTCTTTCCGAAGGCTGTAAGGGAGGACCCGTCCGGCCTCTTGCGGCCTCAGTTTTGGTGATGCGAGGCTCCGCTGTGGGCCTCTGTCGCCACGTGGCCGCCCCGCCCGCCTGTCCCTAGCTGCACATGGCTTGGCCCCTCCAGGGCTGCCTGCCCCTTCTCGTCTCCTCTTCCTATAAGGTGGTTCTTATCACCACCTTGCCCTGTGTGACCTCAACTAGTCACAGCTGCAAAGACTCAGCCTCCAGTAAGGTAACATTCGGAAGCCCTGGGGCCAGAATTGGAACAACACAAGATAGAAGTGGTCAGCAAGGCTAGCTGAAAATTGAATTATGTAAATACACAGAAGGTCTGGCTTGGCAGGTGGAAGATGAGTGGGAGATCGAAAAAGGTAAAACAGAGTCGGTTTGCATGAAGAGAAAGCAAATCTAGGAGGACTTGTGCATTTGTGGGGGTGGGAAGGCAGAGATACCCCACCATCCTGTTCATCCAGCCCCATCAACTCAACCCTTCCACGGGGTACAAGGAGCAGGGCATGGCAGCCACCATGCAGCAGGCTTGGGCGGCGGGAGGAAGCTGAGCACATCACAGCGCCAGGTTCACAGCAACTCCAGCTGCTCAAAGGCTCAGAATCCTCAGGATCTCTGTTCTGGACTGGAGTGGGGTGGGGGCAGAAGGAGAGGGCAGGGGGGAGGGGTGCCAGGCAGTGAAAAGCACAGCTTCTCCTCATTCTTCACCTCCCTCCCCATCCGCTACCACCACCCTTAGAGCAAAGCAGAAGAAGCAGAGGTTCCCCCAAGAGAAATGAAACACACCTAGAGAAGATGTTTGGACAAAGCTTTGTGTCCTAAGTTCTAAGGGAACAGGGTAGACAGTCAGTAGGGATGGTTTGCCAGGAAATGAGAGATTCCTGGACACAAGATGTCAGGGCTAAAATCAGACAAGCCCCAGGCAAACCAGGATGAGTCATTCACCCTTACAGAAAGGGAAATCCAGAAGGGAGACAACACTGAGGCCTGCAAGATTTAGTAGAAGTCTTCAGGTGAAGCAGTGCCTGAGCTAACTGAGCCTGAAAGAACTATTCACATTAAAATGGTATTAGAATACTTACCTGGCAGGGGAGATACCATGATCACGAAGGTGGTTTTCCCAGGGCGAGGCTTATCCATTGCACTCCTGATGTGCTGACCCCTGCGATTTCCCCAAATGTGGGAAACTCGACTGCATAATTTGTGGTAGTGGGGGACTGCATTCGCGCTCTTCCCCGGATAAAAAAAGAAAAAGAAAGAAAAAAAAAGAAAAAAAAATGGTATTAGAGCACTTTTGAGAGTTATTGTTTTTTGCACAATGAGTCCAAGGCACATGGAAAGACCCTCAGCCCAAAATCTCACCCATGCCCCAGGCCAGCTGTGGTCCACGCTTGGCGGGACAGTGGGGCACAGACCTCAAGGATGTGAAGTGTGGGATGAGAGCAGGCATCGCCAGCTGGAGAAGTGGGGCTGAGGAGTGGGAAACGGACAGCTGCTGAATTCAATTCCTTTCTCATGCCCCAAGACAAAAGGTCAGAGTTCTCCAGAGAAACAAGAATCCGGTAAGATTGGATGGATGGATAGATAGATAGATAGATAGATAGATAGATAGATAGATAGATAGAAGATAGATAGATAGATAGATAGATAGATAGATAGATAGATAGAAGATAGATAGATAGATAGATGATAGATGATAGATAGATAGATAGATAGATAGATGATAGAAGATAGAAGATAGATAGATAGATAGATAGATAGATAGATAGATAGATAGATAGATGATAGATAGAAGATAGATAGATAGAAGATAGATAGATAGATAGATAGATAGATAGATAAATGATAGATAGAAGATAGATAGAAGATAGATAGATAGATAGAAGATAGATAGATAGATACAAGATAGATAGAAGATAGATAGATAGAAGATAGATAGATAGATATAGATAGATGATAGAAGATAGATAGAAGATAGATAGAAGATGATAGATAGATAGATAGATAGATAGATGATAGATAGAAGATAGATAGAAGATAGATAGATAGATAGAAGATAGATAGATAGAAGATAGATAGATAGAAGATAGATAGATAGATGGAGATTTATTTTAAGGAATTAGCTGACACGATTGTGGAGGTAGCAAATCCAAATCCTTGGGGCAGACCAGTAGGCTGGAAACTCAAGCAAGAGTCGGCGTAGTTGTCTTGAGGCAAAATTTATTCTTCGAGAAACCTCAGTTTTGCTCTCCAGGCCTTCAACCGGCGGGATGGGGCCCGTTCACCTTTCTGAGGGGACGAAATTTCCTTTGGTCAAAGCCAGCTGGCGATAGAGGCTGCAACGCCGGCAGGACGCCTCCACCGCGGCAGCTGGCCAGTGTTGGCGTGAACCGCTGAGCCGGATCCTGCCAACTGACCCGCAAAACTCGCTCTCACAGCAGCACTGCCCAGAGGTGCTGTGGAGTCACGCCGGGGCTGCCGGGGAGACTCCGGAGCGCTTCCTCCACTCAGCCTTCTGGGCAGGACCGACCCGCTGCTACCACACGGAGGCACACTCCGAAACCAACAATCTCCTCATATGTGACAGCACATAGAATCAAATTCCATAGCTGGCATAACTCCTTTTCCATTCAGAAACGCCAATGCCACATCCGAGTAAAGAAATAAGGAAATCACACACTGTCATTCCTTCCCATGTTTTGTGGGAACAGTTTAGGAACCATGGTTAGGAGAAAAGGTGAATCTCTAATAAGTTTTTTTGTTTTTGTTTTTGTTTTTTTTTAAAGATTTTATTTATTCATTCATTTATCCCCCCCCTTGCTGCTTGTGCTCGCTGGGTCAGCTAACCACGCCGTGCGGGCGGGCTTGCCTTCACCAGGAGGCCCCAGGAACCGAACCCGGGGCCTCCCATATGGTAAACGGGAGCCCTACTGATTGAGCCACAGCCGCTTCCCTCTAATAAGTTTTAAAGATATTAATTTACTTATTCAACAAGCATTTATTAAGCATTTATTGCATGCAAAGTACTCTGACACTTGGAATACAGAGATGAATAGAGCATATGACTGGATTGAAACCGTTCCTAGATTACTATGTTTTGGGGAGGAAAGTAAGGATATTAATTAACACTGGGTTCTGCTAAGTTACCTATACTCATTAAACAAAGTTTATCAGTATATACTAGTGTAATATGTATATGTATAGTATTCCACCATATTAAACTAGTAGAGGGGGAAAAAATAGAGAGGGAAAAAGAAAATCTCAATCAAAACAAAAATAACAGGACAAGAAAACAAATATAAAGTACTATAGTGAAAATGTACCATGACTCAAAACCAAGTAAAAAATTTAAAGTATTGATAAATTTAGGTATATATATTTTTATAAGGTATTTAATATGTTTGCATATATATTTATATAAATATATATATTTTTTTCTTTATAGGAACTGGGGTCTGAATCTGGGACCTCATATGTGGGAAGCCAGCGCTTAACCACTGAGCCACAGTGGCTTCCCTGAGTTGGATTTTTTATTTATTTTGCTTGTTGTTTGTGTTTTTTTGTTTTTTGTTTTTTCAGGAAGCACCGAGAACCGAACCCAGGAACTCCCATGTGGGAGGCAGGTGCTCAACCGCTTGACCCACATCCATTCCCTATTTACATATTTTAAATATAAGGTGAGACTACATGTCAAAATCAATAGTAACGACTAAATTTACCAGGGGGGGAAATGTATGTTTCAATCAAAATTTTCCAACTATGTTCTGCTTGCATGAGATATATCTAAAACATAGTATACTGAAGTATTGAAAAAATCAGTGGATCAAATATATACCAGAGAAACAGCAACCAAAAATAAGTTGGTGTCATTTTACTAGTATTAGACAAGAAAAATCTTCAGACTCCTCTCAAAAATTTTTCTAAATTAAAATAATTACTAGATAAAAAATATTTATAAATCCACATGCTTTTAATAAAATTGCCTTAAAATGTATACAGAAAAATTTGCCAGTACTATGAGAGAGATTTATGATCCACCATCATAGTAGCAGTTTTAATATATTTCTCTTAATAATTAATATATCCATCAGGCAAACAAAACTTTAAGGTATAGAATATCTGAACAGAAAAGTTAGCAAATTCAACCAAATGGACATATCTCAAATACTTCAGGCATCACCTGAAGACTTGAAATTATTTTCCAGGATGCACAAATCATTTGGAAAAATGTTTAAAGACTGGAATATAGGAGAACTTCCTTAACCTGATAAAGTGTTTCTGAAAAAAGAAAATAGCAAACAGCATTCAAAAAGTGAGAAGCATTAGAAAAAATTTCCTTTAAAATCATAATAAGACAGGAATATCTGCTAATATCTCTAGTTAATATTGTTCTGGAGATCCTAGCCTGCAAAAAAAAGTTTTTTTCCGAAAAAAAAAAAAAAAAACAAACAAACACAAAAAGAAAGGAAAAACTAAAATAAAATAGTTATTATTCTTAGATGATGTTGCCCCCAAAGACTACTCCCCAAAACCTAGATTCATTTTAACCAATGAGAGGATTTCGTTTAAATTGTTGGACAAGAGACCAATACACAAAAGTTAAATTGCATTTCTATACATTAGCAAATTTCAAAAGTACTGTTTGATAGACTTGTCATCACAATATCAATAAAAATATGAGGGTTCTAGAAATAAATCTAACAGAAGTCATTCAAGATGTTATGGAGATGATTAAAAAACGACTGAAAGGTCCTAGCGATGCCCTGTGCAAGCAGAATGCCATGCTTGTGTGTAGGAGGCTGAATGCAGGAAGCCCCTCCCCCCCGTGCGGTTCTGATACGCGCAGGTTTCAGTTACCATGTGCATATAACTCCCGTTTCCCAATAACAGGGCACCACAGTGTATCAACTCTGAGTATTTTCAGAGAGCACAAACTTCGCTGCTAGCTCTTCAGTCCACACATCACCCGCGAGTGACAGGCGCGCGTCCCATCCGTGCCAGGCCACCTCCCGCCTTTCTCAGTCCGCGGCTGATGCCCACTGCCCACTCTTCAGGTCACCTGCAGGCAGCAAAGGGTCTGGTCTTGCTGCTTCCCTGTCACCCAGCAATAAACCTACAGGGCATTTTCCAAAAAATGGGTAATGAAAGAGGAAATTAGCCAAAAAAGAGGGGAGTGCAGTGTATTAGATTCCTATTACTGCTGCAATGAATTGCCACAAACTCAGATGCTTAAAACAACCTAAGTTCACACACTTACTTTTCTGGAGGTCAGAGGTCCAGAATGAATGCTGTGTGGTGTCAGCAGCGCTGGTTCCTTCTAGAGGCTCCAGAAAGAGCTGACACCTTCCCTGTCCTGCTTCCAGAGCCACCCATATCCTCGGTTTCCGCCACGTCACTCCAGTCTCCTGCTTCCTCCTAACGGGGACAACCCACCAAGATAACCCACGTTAATCTCCCCATCTCGAGACCCTTAACTCAACCACACCTGCAAAGGTCCTTTGGCCCTAGAAGATGACACTGACAGGTTCCTGGGAATTGGACAATGGCACCGTTGGGGCCCGTTATTCAGCCAATCACACACAGCAGAGAAACAAAAAGTGCAAACAGGGCACATGAAGTTGGCTGTGATGAGCAGATAGCTGACTGGGGGAATACTGACAATGCCGCCCTTCGAGAGACTCTAGATGTGCAGCCAGAGGAACTCAGCGAAGGTGACTTCATCAGCACAAACGAGGAAAGTGATGATGACAAAAAGGATGAAGGTGTCCCAGAGGAAGTGATGCCGGCAACACCTTAAAGGAACTCTCAGAGGTATATCACGAAAGGAAAGCGCAAAGGATGAATTCTGGAAGCTGACCCAAGCTTAGCAAGGGGCATGACAATTCGCCGACACCTAGAAAGATGCTTCTCCATATCATAAATTATACAAGAGGGAAAACATTGTTCAAGCTATTCCTGATCATGCTCAATTTAATTCGCAAAGATGTTAGTGCTTTAAATAACAGTGCACTAATAAACTTTAGTTTTACTGTTTTCCACTTCCTACACATTTACGACTAGCAGCAAGAGAGTTTCTGATGTTTTGACAAAAACTTTAAAGGCTGCAGACTCGTCATAATTTTTCTGGTGCCATTACACCGTTTCAGCCAGCATAGTCATTTTTACATCTCCCATCACCTTTCAAAATGACAACCCCACACAATATAAAATGTCACTTCTACCTAGATTGAGATATAGATTTAACAAAGCTCTAATCAAGATGCCCACAAGTGTTGTTTTGTTTTCATGGAATTCAATAAATGCTTCTAAACTCTTTACAAGAAAAACTCAAAGAATAGGCAGGACACCCCAAGGTGTAGACCAGAGGGGCTGCCTCAGGGTCCAGGCATAGTCAACGAGATAGTTCAACGAGATAGTGTGATATGAGCCCAGGAATCTGAGACCAGATCATGTGAACAGACAAGACCCAAACAAATATGGAAATCTGATAGGAAACAAATCTGAAAATCCAATATGGCATATCAGCCAGGAAAGTAAGAACTATTCCAGATGGGCAAAGGAATTAGATTTGGAAGGCAAACAAACTTTCATAAAAAGTATACAAGAAAAAATTATGAAGAGTAAGACTCATTTATAATTTTCCTACACATGGTTCTTCTATCTCATTTATTTGAACCTCTAACTGGCACTATACCCATTAAATATATGTCCCAGAGACTTAAATCTTCTGGCTGTTCATATGCCGAGTGAACCCTGAATCTCAGCAGGGTTACAACACCTACTCTCCAGCTCATCAGACTCACCCAGGACAACTAAGAAAAGGATGATGATGGACAATGCCCAACCCAAGAAGCAGAGAGTATCTTCAACTGCAAGCAAGACAGTCCATCCATCTGCCCCCATGGGATCTAATCCCCATCGCAACCAGAAGCAGAGTGGGCATCACCATCCCCAAATCCTCAAGATAGAGGAATGAACAAACATAAGCGGGGAATGCAACTATAGACTAGAGTAGACTTATTATTATGCTAGTAATGGAAGAACTTGTAACATTGATATAAAGACAGTGGTCAACAGAGGTTCTGAGGGGAGGGAGAGGGAAGAACAAGTGCAGCAAGGGGCACTTTTGAGACATTGGAATCATTCTGCATGATATTGCAATGATGAATACCAGTCATCATACATTTTGTCAACTCCAATAATATTGTGCAATGCAAAAAAGTGTAAACCATTTTTAAACTATAGACCATGGTTAGTGGCAATGTTTCAATATGTGTTCATCAGTTGTAACAAATGTACCACACTAACACAGGGTGTAGTTAATGGGGGAAAGTGTGAGAGGGAGAGAAGGGGGGTATATGGGAATCCTCTGTTTTCAATGTAACATGTACTCTAAAGATCCTTAAAAAAAAAAAAAGAAAAGAAAAACATTATTAAAAAAAAAAAACAAGTAAAAATAAAGACCCATAGGACATTTTTTTAAAAGTACAAGAAATCAAAATGAATGGTAAAAGGAATGCCTTCTTAAAATAAAACATCAATGGAGTGCCAAGGAAAGGTTGAAAATTGGACTTTATTAAAATTAAGAATTTCTCATTATCAGAAAGGAAACACAAAAAAGAGGATGAAAAGACAAGTTACAGAATGGGAAAAGCAATATGCAGCAAATATAGTAAAACTGCTTAGTTACTAGAATATATAAAGACTTCTATAAAACAGCAAAAGAATAACATTTGAGAGAATATTGAACAAAAGGCACCACCAGACAGTTCATGGGAAAAGAAAACTGAATGGACAATAAATTTATGAGATGTTCAACCTTGTCAATAATTGGAAAAATACATGTTAAGGCCACATTCTCCAGAATGGGAAAAATTGTAAAGTCTAATAATAATTGATGAGGAATTAGAGCGGCAGGAACTGGCAGGTACTGCTGAAATAGTGTAAATTTATTTGAAAACATTGGGAAACAATTTGGCTTCACTTAGAAAATGTGATCAAATGCACATTCCAAGGCCCAGGAAACATATGCACCCTAGAGGATGCCATACAAAGGTACGACACAAGGGAATAAACATGGAATGAACACGGAAGCACTGCTAAATGACAGAAGACCAAGTAAATACTGATATTTGTACAATGCAACATGAATCAATGGAAAGAAATGAATCATGGCCTACAGGTCATGTGAATGAAAGTCAAAAATAAAGATCAGCGGAAAAAGCCAGTCAAAAAGAAGACATTGTGATTCCCTTAGTATAAAGTCCAAAAATGGGCAAACTAAGATATACATGGTTTAGGAAATCATATACACAAACACACACAACACAGAGGCTAAAACTCATAAAAAAAAGGGAGGGGGCTATCATAAAATTCAGTTTGGTGGTCCCCTTATGAAATGTAAGAGCCATATAATTCAAAAGACGTGCACAGTGGGTTCAAAATCATGGCAAGATTCTATTTCTAAAGTCTAGAAATAGGCACAAGGGGCTTCTTTCAGATGAATGAGGTCGTTTTATATACTGCATGTAGGTACCAATGAATAGATTAGATCTGCTCTTTCTATATATGAACTTTTTCAAGCCAAAACAAGTTTTAAACCTTTGAATGCTTAATAAAGCTCTCTGCTTGGAAGGCACCCTAGATTATTATTAGTAGTAATAGTAGTATTAATTACTGGGTTTTTTTTTATTTTTTATTTTTAAGGAAGCTTTAGATTATATAAATATTACATTAAAAAATATAAGGGACTCCCATTTGCCCCACTCTCTCCCCCTCCCACACTTTCCCACATTAACAAAGTCCTTCATTAGTGTGGTACATTTGTTACAATTGATGAACACAAGTGCAATGACGGATACAGGTCATTATATATTTTATCATAACCTCCAAAAGTGTGCGGGACCGAGTGTAAACTATAATGTAAACTACAGTCCACGGTTAGTAGCAATGTTTCAATTCCTGAGTTTTGAGGAGACAGATCAAACCATGGCATTCCAAATTTCCTTTCACTTTTCTATTTGCCACCTAGTGACAAAGAGGACAGGAGAGAAGGGACAGCAGACGTCCTAGCAAATCTTTCATAGATTCTTCCGTCATTGGCTAATAATCAATTTCAAGTCTCTTTCATTGGAGAAAAGACTAAGTTCTAGAGAGACGCTTCCTGCAAAGAATTCTGGGTTATTGCTTTTGTTGTTTGTGGGTTTTTCCAAATACAATAACATGTAAAACTATGTTGCTCAGTAATTCACATCTATGGTAAAAGGACTCAATGATAAGGTCTATATTAGTCAGCCAAAGGGCTGCTGATACAAAATACCTGAAATCAGTTGGTCTTTATAAAGGGTATTTATTTGGGGTAGAAGCTTACAGTTGCCAGGCCATAAAGCATGTTTCTTCCCTCACCAAAGCCCATTGCCATGTGTTGGAGCAAGACAGCTGCCGATGTCTGCCAGGGTTCAGGCTTCTTGGGCTCCTCCCTTCCCGGGGCTGTGTTTCCTTCTGGGCTCAGCTCCTCTGGTTCCTCCACAAGGTCAGCTGTGGACTATGAGGCTCTCTAGGCTTTGCCTCTCTCCACAAGGCCAGCTGTGAACTGTCAGGAGAATGGCTCGTCTCTTTTCCCGGAGCCTTCTCTCCTTCCCCACGACCAAGTTCCTCTGTGTGCTTACTCCCCTGGGCTCCAGCATTAACACTACCACATCAAAACTACTACTACTCTGTCCTTTGCCATGTCTTTTTCTCTTTGAGACCCCACCACAAAGGGGTGGGGCTCAACGTCTACTGACATGGCCCAGTCAATGCCCTAGTCATAACTTAATAACGCCCAGATTAACAGACCAGTTTACAAGCATAATCCAATATATATTTCTGGAATTCATAACTATATCAAACTGCCAAATTGCTGCAAGGTCCTAAAGGAGGCAACCTAAAGAGGTTCCCAAAGGCTACATGTGGGACAATTTAAGTAACAATATAAATGGGAGTATTTGATTATAACCCATAGATTAAAATAAATATCCATGAGGTCATAGGGATAAAAATAGATAACTGAATAAATGAGGGAGAAGGGGAAGAATTCCAATTCATAAATGTAAGAGGAATAATGCAAATAGAAAACCACCATCCAGCAAATGCCATTCATAGGCACATGGACAATAAAATTAGTGGATAAAAGCATGCCGAGAAATAGGACAGGATATTTGCATAGCTGCAAAATAACTCCCCATGCAATACATATTTATTACAAAGAAAAATAGTAACTTGAAGGTGGAGACATCTGGTCGACCTCTTTAACCAAATGATCAAAGTTGCCCCAAGCTGTAAGATACAAACTTTTATAACCTCAGTCTCATCTTGAAGAAACATAAGCCAAACACAAACTGAAGGACAGTCCACAGAACAACTGGCCAGTAGTCTTCAGAAGTGCCAAGACTGTGAGTCAAAGGAAGACTGAGGAGAAATGATAACTAAATGCCATGTGAAAGCCTGGATTAGATCCTGGACTCCAAAAAGGAAAACGGACAAGATTCTAATAATGCCTGAAGATCAATTCATAATAGTGGAGCAATGTTTATCTCCTGGCTTTACTCATTGTCCTATACGTGGATGAGATGGTTGCATTAAGGGTGAAAAGTACATGAGAACTATCTGGAGTATTTTGCAACTTTTATGTAAGTCTAAAATAATTTCAAAATAAAAATGTTTTAAAGTAATACAGAAATTCTAGAAAAGGCAAAACTGCAATGACAAAAGGAGAGGCCAGGTGACAAAGGGCATTTTGAGCCTTGGTCAGAAGTTTGGACTTTATTCTGAAGGCAAAGGGGACACACAGAAGATTTTTTAAAATAGGCAAATGAAATAATCAGATTTATGTTTTGGAAAGTCATTCTAGGGACCGGACAGAAAATGGATTGGGGAGTGGAATGGTCAGAAGAGAGGCAGAGAGTGACCTACTGGTGCTTCCGTAATTCAGGCAGGAAAGGGGAGGGGTGTAAGCTCGGCATTGCCAGGCATAGAGAAGAAGAAGGAACAGAGAGTCTTCCGCAGGTGAGGCTACAGACCTGGTGAGTGATTGGATGAAGGCAGAAGGTGTGTGGAGAGAAAGGGGGAAGAATCTAAGATTTTCTAACTTGGAAGTCAGCATCCTTGGGTTGTCCTATGTCAAAAATACACTAAACATTTTGTATAAGTAACTGGAGTGCCTGGAGAATTGGGTTGAGTATGGCGGGCAAAAAGTGGAGTGATGCTCCCTTACTGCTCTACTGTCTCAGGAAGGAACTCTTCCCTGATATTTTACCCTCTTAGGTCAGAGGAATCTGGGACAGATCTGCCTTTGGATTCTTTCCCTTTTGGAGCAAAGAGCTGTTCTCTACATAATTTAGAAAGCTCTAATGCAGCATGTTTGGCTGTTTCTGTACCCAACAAATGCAGCTATCTCAAACCACTGCACTCCCTCTGAGGGTGTTAATCTACTTAGAAATTGTATAATTGATTTTTCAGTGAAATACAGAACAAGAACTCACTAGTTTCAAGCCACAGGGTTATTCTTTCATGTTCATATTGCTTGACCTTTACTAGTTGATAAGATAATTCCTTCAGTTCACATCTCACTTTTAGACCATTTAAAAGTGAGTCGAAGTTCTGTTCTGATTGACCCAGTGTTAGTCACGGGGCTACCAGGTGTGTCAAGCAGCCAGGGTGGAGGAGGTTCTAGCTAAAAGAATAGTTGGCACTTTTTGAGCAAAGCTCCCACACATTTTCTGGAGCTACTAAGTAGGTTTTTGTGCAAAGGTCTGTTAATGACTGCCAAAACATACTTTTAGCTGAAGCAGGAATTTGACTTATATGTGGAAATTGTACTCAGTGTACAGATGCTGAATCTGAATATATTCAAGTGAGCTATGTGTGTGAGGCCTCTTAGAGGGGACAGCCCCTTTTCTGAGCATACCCACCCAGCAAGCACAGACTTAATTCTTTGATGACCTGCATTGCTCTGGATAGCATGCTCCCTTGAAACTGTGTTTTTAAGTCCTGTCTCTTCAACAGGACTGAAAACCATGTAATGTAGAAATAAATAAAGCTAAAGGACAGATGCTTAAAGTCAAGGGCTCTCGGATGGAAGCTCCATGCAACCTTTCAGCTATTAAGCAAGATAAGGCATTTGAAAGTCCTATAATTAATCTGGTCACATATCCTATAAACGCACGCTCCATGACACCCAGAGTGGAGTGGGGATCCAACGGCCTCCCCGGAGAGGCCCTGTGAGGCCTGGGATTCGGCAAACACAACCTACAGCTCAGGGCTCAGAAGCTCAGTGCCTTCTGCTCCAGCCCTGGCTCCAACAGCTGCTGGTCGCCTGACATTTAGCAGATCTTTTTTTTTCCCTCTTAACCTTGGATTCTGCATCCTTAAAATGAAGATGACAATCTCCATCTCACAGGGAGGGTTTTCAGAAGAACGGAGAGAAATCAAAGAGTTGGAGTATTTAGCGTGACCAGGGCTCCCTAAATGCTCACTCTTGCTATTCAAACTCAGGTCTCGTTACGATTAGTCGCGGCACACCTGGGATTCTGACCCTGAACCCAGGGTTCTTTCCACTCTGCCCCACCTGTCCATTGTAAGATCGTCCATTTGTCCTAAGGCGCTGGAACCACGGAGAGATTCTTCTAGAGAGTGTAGCCAACATCTTCCTACACTGGGTCAACGAACAACAAGAGACGGGGTTTTCGGAGCTGAGGGAGCGTGAGGGGCCCAGCTCCTGGCCTCACAGGAAAGTCTTAGAAGGTGGAGCATGAGCCCTGGGCCTGGGGCGAAAGGCAGCGCCTCACTGGGTGAGAGAAGAGGAAAAGGAAAGGCTTTTCCAACTGGCATGGCCCACTGAGCCCAGGGGGAGGGGAGCTGGCTCTGCACTTCCTGGTGACCCGCTGAAAGGAAGGCATTTCCTCAATAATCTGGACAAGGGGTGATTGTCTAAAACCTCAGAGCAGCATTTCCAAAGACCACGAGTGCTCTGGGAGACGTGTTTGGGAAATGCTGAATTCAGGGGATTCCTTTAGTGCCGAGTCCACCGGAATCCCTGCAGCGTGACATGCTGTGAGTCTGCAAGAAAGGCCTTATTTTATGACAGAACTCCCATTACCACCGAGAGGAACACTGAGGAAAGCACAAAACCAGGGGGCAGGGAGGGGCGCGAAAGCAGGGTATTTTTTAAATGGGAGGAAAATAGATCTAACAAAAATAGGTATGTGTGTCAGCAGGTGTGTGCATTTGTGTGTACAAGTAAGTGTGTGAGTGTGTGTATGTGAGGGGGCATTTGTGTGTACGTATGTGTGTATATGTGTGTTTCTGTGTATATGTGTGCATATGATTGCACGTATGTGTATATGAGTGTGTGTCTGTGTGTGAATGTGCATTCGTATGTGTGTGTATATATGAGTATGTGTGCTTGTGTGAAGGTGAGTGTGTGTAGGTACATGTGTGTTTATATGTGTGCACATGCACGTATGTGGGTGTGGTGTGCATGTGTGCATGTAGTGTGTATGGGTGTGTGTTGGGGTAGGGCTTGCACTCTCTTGCTACCTGCTCTGTTCCTTTGAACTTTATGCAGGTGCCAGGACACCTGAATTATCTGAAAAACCCGTGTTTCAGCCAAAATATCTGGATAAATGCCTTTGTGTAATTTATTCTCAACTATTTCCCTTGCGCTTAGCACAACGCTCAACACATGAGGGCCCCTCAGTCGACACTGGCCTGTAGGGATGAGACTCCTCCACAAGAATGGCATGAAAACACACACACAGGCTCCATCATCCTAGAGAGTCAATAAATGGGAGACGTTACCCGAGAAAGTGGCAGAATGAATTGCAAGGGATGGTTAAATTCCATGTCCGGAGGCCTTGAAATGTTACTGCCAAACCCTTTAAAACCATTGTTGACATATATGGATTTCCATACCATCATCAGTTCCAAAAACTTATGAACATCTCTCAGAAAAAATCACCTGCTGTTGGTTCTGAAGAGCAGTGGCTATCCCACCACTGCTGAACTACGCCATGCCTTCCTCTTCCCTTTCCAGATCTGTCTCTGCTATCAAATATTTATTCCTGCTGGCAATATACACCACCCCCCTTTTCATCCACCCTTACAGTTTTGTGCTGCTTTTTAATTAAAAGAAAAGTTTAAGATGTAATTCAATGTGTCAGTAATAAAAAAGGACAAAGGAGCCATGAGATGGAAAAAGAAAGTCACATATTTGCAGATTTTTAATGAAGAGGTTTTAAAAATATTTTCTTATGTACACAAAGTTAATGCTTCGGTAGGTGAGTTGTAAACGTTTCCTTCCATTCCATAATTATAAGTGAAATGTTCTTTAATGTGCAATAATAACGTTCAAGCTGTGCTATTTTGCAGCTAATAATTACACACAACAGTGTGGGGCACAATAGCGAACAGAAACTTTTCCTTCTTAATGTATTACCCACATCTCTTCTTTCCCTGCTACCTGCCTTATTTGCAGCGACTATGCTTTTTAATCCACTCTTTATTCTAGGAATAGAAGCACTAGTTAGTTACTTTCTTAAGGAAATAATGTGAGGCAAGACTGCTGACTGGCTGAAATTGCTCCCATACAAAGTGAAGATTATAATAGGCTTGCTTTTAAAAAAAAAAAGAAAAAGAAAAGAAATACACAAACTACAGCTAAGCTTAAAATGTGCTTGTTTGAATCCTCAGTATTAAAAGGTCAGAAGCTGGCTGCACAATTTAACACAGTGTTACTGAAACAAGGCTGAGGTTGGCAATAAAAGCAGGGTCTTCGGACCCTGGCACCAGACACCCGTTTCCACAGATGGAGGAATAAATACATCACTGATCAGCCCACTTGTTCTGATGGCCATGCCCCATTTCCGCAGTATCTTGGGGTTAGCCAGCTGTGTATCAGAGGCGGCTCCTCCATTAGCTCTCAACCACAGCGTTTTCTTGAAATTGCTGAATATATCACGTGATTTTCTTTGGGAAAAAAAAGGGGAAGAAAATAAGATGCCACATGTGTTAAGAAAAGTCAAACCAGATAAACAAAGATTTGGTTGGCGACAGTTGAGGAAGCCATCTTACCTCAAATCGGCTGTTCTAAATAGTTTAAATGAATTAACATCTGCATAAACTTGAAGAACCATAAAAACCCGGAAACAGCAATTGGTTCAGCAGAAAGAGACATCCGTGCCTCTCACTATACCTAATGCTCGTTTGGACAGTTGCCTGGACTTCTTCAGTTAACATTCAGCTCATTTCCAGCTGTTCTCAACATACTTCCTTCTTAATGGTTCACAATAAACTGACCATATGGGTTAATTCTGAGTCAATCCTTTAATTTCCCTTGCTGTCACTGAACTATGGAAAAGTATTCTTTGGCATCAAACTTGCGGTATATGGGCAGTCAGATCCTGGACAAAATATTGGGAAAAATGTGAATTTTATTTAGTACTGCAAGGCAGTTAGAAATGCAGATCAGAGGGCCGTCTTTGTTGAAAGTTTCAAGATATGAGATCATTGCAAAACTAGGTGGCATTCTGTTTCATAAATAAGAGGCTGCACACGTGATACATTACAGAAATTTCTCTTATTTCTGCGCCAAATTCTTTTGTATTAGTTACACTAAAATTACAACAACATAGAGTAGAGGCTGTCGCTAAAATTAGTTGAAGAGATTTTTTAAAATATTTTTTGTAGATTCACAGGAAGTTGCAAAGGTATTACAGAGAGATTGTATGTACCTTCAGCCAAATTCCCTCAATTGTTACATCTTACAATACAATATGATACAGTATACCGCAGAACAAAGCAGGACAATTAAAAAAAACAACAAAAGTGACATTGGCACACTGTGTGTGTGAGCACAACTCTGCCTCATTTCCACCACGTGTAACCTCATATAAGCACCACTGCCATCAAGATACAGAACCTGCCCGTCACCACAAAGATCTCCACTGGACAACGACCCCTTTACTGTTACGCCCATAAGCAGTCCCTGACAATCACTGATTTGTATCTAGATAATGCTGTCATTTCTAGACGTTTATATGCACGGAATTATCTGCTATGACCGACTGAGACTGGCTTTTTTCACTAAAGCGTAATGCCCTTACATACAGCTGAGTCATTGGTTTTTTAAAAACACGCTCGGCTAATCTTTGTCTTTTTATTGGTGGGTATAGACGGTAGGGGCATGGAATTATGGACTCCAGGAAAACATGCTCTTAGTCTTCATCCACCCCATGGCTGTGAAGCCATTGTCACTAGGACTCTTGAAGAAGTCACTCCAGTTAAGGTGCTGCCCGGCTGAATCAGGTGGGGCTTTGACCAGGATACTGGAGTTCTTTATAAGCAGAGGGAGCGTCGGATGCGGAGGAAAACCAGGCGAGTAGCTGAAAGCTGCAGGTCACTGGAACACCGAGGAGAAAGGAGAAGACCTGCCAATGCCTTGCCATGTGATGGAAAAGGATCTCCAGACATTACCAGCCAGCCAGGTGATACTGACCTGCAGGAAGCAGGCCTTCTGGTCTCTGAAATCTTGAGCCAGTAAGTTCCTGTCATTAATCCAACACATTGCATGGTAAACTTAAACACTGACTATTTGCATTTGGTGTAATTATTGGTATTTTAGGGCTTAAGTCTACCATTTTGCTTTTTGTTTTCAGTTTGTTCTCTCAGTTGTCCATATCTGTTTTCTTTTTCCTGGCTTCCTCTGGGATACTTAAACATTTTTTTAAAATTCCCTTTTGGTTTACCTATAGTTTTAGGTATATCTCTTTGTATAACTTTTTATTGGTTGCTTTAAGTATTACATTACAAATACATAATTTATCGTTAAGTTCCTTAACCCTTCCTCATTTTAATACAATTGTCTTAAACATTTCCTCTACACACACTGAGAGCCACATCATATCATGCTGTTATTTTTGTTTCAATTGTCAAATATATTATAGGAAACTCAAGAAGCAATGAAAAGTCTCTCAGAACTGAGTGGGAGAGAGTGTGGTCTACGGTGTGAACTGTGGTCTATGGTTGGTGGCAAGGCTCCAGGATGTGTAAGTTCATTGAGGGTGGTGGGCCACACTTGTGGGAGATGTTTGTGTGGGATGTGGTGGGAGGTGTGGGAGGTGGGCAACATGGGAATCCCAGTGGGTTCCGTGTAATATTTTGGGTAATCTAAGCACCACTTAAAATATATTT
Organism: Tolypeutes matacus; assembly: GCA_026826555.1. Lineage (NCBI taxonomy): Eukaryota > Metazoa > Chordata > Mammalia > Cingulata > Chlamyphoridae > Tolypeutes > Tolypeutes matacus. The sequence continues at coordinate 4,344,783 of JAKSZT010054215.1, read as the reverse complement.
ATATATATATAAATAACATTTTTGTAAGCAAATGCACATATATGCATATATATTTATAGATCATTTTACAAATATTGGTATGTATTGTGAAATTTTTTATTTTTACCCACAATAAAAAATTAATTAATTAAAAAAAATAGATACAGAAAAAAAAAGATTTTGAGTAGAAAATTGATAAAAATGCCAAAATTCATGAGCAAAAATATTAATAGCCAAAATATGAAATGATACTGTTTTTTATGTTTCTATATTCAAGAGGATTAAAAAGACCTGCATTATCATACATTAAGTGCCAGAAAAAAAGATAAATACAATTTTTCTGGGAATCCATTGAACATAATATTTTAAGGAAAATTAAAAATATATGTGAGATTTAATCAACTATTCTGATTTTAAGAATCTGGCAAAGATCGTATTAATGAGACCATACAATATTTGTCCTTTTGTGCCTGGCTTATTTCACTTAGCATAGGGGAATGTATGGAAAAAATTAAGAAGTATATGCTATGGACCATAGCTATTGGTAATAGTCTGATCATGTTCTTTCATATATTGTAACAAATGTTGCACAACAATGTAAGGCGTTGGTGGAGAGGTGATGTATGGGAATTCTGCACATTATGGATTATTGTTCTGTAAGCTCACAATTTCTCTAATAAAAATTTTAAAAAAGAATCTGTCAAAGATATAAAAATAAATTTGGGTGAAGATTTAAAAAAAAAAAGGCTATTATATTTAGCCATATATTTGCTCTTTCAACTATTTTTTCTTCCTGGTTTCAGAATTCATTCTTTTTTATTACCTTTCTGCTTAGAGAACTTCCTTTAACCATTCTTTTAGGGTAGGTCTACTGGTGATACTACTTCATCTTAAAATGCCTTGATTTCCCCATCATCACTGAAGGATATTTTCACTGGATATAGAATTCTGGATTGATCAGTATTTTCTTTCAGTACTTGAAAAATGTTGTGTTACTTTCTACTGGTCTCCAGGCTCTCATGAGAAATTCCTTGTCATTTGAATTGTTTTCCCCTCTAGGTAAGCTATTGTTTCACTCTTGCTGCTTTGAAGAATTTTTCCTTTAGTTTTCTAAAGTTATCCTATGATGTGTCTTGGTGTGGCTTTCTTTTGGTTTATCCTGTTTAGGGTTTGTTCAACTTCTTGAGACTGTTGCTTTATGCCTTTGCAAAATTTGGGAAATATTCAACCATTATTTCTTCAAATATTTTTCATCCTACCATCTTTTCTCCTCTCCCTCTAGGACACAGATGACACAAATGTTAGATCTTCTGTTGTGGTCTAACATATCCTTAAGGCTCCATTCATTTTTCCAATATGTTTTCACTCTGTTGTTTATATTGGGTGAGATTCATTCTATCTTCAAATTCCCTGATTCTTTGCTCTTTCTCTCCATTCTGCTGCTGAGCAAATCTATTGAGCTTTTAATTTCAGTTATCATATTTTTAGTTGAAAATTTTTCCTCATAGCTTCTGTTTCTTTGCTTTGGCTTTCTTTATCTTTTCTGGGACTTCCTATTTTTCCATTTGTTTGAAGGGTATTTCAATTGCACTTTGAAGCATTTTATGATGGCTGTTTAAAATTTTCCTCGCACAATTTTAACATCTCTGTTATGTGAGCTCCTGACTTTTCTCATTCAACTTGAGATTTTCCTGGTTCTTGGTATGATGACTGACTTTTGCCTGAACTGGACACATTAGGAGATTCTAGATCTTATTTAAACTTTCTGCTTTAGCTGGCCTCCTCTCACACAGTCCAGTGGGGGAAGGGTAGAGCCACCTCATTACTGCTGAGTGGGGGTGAAAGTACAGCTTCCCCACTGCTGAACCCTGAGTGTGGGGCTCCTCATTACTACTAGGCAGAGGTAGAATCCAGGTCCTCACACAGGCTCCACTGATAGCCCACTGAGTGGGAGACGCAGGAGGACATCATTACTCCTTATCCACTTGGTCTCCACTGTGGGGTGAGGGACATTACCACTGGGCAATGGTGAAAATCTTACTCTCCACAAGGTCTCCTCTGCTAGCATCACCCCAGTTAGAAGGGGGGCACCTTGGCACACCCTGTCTAGAGCAGAAGTCTACATTCCTACTTTGCTGGCATGGATGAGGACGGGACCATCATTTTTATCATCATGTTCAATGGAATAGAAAAGTTATTGGCTAAAAGTTTTCTTTCCTACAAGGCTGCCCTTTTCCTGGCACTTTGGCTAGATAGACTAGGCATTTGTTGAGGCTTTTTGTCAGCACCCATTTTGACATTTCTGGGTTTCCACATTTTCCAGTAGACAGCCTAGGATATAGGAGGCAAAAAGAAAACTCAAGGAATTCACCATTGTGACAGACCACCCTGGCTGACCTTTCAGAGTCTTCTTTTGTTTGTTTTATATATATAATGTCAAGGGCATGCAGCTATACTTAGTGGGAGGAATAGGGAAAAGCGTACCTATTCCATTTTTCCAGATCTAGAGAGGGAGATTTTATTAAGTTTCAAAAGATTTTCACTGAATTGGTGTGAGGTGGAGCTCACACCAAGTAATTCTAATGTCCAGTCAAGGTTGAGAACCACTGATATGAATCAAAACCTCATTTAACTGAAAAGTTAAGAAAATGGGTAATTCTGTTCAAGTGAATGCATCCTTAAACTTGGATTTTATCCCGAAGAGATTTTTCATTTTAACCCATGTTGCTGAAAATCTTTCTAAAATGTTCATATACCTTTGTACCTTTTTAAATATAATGAGCATAATGGAAACCTGTTTTATTACTAAAGATTCTGCACTGCTAACATCATTATGCTTGAAAAATTCTTTGGGCAAAAAATTCAGATATAGGAATTTTACACGTAATTTCAAAGCAACCTTGGAAGTTTGATATTGTTTTTATACAAATGTGTCAGAATAGTTTCTTTTCTTCTGACATATTTCTATTCTAAAATTCAGTTATAACATCTAATTAATTCTGAACTTTGATTTGTTTGATTCCGATTAATTGAAATGCTAATCTTAGAATAATAATATGGAGATCTTTTTCTTTTTTTTTTTTTTTACATTTTTTTTTTATCTGAGAAATTGTGAGTTAACAAAACAATCACACATACCATACAGGATTCCCATACATCACCCCACCCCAGCACCTTACACTGTTACAACATTTGTTGCAAATGGTGAAAGAACATCCTCATAATGTTACAGCTATCTATAGTCCATAGCTTATATTTGGTGTATTTTTCTCACAAACCATTCTATTATTAACACCATGTGTACTAGTCTGCCAAAGAGGTGCTTATGCAAAGTACCAGAAATCTGTTGGCTTTTATAAAGGCTATGTATTGAGGGTAAAAGCTTACAGTTGCAAGGCCCTAAAGAGTCCCACTCAAGGCTGCTTCCTCTCCCAAGTCTGTTGCCTCTAGTTGAAGCCATATGGCAGGTGATCTCTGCCTGGTCTCTCCTTCCTTCTTCCTCTGAAGGCTCATAGGCCCAGCTTCTTTCAGTCTTAGCTGTAGGCTGGCATAGGGCTCATCTCTCTCTTCCTGGGGCTTTAGATGTTTGAACTTCTCCTTTCTGTACCATGGCAGGACCAAAATGACCAAGTTCTCTGCTCATCTGTGTATATGGACCTTTCTCTCTTCCCGTGTATCCTCTTTTGTGTGTCCATTTATATAGCCCACCAAGGGGCAGGAACTCAACCCTGAGTCCCACCCTACTCATGTGGTCAGATCGAAGCCCTAACCTTGACGCAATTTAATCAAAGTCATCTCAGCTGAATCTAATACAATCACAGGGGATCACACCTAGAGGAACAGACTAGTTTACAAACATAATTGTTCTCTTTTTGGGGGGTTCATAAAAAAATCTCAAACTGCCACACCATGTATTAGTATTGTATATTTGTCATAGTCAATGAGAGAACGTTCTCATATTTGTACTGTTAACCACAGTCCATCATTCACCATGGGGTTCGCTGTGTTACATGGTCCCCTGCCTTGTTCAGTCCATACAAAGTGCACCCTCAGTGGTTCTCAGTTTCATCACAGAGATGTGCTGTCATAAGCCCAGTCTGTTCCAGAGCACTTTCATTACTCCAAAAGGAAAAATCCCACATCCCCCTACACCTCTCATTATAGACCTTCACCATTACTGTAAAAATATTAGAAGATTACTGTTAACTATAGTCCATATGTTACATTAGTTATATTTTCCCCACATATCTCCATATTCTTAGCACCTTGTAATAGAGGAACATTCTTGTTTTGTACTATTAACTACAATCATCATCCACCACCAAAATCACTACGTTATACAGTCCCTAGATTATCCTCTTTCTTTCAATAGACATTAACCTCCCTGGCCTACCCCTTTCAGCCACAAAGATGTTTATAATTCAACGGTGTTGATTATACTCACTATAATGTGTTACCATCAATTCTAGCCATTTCACCATATTTATAATCCCCCTTATCATACATTCTGCATACATTTAGCATCAGATTTTTTAATAATGAAAGATTACATAGGGGAATTTCTTTCCAAAAAGTTAGTATGGTTGGGGGTATCTATGGAATATTTTTCATTCTTGAAATTAGATAGTAAAGGGCTTTATAAATGATTAGCACTAAATGTTTTGTTCTGTTATTAAGATTCTCCCCGTGCGTAGGGGAAAAAGCAGTAGGTAGAGAACAAGAATGGGAGATCTTTAAACGTGCAAGGCCACATAAAATTGGAGCTCTCAGTGAAAGTCACACTGCAGAACAGGGAGACCTCGACATAGTCATGGAAACCAGGCAATCGTTTTCTATCTCCTGTCAGTCTGTGATGAGAATTTTATGTGAAAAGTTCTCTGGAGTAAATACAAGTTCAGCAACCAAATCACCTGGTGGCTGGGAATTAGACAAGATGGAGGAATGTTACCTTGCTCTTGCAAGGTATACTTAAAAGAACTTAGAATTGTGATTTCCCAGGAGGTAATGGTATAAATATCAGTAAATGGAATTCTCCAGTCCTCCATTTGGATGCTCTGAGAACTGACACTCTAAAATTTCTTAAACAAATCACAGATTCTTCCAGGTTAACAAAACAGGACCATATTTCTTTCAGTATTTATTAAAACCAAAATATTATGTTCTAGAACATTCCCTGGGATGGGGTTCATGCCATTTTAGAAGCTCTAGTTCTAAATCATTTATGTGAAATTCTCTAGAATGACACGTAAACAAGGAACTGTAATATCTACCATAGTTAGCTGTTAAGATATTATGAAGAACAAATCAGAGGGTTTGTGAAAGCACCTATTATGTTTCTCTGTTGATGTTTAACAAACTATCCCATAACTTAAAACAGTAATTTATAATCTCTCACAGATCTGTGTGTTGCCTGGGCTCAGCTGGAATTTCCATTTGGGCTGTCTCACAGGTTGCAGTCAGAGGGTGGCTTGGCAAGGGTCTTTTGAAGACTCTGCTGGGTGAGAAGTCTAAGATGGCTTCCTCCCTCACCTGCCTGCATCTCAGCAGGGCCGTTCTCTCTTTTTTCCACATGGTCAGCTCACGTTCTCCCATAGCCTGGCATTCTAAGGGTAGCCAGACGTTTGACATGGCCGTTGGCATCGCCCAATGTGAGTGGGTTAAGACACCCAGGCTGCAAGCTTCGCTTGTATTGGTTACATAGGGCCAGACCAGATTCCACGTGTAAGGGAGCTGCAGGGCCGTGCACAGGTGTGGTTGGTTGTGTGGCCACCTCCACAGAGCAGCCCCACAGCTCTGAACAACTTTTAAAGTTCTATAAAGAATAACCTAATATTGCATACAAATCACATGATTTTATGTAGTACTTTACAATATAATGCTGCTGAAATACTTTTGGACCCTATTCATTACCACAATTTAGTTGCATCATCACATTATAACTATCATCATTAAGAAATTTCATTTTGCATTTCTCCTTTCTTTTTGAGAATATTAAACTTTGTCCTTAGGAGTTCGAACAACACTGCCCAAAAACGTGACTTCCATGCTGCTGTACCTTCTGTCTCTGCAGCTATTGCCCATGGCAGCACTGAAGCCTCATCAATAGAATCTGCTCTTCAGGTGAGATGGCAGAAGTAGGCACTGTTAAAGTGCCTACAGATCATCTGAAAGGGACCTTATATCTTGAGAAAAACTGGAGCTCTCCAAAAAAGACTGGGAATCAGACCATTATATTATAGCCTGCTTTGGAGGAGATGAGCTAAAGATAAACATATTGTGATAGGAAATATGGTAGATTGGGGCATGAACATGCCATAGGGGACACAGTAGAAAGAGGGGTTTGGAGGGCAGACCCAGGTGGGCTTGCACTTCAGGAGACACTGAGAGCCCCCCCCTAGACAGTGGGTACCAGAGGTAGGATGGACGAGGGGACGGGAAGGAGGCAAATCCAAACCTGGAGCAGTGCAGTAGATAACACTGCTTGTTCACCATCATCCATCCCTCTCCACTCTTGCCATACTCCACTGCCCCAATAACCTTAGGCTTAGAGATGTCACGTGCTCTGCCCTATGAGGTGTGAGCAAATATGTTTGCTGAGGATGAACAGAAGCTTTAATTTGATTGTATTTTATGACTGCTGCTTCTTGTTCCCACCCTCTTCCATGAGGAAATAAGATAGGAGATCCAGGGCACTCTTTCAGCCTGGTTCCCAGGGTAAGGGTAGCTCCATAAGAAACTAAAGTTTGGTGGCTGTTTCTTAAGCAGCATCAACACAGCAAAGACTGACTGATGCATCGACGTCACCATTTTGTCCAAGCATACACCATTCATCCTTTATATCTTCAAATTAAAGCCGTCGTGCAAGTTGCATGTGTTTCCACATAATTAACAGTAATATTTTTATCTTAGGGTCTTCAAAGTTAATCTTACATTTTAGAATCAAGAGAATTCCTCATTTCAGAACAGCTACATTAAAAATAATGGCCAAATCCCTCTCAAGGAATAATAAACATAGAGTTTATATTTCAAATTGGTCCTGCTGAAAGGCTAGTCTTCTAACACCCTTCAAGCTTCCCAATATCCTGCAGGGAAATTAAAAGAAGGTTAGACTTAGCAGGACTTGGATGAAATGAAATATCTTCAAAATATTTTTTTAAAAGATGTGACAGACAATATGCAGCAGAGCAGTTAAAACAACAGAACAGTTCATAATACAATAAAAGGACTAGAAAATGAAACCCTGAAAGAAAGTTTTTGTGGCAAGAACTTATGATTAAAGAAGTCATTTGATCCTCTCCTCATGGCTTTAAATAACCTCAATTCGATTTTTGGAATGAGAAACTTAGATTCAACCCCATTTGTACTGTCACGACAAGTAAACCAAAGAACAGATGTGTCTGGGGAGACAAAGCAAACCTGAGCACTTTGGCTGACTTAGGAGGTAAAGTCACAGAATGCTCAAGCAGAATATGACTTCCAAAAAATTTTGAAATAACTATGAGGCAATAAAGTAGTTAATTTACTTCTCAATCTGTATTGTGATCTAATTTTAAACCCATAGAAGAGTTTCAAGAATAATATAAGGAAATCCTATATCTCCTTTAGCCTGATTCACCAGTTGTTTACATGTTGTCCCATTTGCTTTACCATTCTCTTTATATATTTATAAATACTCATAGTTTTTTCAGAACCACTTGACAGCAAAATGGAGATAACTTGTCTTTTTACCCATAATTGTACTTATTGTTTTTGTTTGTTTGTTTGTTTTTGTTTTTTTTAAGATTTTTAAAATTTATGTATTCATTTATCCCCCCCTTGCTGCTTGTGCTCGCTGGGTCAGCTAACCATGCAGTGCCGGCGGGCTTGCCTCCACCAGGAGGCCCCGGGAACCGAACCCGGGGCCTCCCATATGGTAAACGGAAGCCCTACTGATTGAGCCACAGCCGCTTCCCATAATTGTACTTACTGTATATTTTCTAAGAGTAAATATTTTTTTAAAAAAAAAACAAATACAGTTAACAAAATTAGGAAACTTAACATTCATAAGATAATACAATCTAATGCACAATTCATATTCAAATTTTCGTCATTGCTCCAATTATGTCTTTCACAGCAATTTTTCTGCATTCCAGAAGCCAATCCAGGATCACACATTGTATTTTGTCCTCACGTTTCCTTAAACTGGAACAGTTTTTCAGCCTTTCATTGTCTTTCTTGACTTAGACATTTTTTGGAAACTAGAGGCCAGCTGTTTTGTAGGAAGTCCCTCATTTGGAGTCTCAGATGTTTCTTCATCTGATTCAGACTAAGCCTCATCAGCAGAAAGAGCAGAGAAGAAACGCTGTGTCCTCCAAGGCCAGCGTGTCAGGGAGCACAGGCTCTTCTCTTCTCAACAGAAACTTGGCTCACTGATGACTTGACGTCTGCTGGGGTTGGGCACTTTAAGTTGCTCTTTCTCCTTTGTAATGTGTAGGTGATTTGAGGGCAAATACTCTGACTAGATGGGCATATCCTGTTTCTCATCAAATTTTCATCCACTGGTATCAACATCCATTGATAATTTCTAACTTATTCTTTCTAAATTAATAAACAGGCATTCAACTGTAAGGAAGAGTTTTCCTTCTCCTGCGTCTAAGAATTTCTGTGTGTATGTATGTCAGTGTGGAGTCACAGAACTTTATTTTACTCACTGAGTTATAATCCATTTCTGCCAGTATATACCTGATGCTCTGAGTGTCCCAGACTGGACCAGCAGGAGCTCCTTAACTCCTGCAGGATGGCGATGGTGTTTTAAATATACACTCCTATCATTCGTAAGGCTCACCTGGCCTCTCACACTGCCCCAGCCCGGAAGTAAAAATTTTCCAAAGATCCCTGGTTCCTTAAGGTGGAGAATGATGTTTAGAAACCAACTCCCGTGGACTAAGATCGCGCGCACGCGCGCACACACACACACACACACACACGTCCCTTTCTATATCTACCTAAAACTATGAGTTGCTACTGATATCTACGGTTCCAGCCAAGCACCAGGTAGAGCCTAGTTTTCCCTCTTTCTGTATCTGTAACCACCTTCTCCAACGCTGAGAAGCCTGGCTCCCATTATCTTCAATGTACTAACTCACAAGTTTCAGAACTACAAACCCATATCATTGAAAAATGCAAACCTGACATTGGTGATGCGTGAGGAAGGGTTCACCTGGGGCATGGCCCTATGGCATATGAATATGTTCAAGTGTTTATGGGGCATTGTTTTGGTGGGTGGAGAGCCACACAATAACCAAAAGAATATTGAGTTCCCATCCTGGGGAGCTCTGCTACATTTTCTATAGGGCAGCAAGAATCCCCTGAGTACAAGGGCAGTGCCTAGCGAAGGAGGACAGACCATTATGCCAGGGCCTTGATACTGATGACTGTACTTATGAACCTTTTCTTGTGAAATTGAAACTTAGCCTAGTATTATATATTGCCTAAGAGTTACCTCCTGAAAGCCTCCTTGTTGCTCAGATATGGCCTCCCTCTAAGTCAAATTCAGCATATAAATGCACTACCTTCCTCCCAGTGTGGGACATGACTCCCAGGGATGAGGCTCCTTGGTATCAGGGATTATTACCAAGCACCAACTAGCAATGCATCTGGAAAAGATCTTGACTAAAAGGGAGAAATTATAAATACAAATTAGTTTTTAAGGCTAAGAGCTTTCAAGGTGAGTCAGGAGATCATTCCAGAGGTTATGCTTATGCACATCTCAGCAGGATCTCATCGACTGCCACAGTAAACAGTGCTTCAAATAGTGGGGCTCCTGAGGACCCTAGAGACATTCAGACACTATAAGAAGGGCAGACAGCTCAGGAATTCAGCACCCTGTCAGTGGGCCTTACTTTGGAATTTATGCTCCCCAGTATAACAGAATTAGATTCATTTATAGTTTCCCTACACATGGCTCTTTTGCCCCTTATATTTGAACGTATAATTAGCACCTTATATGATAAATATATGTCCCAGAGACTTAAATCTTTGGTCTGTCCATGTGCCAGTTGAGTCTTGAATCTCAGAAGAGTTGCAACACCTACTCTCTAGCTCATTGGACTCACCCAGGACAACTAACAAGGAGATGACAATAGACAACGGCCATCCCAAGGAACAGAGAGTGTCTGCAACTGAAAGCAAAATAGTTCCATCCATCTTCCCCATGGGTTCTAAGCTCCCTCTCAATTAGAAGCAGAGTGGGCATCACCATCCCCAAATCCTCAAGATTGGGAATGAACAATGGACTGAAGTAAACTTATTATTATTCTACTATAGACTTGTTATTATTCTAGCAACAGAAGAACTTTTGACATTGATATAAAGGCAGTGGCCACCAGAGGTTCGAGGGGAAGGTGAGGGAAGAATAGGTGTAATATGGGGTCATTTTGGGGACATTGGAATTGTCCTACATGACATTGCAATGATGGATACAGGCCAATATATTTTGTCATAACCTACGAAATTGTGTGGGACAGAGTGTAAATTATAATATAAACTATAGTCCATGGTTAGTAGCTGTGCTTCAATATGTTTTCATCATCTGTTACAAATGTACCACTCTAATGAAGGATGTTGTTAATGTGAGAAAGTGTGAGGGGGGAGGGAATGGGGCATATGGGAATACTCTGTATTTTTTATGTAACATTTATAAAATCTAAAGCTTCTTTAAAAATAAAATTATTAAAATTAATTAAAAAAAAACAAACAAAAAAATAAAACACATAACAGATATTAGTTAGGAAAAAAAATATGCAAACCTGACAGCTAAAGTTGAATATTGGTTTATAGTTTGTTGTGGGACCTTTTTGAGGTCAAATCTATACACTGTGAATACATAGCTCTTAAGTATACAGTTCAGTGTGTTTTATCAAATGCTCTTATAAAGACATAGGCAACATTTTCATCACCCTAGAATATTCCCTCATGAAACTTCCCAGTCAGTTTCTGCTCCCCCCTTGAGACAACCACTCTTCTAATTTCTATCACCAAAGATTTGTTTTACTAATCAATGTATATCTGCTCCCCACCTTGTAAGACCCCCCTAAGTAAAATGGAAACTCCACATTGGCCAATCAGAATTTTTTCCTCCCTTGCTTCCCCACTGGCCCTCTGTGAGCTTCTCCTTCCCATGACCTTGGTGGAGCTCTTTTCAACTGTCTGAGTGGGATGCTGCCCAATTTATGAATCAATCAATAAAGCAGTGAGATGGTAAACGATATGAAGCTTCTCTTTTATCAGCTTTGACAATGAGGACAGGATCCGAAGGCAACTGTCTGTAGGTACCAAGGCAGAGGTGCCACGGGGCCCTGAGCTCTCTGTCCTCCTCACCCCCTCCAAGGGTTGTGGGTGAGGGCCTCTCGTATTTTCACTCCACTCCCTTTGTGTCTGAGCTCTCTGATCTCACTAGGTTTTAGTTCAAAGTTAGGGGGTCGATCTTGTTCACCAAAAGTCTCAAATTTTGAGTCCAAGTCCATAGCCTTTTGGTGTAGTCCACAGTCTCATTTTTGCTACTGCTGGTCTCATTCTCCTGTGCACAAGTTAGAAGAGAAATGATTAAAATTGGGACCTTCAAACTCTAAAAACTTTTATTCTCCACCTTCTGGCACCCCAGAAAATTACATGTTCAAAATTATGGGGCGGGAAGCTGAGCCTCTCTAATTAAATAGCAAAATCTCACCAAAGACAACCTGGTGAGTGGCATGCTAGGGGAGGTTCCCGTTAGAGACATTTACCATCTCAGAGGTGCAGTTGAGAGAAAGGGCGTTAAAACCGGCCAAATGGGATGTCTACTTTAATTGGTAATCAGAGTCTACTAATTAATTGCAAGACTCTAAAACTTGCTTATATATAAACTGATAAGTTTTGTATTTCTGTTTTCTGGGCTTCTGTGTTTTTACATCTGATTCATGGCTGAAAACTTTTAACTTGAAGCTATAAGATCTCTGTATCTGTCTGTCTGTTTGATATATACTATTCCTACACCCAGATGGTATTACCAAATTAACTTATAAAACTCCTTGAAAGAGCTCTATTGAAATCGGGTTAAAGACAAATAAGCGCTTATATATAAGTTAATACTACTAAAACCTCAGAATATAAGAAAATGAACTTCTAATATTTCCAATGGAAAAAAAGAATATTTGTAGAATTAAACCCAAACATTTTAACGATATTCAGGTTCACATAATTCAAATAAAACTTTGACAAAAAGGATTAATTTAATATTGTTATTGTTATTAAAACAGTTAATATTGAGTACAATACAAGCTTGTGATTTCAGTCTACTTGGGTTTGTTCTTCCTGAATTTATACATGTTTCCTGATAAAATAGCTAGCAGTATATCTACTGGATCTTTAAAATAATGAAAAATTTATATTTGTGTTTATCAAATTGATTTAGTATTTTGACAAACTTTAAGAATAATTGCATTTTGCAGTATGTTAACTTGAAAACCATTTCCAAGACCTTAAATATGTAAGGTATGCAAGATGTGTTTTGTTAAAGAAAAAGAGAATAATTATTTTACTAACCTAAAATGATGGGCTATTGCAGAATGAGAACCAGGAATGTGTAGGACAAAACCTGAAAGGACAGAGAAAGTTGCAGAAGGTTTGTGGAAGAGGAATTTTCATGTCATGGTCAAGGGTAGCTAAGAATAGAGATGTTTATAACATTTCTAAGAATTTTCTTATCAGACAGTATCTTTATGCAAAACTAGAATCTGGTTTTCTCTCTGTTAAAATGACAGTTTTCTTGGATTATTGGTCTGCTCTTAGTAAAAGGTTGTAAAAGTTATTTCTTAACCACCTGAGTAATCTGCCTACAAGGCAAAGATTGTGCATCTTATCAGAATAATCTTCTGTGCTTTATATTGACCTTATCATCCTTTATTGGCTCTTTACCATAAAATAACAAGCCTTTTCACTTTTGAAAGAACTCAGTTTTCATTTTAGTTTTTTTCCATGCAATCATATTGACCCCTATATACCATTAAAGTCTTTTATTGTCACTTTGGCTAAATAGGGAACTGAATATTGTTCCGTGGTGACCCACGATCCTATTTGACAAATGTTCCAAACCTGGCACTTTTTGACACTTTGCCCTCCCAAAGTCAAGCCCTAAATGATGGCTTACCGAAATCAAACTTTCTCTCCGATTTTCCAGAGTGCACTGGAAAATCACAAAAGATCTGCTCTTGGACTTTGTAAAAAGAGAAGTACTAGAAATAAGGTTTGTTTGATATGTTATGAGTTGCATGGGAAGTTTTGTCAAATTCAATAGGGTTTTCCAACCTTCTCTTGGTTAAATCTGTGCGGGCAAAATTTTATTAACATGAACGTTTCAGGAATTACATCAAGTTGCTAGAGATCCTTCAATATCCTCAGTGTCCTTGAGACGTGCTGGTGATCATGTGCCTGACACCGGACAGCAGTGTGGTGCTACTGTCATTTAAATTACCCTTTTAAAAATATTACCTGTCACAGAAACAACCAAGCTTCCTTCTCAGTCGAATTATTTTTATATAATTCTATATTATTTTAAGTTAGACTTTTGTCCCCCACAGCCAATTTTTATTCTGATGTTCTCTGAAAACACATGCAATCAGCTACAGGCCAGAGGGCTTCGTCTTCAGCAGGAAGGACTGTCCCAGAGGCCCACAGAGAGGCTTCTGATGGCGTGACTTCCACAGCCTGGAGACCACAGCCCTGGACGGCGTCAGGGCTCCAGAAGTCCAGGGAAGCAGCTGATGGGTCATGAGATGGTGAGCACAGGCTGGAGCAGAGCAAGGACTAATTCCCCGGCACCCAACGAGCAGAGAATGGATATTGCTGATTTTAATGTTCTACTGTCTAGGCACAAGGAGTCCCTTACTCTTCCCTTAAGGTGGCTACAATTTTTAACATTCATCTTTTTCTCCCTGCTTGGACCTTCCAGAATTTGGAAACTTGTATTGAATATTCTTATTTTTATGACAAAATAGTTATCTGCATAGGCTCAACCAGGACCTGTCCTCCATGGTAACAGGATGTATCTGAAGACACTGGCTATGTCACCAAGCCTTGGCCTGGAGTGTCCTGTTTGGGAATGATGCTCGTTTAATCAGACCTGACGAGGCATTTCTCTGGAGCTAAGGTTGACTCTAAGGAACCAGGGCTTACAAAACACCCTCGGAAAAAAACAGGCCGGTGCCGGCTTCAGGGCCCCCAGCCTTACAGGCCAGTAAGGAAAGCGACTCTCTGGCAAGCACAGGAACCACAGGATACTCTGGGGAGCTCTAGGAACTGCAGGTGGAGTCTGGTGTCAAGTTCCTGCTTGGCTTCCAAGTCCCACAAGGCTTTTAAAAGTTCAATCGGAAGTTCCTTATGAAAACCACCAGAAAAGCAAATTTTAAAAATCCTGTATGATAAATTGCCATTCTTGCTTCACCTATGTACTTAATCAGGCCCAATCTAATGAAGGCACCTTATTTTATGATTAATAATAATCTTTTTGAGGTTATCTTTGCTGAAAAGGAGGGTGACTAAAGAGAAATTTTGTGTTTCTACTTTGCATCCACCTTGCAAACTGCAGGCAACTGCATGGTTTGTTACCTACCTCTACATTGGACTGGATCTTGTGATCTTGTTTGTATCATTTACCCTAAGTTGCTGTCAGAAAGCACACGTGGGGGAAGCAGATGTGGCTCAAGTGGTTGGGCATCCACCAGGTTCGATCCCCGGGACCTCCTGGTAAAAAAAGGGGGGGGGCAGGCAAGCCAGGCCCACGCGGCAAGTCCCAGCCCACGTGGACACGTGGCAAGCCACGCAGCAGGATGATGACTCAGCAAAAGTAAGACGAAGGGGAGAGTCAAGGCAAGATGTGCCAGAAACCAGGAACTGGTGACAGAGTGCCTCTCTCCCACATCGGAGGTCCCTAGGATCGAATCCTGGAGGAGAAAATTGTGGAGAGAAGGCAAGAAACAGACACAGGAGATCACCCAGCGAACAGACACAGACAGCAAGTGGGGGGCAGGGGGCGAAGCACACTTGACATTTTTTTGTACAATGAGCCTGAAACTGCAAAACAGGGGCAATACCCCCAATCCCTTGATCTTCTGTAACCCAGGGGTCCACTTTTTCCTGTGCACCATCTTAGCTTCCCTTGGAGTGTGTGACCTGGAGCCAGCAGGTATAAGTAGAGTGAAGGCTGTGAAACAGCGTTAATTCCACCCCACATGCTCTTCAGGTCCTCCAGGCAGAAGGCAGTAGAGCATCGGTGGTCTTACAAAACAGAAGGCTCTAGACGTCCCACCTGCCCATGAACACCATTGCTTTTAGGCTAATAAGCCTGGTCCAGTATAAACAACCTGAATAATTCAAAGGGCCTAGTAAAGGTGATTCTCGATATCAGTTAGGTGCAAACATTTCAATGGAAAGACCTATTTCCTGACCTAGGATCTTGTTTTAATGGAATAGAATGCAGGGACAAATTAGTGCACTTTGGTTTTATGCTTTTAAATGTGATTTTTACGCTGTACGCTTTTGTCTCTTGCTGTACAAACTGTGTCTCATGGTTCTGTTCAAATTCCTTGTCACTCTCAAGACAGATGGTTGCTCTTAAGATAGGTAATCAAAAGGAAAATGAGATAGAAATGGGGCTGTCTCTAGTGGACTAAGACTAAAAAGAAAAATAATAGAGACCCTGACTTGGAGAGAGTGACATACCCATAGTCCACTCAACTGAGTAGTAGCCCCGCTCCAAAGGCTTAACAGTAATTGAACAGCATCCAAGAAATCTCACTGTAACCAAGAAAGGACACACACTCACACACACACACAAATGCAAAGGGAAAATGGAACACAACAACTGACTGAGCTACCTGACCACCTGACAAGAAATCAGTGGTGGTGACCAAAATGGTTTCCAATGAAATCACTGGAAAAGTGGCCAAAAGGAGGGGCACTGTTAAGTAAAATAAAATGGCCATCTGCATGGGGCATTGCTGGGAGAAGACCCCTTTCTGAGAAGGCTTTTCCAGGGGGCAGAAACCATTGACTTGCGAAGATTTTCCAAGAAAACAGATCACACCCTACAGGATCACTGATAAGCAATACCTGGTGATAAACTAGTTTTGGTCCCGTAGAGAGAGCTTATCGCAATGGAATAGCACACCATCCTTATCAATGTATAACTGCTCCCACTTTGTAAAATCCCCCTAAATAAGATGGAAACTTAATGTTGGCCAATCAGAACATTTCCTCACTTGCTTCTGTTTTCACCCTCTATGGGCTTTCCTTTCCCACCCCCTCGGTAGAGCTCCCTTCCACTTTCTGAGTGAATTAATGCCCAATTCGTGAATCGCACAATAAAGCTGTGATATCCTAAAATTCATGGAAAGTTTTCCTTTGATCACCCTTGATGGGAACATTCAGGCTTAATGACCATTTATCAGAATGCTACGAAAGGAATTTTTGTTTTGGGTGACATTACAGTGGAATGACCTCTCAGATCTCTTCCAACTCCCAGATTCTGAATCTAATGTCTAATCAGGTATAAATGTTAGCTCATTGGATCTAAGAAGGGCCTGAGAGACTGTTTCAGTCTTATTGATGCGAAAGCAAATACCATGCAGTGGGTTGGCTTACAAGTTACTGGCTCACAAGTTTGGGACTAGGAGAAGTCCAAAATCCAGATGTCATCAAGGCAAAGTTTTCTTTAAGAAGACAAAGGCATTCTGGGGCTGACTGCCAGAGATCCTTGGTCCTGGGCTTTTCTGTCACATGGCAGTGTAGATGATGGCCTCTCCTGGCTTCTCCCTTCTCTTCTGGGTTATGCTGACTCCCAACTTCTGGCTGCTCCCTCTGGCTTTTTCTCCGTGGCCTCCCCTGTAAGGCTTTCAGTAATGGGATTAAGATCCATCCTGATTCAGCGGGGCCACACCTTAACTGAAGTAACATCTTGAAGAACTCTTGTTTGTAGGACTGTATTGTGTTTAAGAATGTGTTTTTCAAAAAAAATAAAAATTAAAATTAAAAAAAAAAAAAAAGAATGTGTTTTTCTGGGGTGCATCACTCTGAGACCATTTAACTCAATGGCTTCTACTTACAGATGAGGAGACTTAGACCCAGGGAAGCAAAGGCTCAGGCTCAAGGTCACCATCTGCTCAGGACTGAACAGTTCCTCTGCTCCTGTCAGATTTTCTTACCATGATGAAACCAACAGTTGCATTCAGAATTCAAAAGAGAATTTAAAAGTGTTTTGAAGTGGCTCCATTTTTGTATTAATTACTTACTTGTGGTAGCCACACAATACCAGTAACTCCCAGTCTGTATCAAGCTAGTAAACGTTTTTTATTCAAAAATTAAGGATTTCTTCCATGTCACTACAGAAGTCTCTGACCACAACTGTATGTGGGTGAGTACTTTCCATGGATCTGACCTTGTGAAAAGTGTGCCTTGTATCTGGTTAAAACTGTGCTATATTTATTAGAAGAGGAAAGATTATTTTACAGTAAAAAAAACCACCCCAAAACTCCAGTAGTTCAAAATAGCAAAGGCTTATTCCTACACAACTTGTCCAGGGCAGGATGGTTGACTCTGCTGAGTCATCTTCATTCTGGGATCAGAGCCAAGGTTGCTGCATCCCCTTGGAATGCCGGCAAGTATCATGGTGGAAGGGAAGGGAGCTTGGCAAAGTATGCCACCTGACCGCTGTACCTGGAGTGACTCTTCCACTCACATTCCATTGGCCAGAGCAAGCCTTGTGGCCATGAGAGCTCAACAGCTCAACAGCACAGACAGGGGATGTCTCTGTGCTCTCAAGGAGGGACATCAGATATCTGTGCTCTGTTGAACCCAGTCTGCCCGGCGGATCTTTCTCCAGGATGTCAATGTTCCAAAAGTCATTTCCTGCCCCATAACCCCTCACCTCATAACAGGATTTCAGCCAGACAGTAAGGTCTCTTGTGCAATGAGATATTTTAAGGCATTGGTGGAGCTCTTTTCCTGTCACCCAGATATTAATGAATTTTGCAGGGATTAGAGTGGAAATGGAGTAGTGCTGAGAGCCAAGTTATCAATTCTTCTAGACTGCGTTCAAAGAGAGCCTGTTACAGGCCTCCTGTGCCCCTGGGGCAAGAGGGCAACCTGTTCTCCCAGGTCTAACCAGGCAGAGCTATAAGATGGTGCTGGGAGCGTCAAGAGGCTGCTTTACGGGAGGGGAGTATGGGCTGCAAAAAGTGGGATTTTCCCCTTCTTTATTCTCCTGCAAAGTAGCAGAGGAGGACACTCACTCAATTCACCTCAAAGAAGGAAAACGGGGACTTGGTGGAGTCTGTAGTGAAGTAAGAGGGATGTCTGCAAGGGAGAAGGGTCTGTGTCCCTGCCAAACGCATGCCCAGCCATGCAGCTTGCCACTGGCGTCCAAACAGAGCCTGGGAGAGAGTGTGGGGGATTTCATGAGGGGCGCCGTCTGCTTCCTTCTGCTCCTGCTTACCAAGAGATGTGAAAGGGGGATCCCAGAGCAGAAGCTGCAGAGGGCCGCTTCCAGCTGGCCAGGGAGGGGCCGCGAGGCAGAGGCCTGCAGCTTGGGGAGATGAGAGAGGCTGTCCAGAGGGGTCAAGCAGGAGAGCCATCTGAGTGGAGAAGAGGCCGCGGGTGTCCACGGGAGCAGCTTACGCCTGAGCCCCTCATCCGCTGGCCCCCTTATGGCCTTCACACATGTCCTCAAGCCGCAGCTGCATCAAGGCCAACAAAAGCTGATAGAGCTTCGCCATGGGCTGCCTCCTGTGGCGACAGCTTCTTCTCCCTCCTCTCTGATAAAACACCAGAGGGGTAGAGCAAGGTGTGGGGGAGACAACCATGCCCTCCTCCACCAGAAACTTCTTGAGGAGCAAGTCTAGTGGTGTCCTTGGAATTGTACATTACACTAAGAGTTTTAAACCAGTAAAAACCAGAATGAAACTGTTTTCATAAGCGAAAGTGGCTGAAAAATAGCAGAACTGGACTGGGATGTGTTACTGGATCATGGCCAGTTTGAAAGATAAATTCAAGATAGCAGCCTACGTAGCTATTAAAAATAAATAAAATTCTATTCCCTCCCAAGTTGAGTCTGCCCATGAACTGGCAAGAATTGCAAAGATCCCAAAAACAGAAGGCCATATTACTTTACCATGAACTAAGAAGTAATGGAAAGAGTACACCCAAACTGAGACTTCATCTCAAGATAACTCAGGTGCCATTTTGACTGAGTATGCCAGTCAACTCAACGTTTAAAAGCTGCACCTGATTTCAACGTATTTTCCCCATATACATCCATTGCTTTGTCACTGTGAAATCCACCACAATGTACAGTGAGCCTCGACTCCTTGTCAAGAGCTGAGGTCTGAAGGACACTGGCTGGCATCATTCAGTTGAGTTTGAAGTTCCCGTATCACAGCTGAGACTTGTGACATCCTATCCCATTAATCAATTTAACTGCAGATTCAAGAGTGAAAATTGCATGTCTTTAGAGAAGAATATGTGATGACTTTAAATGTCAATGACTGTTGGATATATTCTTTAAATCTTGGACGAGGATTGTGTTTTGTAGTAGTTTTGATGTGTTTCTGCATAATGAACTAATCTCTTCCTTTCCATTCTTAACTCATCAACTTGGAAGACAAAGGAAGAGAAGAAACTGGTCCCAGTATAGTTTGATGTCCTGAGGTTTCATCTCTAGAAGCCTGGAATAAAATTAAAACGATGCTGAAAAGAAGAGAGAAATCACTGATGACAACACATTTTACCTAGCAGTCCAACATTGTTTATCAGCATAATAAAATGTGCCAATACTCACCACCACTCTAAAATATGCACTAATAATAAATAGAGATATGGGGCATAATATGGTCAATGATGAGATATGAATTTATGATTCCTGAGGGAAAGAAAATGATGGGATGCCTCACCAAGGGGAAAGTTGGCTCTGGATAAAACTGAGGCCTTTTCCCCTTTGATGGGCATCAAATGAAAATAGCATTGATTTTTTTTAGTTATAAGATCATAATCCCTATTTTATATGATCAAGTAACAGAAACAAATCGCCAGGATATTACCTTTCAGCTCCCATATTTGCCAGCTCCATCGTTCTGTGCTTCCTGTTGATGGTTAAGAATTAATGGGTTTATATGACAAGATAGAGCTAAGCATTGCACCTGCTTCACAAGACCAGTCCTTCCCTCCATTTCCTTAGGGCAAAAATCTAAGTAAAATCTTCAAAGTAAGTTTTGCACCATGACAGTCAGTAACACCCGGACTCTGCATTTCCCTCCGCTAAATATTCGCCCTTATCTAAAGAGGCTACCGTTTAAAGGTTGATCAGCTGTTGAAGACAAAACCACGGACCCCACTGTCCCTTTTCATTTCACGGCGACAAGTGAAAGCTGGCACTTCCTATTAAATAGATGGCCTAACCACAGCTGACTTTGCACAGGCATCTGAGCTTGACGTTCAGGTTGTTTTATGGTCTCTGTCAAAACTTGATACGTAAATATTAGTGTTACGTCTTCCTTTCTTCTTAAAAATCCTTACACTCAGTTTTGAACTCTGGGAAGGCAGCGGCCTCCAGCTCTTTTTCTAAATCCCGTAAGCAGAGCGATCGTTTTCGTTTTACAGTTTGTTTTCCTCTGTCAGGTGAGTTAACCTGCACCTGAGCCCACTGAACTTTAACTCATGAAGTTTTCAGTTGCTCTTCCTGAAAAATGCCTTTTTTGGAATTCAGTATCTTTTATACCTCTTGCTCCTGATATGGTGCAAAATGCTACACTTTTAACATCTTCATACTTTGATGGCCTCAACATTCAAATTTACAACCATGGTAGAGGGACGTAATTGTTCCAAAAGCACAGCCAGGTATGATGGAACTAACCCCCTCCTAATGGGAATTTATTAATTGCCTTCTCTTCAATCCTCCCAGAACTAAAACAGGACCTTTTCCAATGGAAATAGTAGCAAATGAGAATACTAGCTAACTTTTATTGACCACCTAATATGGGTCAAATACCCTGCTAAGCATTACATGCATTTTTCCTTTTAATTCTCACAGTAAACCTAGGGGATAAATAGTCAATAAATTCGTGTTCAATTAGATTGCACTGATGACAGTATGTCGGTCAAAAAGATTTTGTTCTATGCTCACAGGACACTAAGCTGCATGCTTTTCTAATTAGGCATCTGGGCTACATATTAAATGATGATCTCTACCCTCAAGAGGATATTGCAATGTACCATCAAAGACAGAGCATCAAAATATTTACGGAGAGAGATGTCCCAGTAGAGTTTAAACATAGTTCTCCAGAAAGAGAGCTGTAAGAAAGTCACCTTGGAATACAGGCAGCCCCCTCCCAGCCCCAGAGGAGTGTGAAGGACCTGGAAACCCTGGCAGAGGTTCTCTTGGATGTTATATGACCTTAGGGTCACTGAGATCGCCACTCAAAATGACGAGGACAGGCTCCCTTGGAAATAATGAAAGTAGCCCCCATCCAGAGAACGTGCCCATTTGCCGATGAAGAGTTGTGACCTCAGACCTCCGGGAGGCTGGGCAGCAAAGAAATGTCTGATCCAGCCCATGGAGCCCCAAGGAGGGAAGACAGCCGCCCAGCTAAGCTGCCACCCCGGAGTGTGGGCGGGAGAAGGAAGGGGCTGGGCCGCCAGATCCTGGCCTGGGAGCCCCTGGTGGAGCTGCATCCAGCACTGCGGGCAGTGGGCTGGCCCCGTCCGAGAACAACCAGCCCCGGCATTGGGGGGCATCCTCAGTGGGGTGGTGCAGCAGGAGGCGGACTGCAGGACGCCGGCCGGCCGCCCGCTCCAGGCTGGAGGCACAGCTCCTGCCCTTGTCTGCCTGCTTCCCTGAGCCTTGGGCCATGATGGTCTTTCTGCTTCTATGGCACGACGCTGGCCAGTCATCTGGGATAAGAGAAGAGGTGAGCATATTTGCACCCCCGGTGCGTGCAGGAGTCTGCAAGGGCTTCATTTGGTTCCTGTAAGCTATCAGAGAGAAGCCTCGCGGGTAAGGAAAGGGCTGTGGTGGACTACAGTGAAAGTGAAATGAATCAAAGGAAGCTTCTTGGAGGGACAAAGAGGAAGAGAGAATGAAGGAACCTGGTAACAGAACTACAAAGGCTTGCAGAAATCAACCCAATCCCTACTCTTTTACAATGAAGAAATCGCACAAGGTAAAGAGCCTTCATCAAGGTCAAGTGAAACAAAATTGGCACAGACTCAGGTGTTTTCACTTCTCCACTCCCTGAGAAATACGGCCTCATTCTAAACTGTTAATGAATAAAACGTAGTATAATTAAAGATCTCTAACACTGTGATAATAACTCTCCCAAAATGTTAAACCTTTTGCTCCATATCAGGGAAAGTTCTCAAGCTCCAATGGCATTTCACTTCAGAAAGAGCGTACACTTCATTCAGCAGACTCGGAGGCCCTTGGGAGGAATCCGAGGGAAATTCCTGGGCAACGCGGCTTTCCTAGGAACTGCATCACCTGCAGCAGCAGAGGAGCACGGTGGAGGAGAGGTGTCACTTATATTACCACATAAACATGGGGTGTTACCCCTGAAGATGGAGAAGGGTCATACTGCAAAGAAGGTGCACTTTTCCAGGGGTCCGTGGATTCCAGAAAAGCTGCCAACTCCACTAAATCAAAGGCAAAATTCGAGGTGCTTGCAAATATGCTTGCCTTGGGAGGGTAGGCTCCGTAGCCCACAGTTTTAGCATCCGCTGCCGCGAATCTTCTTACAGCTCTCACCACATTCGTTTATATTTATTAGAAAAAGAATACAGATCCTACGTTAATATTTCCATTGTTAATTCTATTAATTTTTTAGAGATTAACAACAACTAAATGTGTGGAAAACACACTTTTTAAGATAGCGACTAAGGCTATTTTCAAGGTGGGAGTTCCTTGTGGTTTGTATAGATTTGTTAGGATTTGAAACATTCTCTAAGTGCCTTGATGGTAGAAACCATTCTTTTTCAGGTTGCTGTATTTCACTCTACATTATTTCTTTATTGTCCTATTTATAATGCTGATACTTACACATCAGCTGCATGTTGCAGAAAAAGGAGGCTGTACTTGCCACAGATTCTCTTTCATATTGGACAGGTAACTGTGGCTCCTATTTCAGCTATTGCAAGCCATTTCACCTTTTTGTCCGTAGACACGTGTCTCTTTAAGACGCTGCTGAAATTGTAGAGGATGTAGCCAAAACCGTAATAAACAATGACAGATGAAAAAGCAAGGTTACGCCTAGGGCTATAAAGGAGGGTGAAGCTTAAAAAAATTAGGAACTAACTAAAGCTGCATGCTTTATTTATCTTAGGAATAATATAACCATTGTCTCTGAGGATTGGGTGTGTGTGAAAGACGAGTGTCCCCCGCGCCCTGTGACAGAGGGACAGTGACGCTTTCACGCTGAATCACAGGGGCCCTCTGAGCAGGGGATTATCCCACCCTGAGTCCCTAGGTCAATCTAAATTATTAGCTTTATCTCAGTGACCGCAGGGGCCAAAACATCTTTGCGTCTGCTCTTTATCTTTCAGCCCCGTTAGCAGGAGCTTTAGAAAGGGGCAGGAGATGACAGCCACACACAAAAAAAAAAAATCGAAGAAGATCCAAAGTCCCTGCTTGGGCTTCTAGACGGTTACTGCCTGGGCCACAGAGTCAGCCTAGACGGTGTTGAGGGTGTTTTCTTGCTGAATAGCTTCGTTTGGTGCTTTTTATCTTTATTTTGACGACACACCTAGAGCCGTTCAGGGGCTGTCTCAGGCCGCGTGGTTTCTTGGGAGTGTCCCCAGCCTCGTTTCTGGCCCTGTCTGAGGGTCTGACTCAGCTTCCTTGCACCCCTTGACCAGCTGCTTCCTGACACAGGTCCCTGTGTGTGCGCTTAGCGGCCTCCAGGCGCGGGCTTCGCTGCACCTCTGCGGAGAGGGCCCCGGTGGTGGCCCAGGGTCCTTCCAGCACGTCCTCCGCCCGCGGCGTGCCCTCCCCGGCCGGGTCACTGCAGGGCAGGCTCGCACCCCTCTGGCCCGTCACGCGGCTGGGCAGACCCACAGCCCCGGGCTTCTTTCCCTCTCTTAGCAGTGCCCAGCTTCCAAACAGAGAGGCGCTGGGCACTCCGTGACACCGCTTTGGCCCCGTTTCCCACTCCTTTCTCGGCTTATCTGCCTAGAAGGCACGTTGCCTGCTCCTGAGCCCCAGGCCTGGGCCACGTGCTTGGGGCCTCTGTGTGCTCCTGGCAGCACCGGTGAGTTCAGGTCCAGGATCAGCACCTGCCCTCCTAGAGCAGGAAGCGAGGCCTGCTGACGTGAAGCCAGTGCCTCGGGCCCTCTCCTCCTGGGGAGCTGTCTGAGCTGTCCAAATGCAGGCAAGGATGGGCATTGTCACGCAGGTGGGCTTTGTCACGCAGGCGGGCTTCGTCACGCAGGCGGGCTTCGTCACACAGGCGGCTTCGTCACGTAGGCGGCTTCGTCACCCAGGCGGGCTTCGTCACCCAGGTGGGCTTCGTCACGCAGGCGGCTTCGTCACGCAGGCGGGCTCCGTCACGCAGGCGGGCTCCGTCACGCAGGTGGCTTCGTCACGCAGGTGCCTTCGTCACGCAGGTGGCTTCGTCACGCAGGTGGCTTCGTCACCCAGGCGGGCTCCGTCACGCAGGTGCCTTCGTCACGCAGGTGGCTTCGTCACGCAGGTGGCTTCGTCCCGCAGGCTTCTCAGAGGCACATTCAGTCCCGAAC
The DNA here is from genome assembly GCA_026826555.1 of Tolypeutes matacus. Taxonomy (NCBI): domain Eukaryota; kingdom Metazoa; phylum Chordata; class Mammalia; order Cingulata; family Chlamyphoridae; genus Tolypeutes; species Tolypeutes matacus. The sequence continues at coordinate 4,320,015 of JAKSZT010054215.1, read as the reverse complement.
ATGAGTCCCGCATTCCAAAGCGTGTGAGGAAGGCGTGCTGGAGCCGAGGGGTTGCTGGAACTTCTACTGTTACCCTCCTCCCTCGGGGTGGGCAGAGAGCCATATGCTTGGAAAAATGGCCGCCATGGTCCAGAGAACCCCACCTTAGGGGTTGCTGGAAATATACACCTTCTGGACCCCACAAAGGTTTGTATTTCTGACAAACCAGGAGTGGCCTCTCAGAACCTCAGGGAAGTTTAGAGAGAAAAGCACCTTAACTTAGGAAATGTTATTGAAACCAAGCCATTCAGCAAACCATGGGAGAGCACTGGGCTCAGCTTCCATCCTGCCTCAAATAAGTCAACTTCCTTAAAATGTGGGACTCCTGAGACTAGAATGCCTCTCCTCACCCTACGCACCCTCACCCACTGCTGTGGTCCCAAACACCACCTATTTACCACCTCTTCAAAATGCCACCTAAGGCCCAAACCTCTCAGGTGTGCGCGGCCACCTCGCCGTGCCTCACACTTGACGTGACTAGAGTCCACCTGCATGTCCACCTGGCGACGTGGCAGCCTCACTGTGTCTCACACACTTCACATGACTAAATCCATCTCTCGGACTTTCTCCCGAACCCCGACGAGGAGGTCCTGCCACTGATGACATTGCAGGCTCACCATCCCAGACACCTGTAGTACATGGTGGTTTGAAAGTCTCAAGTTACCTGAATCAAATCTGGAGGATGGATTCTCCAAGGACCAGAGAAGACAAGTCAGTCTGTGTAGAAGAGGTGCTCTAAACAGTGAACTGGGGTCAAAGAAGAGCCATTACGGAAACCTGCCTATTCCTCGAAAGGGCATAATATTGAATTATTGGTTTGGAGTTTGAAAGGAGGCAAAGGAGAGACTTTGCACAATTTTGGCCACTGAGCACAAATAAGCAGCACAGTTGAGTTCATTCAGTCACCAAATATACTGAGGACCTGCTGGGAAACAGGCATTGTAACAGCAGTGGGGATGTGGGAGAGACCAAATTCCCCATCTCACTGAGCTGATATTCCAGAGAAGGTAAGGAGTGAACAAAATAAAGAACTATTTTTAAAATCTGGAGGTGTTGAGGGTGTAATTTTAGAAATGATAGTCAGGGAAGTCCTGTCTGAAAATGTGATAATTGCTCTGAGACCTGAAGAAGAGAAGGAGCTGGCCACAAGAGCACCTGAGGATGTGCTTCCAGGCAGAGGAGAGAGCAAGGCCCCATGGCAGGAGCAGGTTTGTCATCCAGGGAGAGCAGGAGGCTGGTGCACCTGCGAAGTCCCACAGAAGGGGGAGAGTTCCAAGAGGTGGCATCAGAGAAGCAGCTGGGAACACCATAATCAGGGTAAGAGCTCTGGATTTCTAACTTGCGATCGGAAGGAATGACGTGACCTGACTTACATCCTCAAAGGACCTTGCTGACTGCTGCACAGAGAATAGCTGGGACCTAATTAGGAAGATACTGCAGAGGTCCAGTAGAATGATGGACTAGAGTAGGGCCAGCAAAGATGACGAGGCATGACTTGATTTTGCCCTTTGGACATATGGATAAAGCTGACTTAAATGCTTTGTCTAAGTTCAACATCAGGGACCCTCGGGAACTGCTTCTACTGACTGCTTTTTTGTCCTATGGATGAGCCACACTTTCCTGTTTGTGTCTCTCAATATTCTCTTGAAAGCTAGATATTCATATACTAGAATGTGGCAACTCTGGAATTAAGATCCTCCCCCCAGGTTTCATTGCTGCTGCTGAGTTTGTTGTTGTTGACATTGTTGGCTAAATTATATTCTTGGGCCAATTCTGTAAAATCTGTATTCCCTTCACTGAGGCCCCTGAAGTCCTTGCTTACCTAGCTTAGTAGTCAGTAAGTGGTTGCTCAGAGATTTCCTCAAATGCCTCAAACCAGTAAGTCTCCCAGGAGCTCTTTCCTGGGGCATGCTGTATGTGTTTCGGGCACATCTTCAACACTGGGGCAGTCTTCGAGCCTGCCTTGGCCTTCACTGCTTGCACTGGACCTCAAGGTCATCTGAAGGTGAGCAGAAGGGGCCACCTCAGGCCGTTCCTGGGCTTGTGTGCAGGGAACCCACCAATGGATTTAGCAACATGGAGGCTTTCGGTTAATCTCGAAAGAAGCTGCTTCCAAGGAGTGAACTCAAGAAAGAAGTGGAGAAAAGGGAGAGGGGAGAGCAAGTTCAGACTCTCCAAGGTGTCTTCTGTGAAGGGGAGAGAGAAATGGCATGGCATCGACGTGGTTGCTGTATGCAGTGGTTGACTCACACCCCCGGCTGCAGTTGCCAAGGCAGAATGTCCCGGTTTTGTTCAAGAAGCATCAAGGAAATATGTGGGGCTTGAGTTTTCATTTAAACCCCAATCAGAAAGCGATTCTTCCTGTATATGGGAGTAGAGTACGAGCTGCCCACACTGCTCACCTTGACGGCAAGCACCTGCACAGGGCCAGGCTGCGGAGCTGAAAGGAGACAGGAAGTACGAGTAACAAACAAAGCCTCTGGATAGTATTTTAGTAAGTGGAAGGGAAAATGCCTCCGTAGGAACCAACTGGTAAAAAACAGCCTTGAAGTGACCTCCAGGTGAGCTGCGTGGTCAGCGAGTCTGAGCAATCCTAAAGCAGTCATCAGGGCTGTAAGAGAAGAACCTTATGGAACCAGAGCCAATGACCAGAACCAGCCCAGCAGGAGACACAGATAGGGACAGCAGCAAAGGAGAAAAAAGGACTCAGGTTGAGCCAGAGGAGAGAATGCATCAACTCTCCTGCGAAGAAAGAGTTTTTGGTTTTTTGATTTGTTTATTTTATATGCACTTACTGATTTGTTTTCATTTATACTGATGGGCCAGTTCCTTGGTGAAGAGGAGCTGAAATTTACATCAGGACCCACAGCTCTTTCTTCGATGTTGTACGCATTTGCGATTATGTTCATAAATAATAGCCTGAAGATGGTCCGCAAGAGAGCGATTCAGGAATTCTCGCCAAACACTGAGGTGACCCTCCAAACCTGGCCAAGGATGGTGGAGAGTGACTGCTAGCACTGCTGGGCCCCACGGCCACAGTCCGTTCTGGCTCCTAAATCCCATGAACCCGGAAAACGGCGGCCCCCAGGACGTTGTCATAGCTCAGTTTATTTCCATCTGGAAGTGACATATGTTACACCTCACGGCTCCTCCTCATATCAATCTTCTGGAAGGCAAATTGCTGTGGCTTGTGCAATTTGGCATTCCCACAATGAGTTTGATACAAGGAACCTTTAACTATTTCTTACCTCCGATATTCTTAAGGCTATTTGCATTTCTCTCATCTGAAAATTGAGTATCTCTAGGCTTGCTGCGAAGTTTCAGATTGCCTTTCCTCCTGCCTCTAATAAATAGACAGCACTGAAGCTTCGAGACATATGAGAGCTGGCAACACTGATCCACTCCCTCCCTCCCTCCCTAACTCCCCAAACACACCTCATTTACTGCCCAATCAAACTCTGTCGTCGCAGCCGTTACCCAGGCAGGCCTTACCCTGGAGTTTAAAATTCCCCTCCTACAATATATATAGTTAGTCTTAATAAATAAATGACTTGGACCATGCATTATATATCACTCAAATCCACGAGGACACAAATTATGTATAATACACCGGCTGTGTAATTTATTTATTAAGCAAAACGTGAATTTTCCATGCTTGTGTTTGGAGGCGCAGTTTGTCACACACAGCTAAATGATGTATTCTTATTAGTCCCACTCAATTACCAAGTCACCCCTCTGTGCACTGTGCATTTGTTAATGATTGTGCCACTACGCCGCGTCTACAATACCTGTGATTTTAGTGATTCATAACCGCTCACTAAAACTGTGAAAATGATAAATCGACTGCTGTTGATTAAATGCCGCCAACAGTATGTTTCATATGTGTTTGTCGCAGCTAGAAGTTAAAGAAACAGCATTGCTCAAAATCATTTAAATACGTAATTAAGCCAAGGCCTCACTAGATATAAAGAACTCATGAGAATTCAAGAATGAGAAAATAAAATAAAGCTCAGGGGAGAGCAGGGGGCCAGCATAGCCATCCCTAGAGCTTCGCCATGCAGCCTCGTTGACTCTGTATAATGAAAGAGTGACGATAACAATGTGAAAGGGACAATGCCCCGATTTAAAAGGGTGCGGGAGTCCGTCCTTCCAGACGGCTGGCCGAGCTGCTCTCGGGGCTCTCTGATGACCTTCCCTCTCCTTGGGATTAGTCTGGGACAATAGTGGATTTCAATAACATCTAAGGAAGCTCCCGGTGAGGGCCCTTGACACGAGCAAATTCCTGAAGATGTAGAGGGCAAGAGAGGGGTGGGAAGCTTCTCTCGTGCTCTCTTGCAGTTTCAAATAGCATCCCCCCAGCCTCCGCTGCAGGGAGAGGGTTTTTTCCTGCTTCTGCATGACAAATGGCAGCAGAAAGGAAAATATCATTTCAAACAAAGATTAATCGTCTTTATGGCTCCAGCTAATTTTTTTCTTCCCTCAGATTAATCCACATAGAGGTTTTCTAGCTAATATTCAAAGAAGGATGGACCAGAACCAATGCGGAGGCTGCTCCTGGGCCGGAACCTCGGCAACTGCTCCAGCCCACGGGCTGAGAGAACAGGCCGTGGCAGGGCAGGGGGATCTTAGGACCAGCCAGGAGGTGGCTATTTCCTTCTTTTGCAATTTTGAAATCAATTGAGCAATGTAAGCAGAAGGTACATGCTTTCTTTTGGACATCAGGTCTCCAGAAAATTTGTGGCAGTGAGTAATAACAAAGAAAGGGGACTATTTTGAGTTTCAGAATTTGTGTGCTTTTTTATTTGTGCTGAAAACCTTTTTGGTTTGTTTGGTTTTCCTTTTATAAAGATAAAACTTTCAGTAACATCCCCATGGTAGCTTTGACTCAAAATGTTTTAAAACTAAAGTGGAAACTTGATTATTACCAGTGCACATCTGTAACTGCCCATAGAGGAAGACCCGTGTTTTACATTGCCTTTGCAAACAGCCAAACTCACCCCTCAGACGTAAAACTCAACAAGGGCAATAAGCTGAGGTTACACCCTTGGCGTAGCCCGTGCTGAGCCGCGGTGTGAACGGGTATAGTCAAGGCAGGGGTCACTTCCAAATTCTAGAACAGAGCCCAAACCCTCTCACACGTGCAGCAGTTTAGACACACTTCGTCTTGAAAGGCAGGACGATTTCCTTTTGGTCAAAAATCCCCTGGTGTACATTTAACGGCATTGAAAAACTTTATTCTCACATCTGGAGGCAATTCCACAGTGCTCTGACCACTGGGATCTCAAGAGTCTGTCTGAACCCTCAATGGCCACCTGGCCTTGAATCCAACACTTCCCATCGAAGTCACCGAGGCTCGCTCACCTCTTGAGGGCATTTGGTTTGTTTTGCTTGTTTGTTTTTCACTTCCACTGTGACCACAAAGTAGGATTACGAATTTGTCACCTGAGGAAAGTAGTAGCTGGCTGCACAATACACATGATGATTGTATGGGCTTCCTAGCTGCGAAGTCGAATACCATGCAATGGGTTGGCATCTATGATAGGGCTTTATAGACGCACAGTTTTGAGGCTAGCGGAAGTCCCAACTGGCGCGTCAGCCAGGCAGTGCAGGTTCCGAGGCCCCTCCACCACAGAGCAGTGCACCTGGACGTGACTTCTCCTTTCTCCTTGAGGTTCCGTTGACTTCCAGCTTCTTGCTTCCCTTGTTTTTTTCTCTATGACTGAATTTCATTCTGCTTATAAAGGACATCAGTAATCCACACTAAAACCCAAACTTATTCAGTTGGCCACACCTTAACTAAAAACCATATCTTCAAAAGGTCTTATTCCCAAAGCAATGGATTAATATGAAGAATATGTTTTTCCAGGACACATAATGCCAAGCCACTACGGTCTGCCTTCTGGTCCCAAAAAGACATGTCCTTCTCACATGCAAAATACATCCATTCTATCACAATATCCCAAAAGCCTAAGTCATTTCAGAACAATGCTGACTACAGAGTCTCACAAAATCCAGTTATGGGTGTGGGTCCATCCAGTGGCAAAATTTCTTTCTGACATATGACACCTAGAAAACAAGTCATATGCTTCCAAAATGCAATAGGAGACCAGGCATAGGAGAGAAATTCCCAGTTCAGAAGGGAGAAATCGCAAGGAAAACAGGGGTCAAGGTCCCAGACAAGTCCCAAACCCAGCAGGGAAAACTCCATTAGATCTCAAGGTCTGAGAGCCAAAAGCTGCAAGGAGAACAAAATTGCACCCACCACACTCAGATAATATCCAAGTCCATCACTTGTAAGTTCTGTCTTCCATCCAACATCAGACCAAAATTTCTCCAAGTTCTATGGCACTTCAAAACAAGTATCGCCTTTCCTGCATTTTCCAAAACCACCTTCATTATTTCCTGCCAAGGCCTCATCGTGTTAGCGTTAATATCCACGTTTCTACTTGCAGTGCCTTCCATGCAATCTAGGTTTTTCCATCAAGCACCTCACAGTTCTTCCAGCTTCTGCCCTTTACGCAAGTCCAAAGCAATTTACACATTTTTACATGTTTGTCACATCAGCACCCCACTTTCCAATACCAAAAACTGCCTTTGTTTCCTAGCTGCTAAATCAAATTCCACACAATGGGTTGGCTTCAACAGTGGGAATTTATTGGCTCACAGTTTTGAGGCTAAGAGAAGTAAAAAATCGAGATCTCAGGAAGGTGATGCTTTCTCTCAGAACACTGCTGCATTCTGGGGCTGGCTGTCGGCAATCCTTGGTCTTTGGCTTTTGTCACATGGCAAGAAATATGATGGCATCTTCTCCTTTCTCTTCTTAGTTCTGTTGACTCCCAGCTCCTTGCTTTCCATGGCTTTTTCCCTTTATGTCTGCATTTCACTCTGCTTATAAAGGACTCTAATAATCTGGATTAAAGCCCAGACCTTAACTGGCCACATCTTCACTGAAAATTACATCTTCAAAAGGTCTTATTTACAAAGGGCTCACACCTACAGGAGCGAATTAAGACCAAGAATGTGTTTCTGGGGTGCACAACTCCAAGCCACCACAGTGATTGTAGAAAGAAGCCGAGTCAAAGCTCTTCTCCAGATGTATGTTCCTTCTAAGTTCCACTGCAGGGGGACTGGAAAGATCCAGTGTCCTCACTTTTCTTCCTCATTAACTGCATGACTTTGGACAAGTAATTCAGTCTCTGGACCACATGCACAAAATGACAAAATTGGTCTTGAAGACCATTTCCAGCCTCTATCTAAGCTTGGGCTGCCTTCCTTAGTCATGGCATGAGACACTTCCCAGACTGCTGGTTTGCACATGACCCAGCATAATGGTTAATTTTATGTGTCAGTTTGGGCTACAGTGCCCAGTTGTTTGGTCAAACACTGGCCTAGAGGTTGCCATGAAGGTACTTTGTAGATGGGACTAGCATCTGCTATCACTCGACTTTAAATAAAGAAGACCCTCAGTAACGTGAGTGGGCCTCCTCCAGTCAATTGAAGGCCTGACGAGCAAAGAACCGTGGCTTCCAGAAGATGAAGTTCTGCCTGAAAACTTTACCATCAAATTTTACTGTAATCGCCAACCTACAGGTCTTCCCTAAGAAGTTCAGGCTCGAGATGGCTGCAGCACTCACTGGAATTTCCAGCCTTTGACCTGCCCTAAAGAATTTGGTCTCGCCAGCCTCACAATTTGTAGTACTGCATGCCTACATCAATACATGGATGTCCTGTAGCCGTCTGTCCAGAGAACCCTGACTGATGGCCCCAGCTCCGCAGGCTGATGCCCCGTGGGCAGTCTTCATGCCAGTCTAGCCACCAGCACAGTCTGTTACCTGTGCCAGAACACACCTGGATGACATCGCACCCAAGAATCCCTTGGCATGCTCTGAACCCAAGGTGGCTTTCCATCCACCAAACGCACACCTCATTTCTGCTCTCTGGGCTGGTCTCCGTTCCCCCGGATGCAGCCAGCCCCAGCCCCTCTGTGGTCTAAGAAGCTCGCTCACTTCGCAGGTCTCTGTGTCACCTGTCCTTGGAAAGTGCACCCCTCCCCTGAGACATTTCCTCGGCTGTCATCTCCCTGCACCCACAGGACTGTGATGAAGGCCCACAGCGGACAGGCCTGAAGCACGGCGAGGTCCTCATCAGGAAGGGACCTGGGAGCCAGAAAGGGCCGCAGGGTTCCTCGTAGCCCCACCGAGGTCGAGCCAAGCCGCGCGGGCGTTTCCAGGGAGCCTCTTCCTCCTTCATCAGGGATGTGCTGGCCAGTTTCCTTCCCAGCCTCCTGCTTTCTTTACCAAACTTGTGGGGGAAAAAAAACAAAAAACTTTTAAATATAAACTAGTCTAGGGAAAAAAAAACTGACTTCTGTTAAACGAAACTCTCCAAAGCATGAAGGAATGACATACAAGAGCGCTGCCGTTTTCCACAAATAAAGTTAAGTAGACCTCCTGTGAGACAATTTATACAGTGATATGTAAATGGAAAATTCTTAAAAGATTGTGCAGCTGTAAAGAGCAAACCTGTGAAAAAAATCCGTTTTTACCACCAGCTCAAGCTAAACAATTAGAAGGTGTCTGCTTTATCTCCCAGCTGTGCAGATAAACAAATAAAAAGGTATCAAGTGCCTAGAATTACAGGTTGATTTTCTAATAAAATAAAATCCCGTGGAACTATCACTTCGTTAGTGCTGCTCTGAAGTCCTCAGATACAATTTTCAAGATAAGCGTTTGCTCGAGGCCTCTGGTTTCAGAATGTTTGTTATTTCTCAATGACCTAGGGCTGCAACAGGGAGAGTGGGAGAGGGGGGCTCCCGCCTGAGGTCCTCAGCAGCCTTTCTGAAGGGGTCTTGAGGCAGTCCCCAAGGTTCCCAGGTGCACTGAAGGTGAGCCCAGGGCCCCGGGCTGCCTGCCACCCACAGCCTGCCTTCTTCCTTCAGCCCAGGGGAGTGGCTGACCCTGCAGGGAAATCTGGTAACATCTGAAGACTGCTAAAGGTGTCCCCTCCAGTCGAAATCCCTTTTTTACCTCCCTTACTTCACTTGGAGACTAAGCAGATTTTTGTTATTGATCTCAAATGTCTACTTGAAAGTGCTGGTATTTCTGGAGTGACAAGCCATTTACACCTTAGGGTGACTGATATCCCTAAGGATGATTCATGCAACACTTTCTTCCCAGTAACCAGCTAAGACCTTGGTACTTGGAGAGATAAAAGCATGGGGAAGTCTGGGGGCAGAAGTGCTGGTGGAATGCAGGGAGTTCTGGGAGAATCCCAGGGGGGCGGGGCGCAAGAGACATTTACTCAAACCAAAATATTTCTGTAGATGTAGTTTCCACTTATGATCTATGAAGAAGGCATAATCATGTCATTTTATAGTTGTAGTTTTTTTAAGACAAAAGAATACAAGAAAAATATCAAAGTAGAGAATAATTAACCCATCGCATCAGAGGCAGATTACACCAGATCCCAGGTGTTCTGACTCCAAGGCCAAGGTTTTGTTTTGTTTTGTTTTTTAAATAACAGGTGAAGACCCTGCAGCCATATAATTGGCTGTGTAGCCAGGTATTTTACAATCGACGTCCAATGAGATCTCTCCAGTTCTTTCCAATCCTTGTTTATGTAGCATGCCTGGTGTGCAGTCCTCGTGCTAAGGAGATGGTCAGTGAAGACCCCACTAGACTGAAAAGGTCAAGCAAGGTAAACACCTGGAGAAGGCTTTCGATGGTGTCGGCTGAGCCAGGCGAAGGAGGCGTGGGAGGGCAGGTGGAGGTACCCAGCAGGACTGGGTTCTTTATTTTCTCTTGAGTGCTGGACAAAGCAAGAGATGATTATGCATCATAAACCAACATGTGAAAGAAAAGAAAGACAACAGCATTTCAAAGCAAGTGGGTCAAGCACAAGAACCCTTCCGACCGTGTGTCAGTCAGAGCAGGGAAACGGTCCTTCACTTTGCCGCAAGACGGTTTCTGACGAGATGGCCTCCCCAGGGCCCCTGGAGGTCGACTCCAGCTATGGTGGTAAATTTCCCAGATGAAGCAACATAGACAGACAAAGACAATGGGGTCAGAAAAGTAAAGGGAAATGGCATAAGAAAACCTGAGGCATATGATAATTACAGATAAAGCATGTACATCATTTTCTCATGAGGATTTAAAACACCACATGTAGCTGGCCATGTGTGAAATGATAAAAAGATAGAAAATTGTGATAAAAAGAAAGAAAACTAGAGAAAGAAAAGAAAAAACAGACAAAGAAGAAGGGTGAGAAAGAGATGGAAGAAGAAATGGAGAAACAGAAGAAAAGAAGCATTTTTTAAAAGTTGTTCTTACAACTCTCAGCAGGGCGAGGCAGATTTTGTTTGGGGTGAAGAAAAAGGACAGAGAGCAAGAGAAAGTGCAGTAGCTCTGAGTCTGGAATGAAACCCGCAAGGCAGGAAATTCTGAGAAAAGAAAGGCAGTGCCTGCAAAGTGCTTGGCGGAGATGCCTGTCGGAGCCCCCACGGGGGCCAACGCCCAGGATCCAATGACGTGCCTGGTGTGGAGACAAACTGCCGGTAGGAAAAGAAGCACAAGGCACGAAATCACAAATCTGGGGAGGGGAAGATCATTCTGAAAGTGCATTTAGAATTGAAGGTGCCTTTAAACATATCATGGACCACGGCACTTTTAGCCCAACAGTGGAGAAAGGGAGCCCAAAACTCTGGTCTCCAGGCCCAAAGAGAAGGGGCCTTGGCTTCGATGCCAGCAAGTGGCATTTGAAGACTCTGAAGTGGTCGCTCTCGAGAAGACTCCACTACCACACTGGACGCCAAGAAGAGACCAGAGCATTAAAACCCAATTAGTGGCTCACAGGGTAGGAAGTAAGGATCCGGGAAGAAGGGGAATGATGCTTGCCCTCCACAGGAAAGACTGGAATACCAAGGGGATAAGAGCATGCAGCTGGCAAGGAAGACTGCAAATAACCACGTGGAAAGACAACGGTCAGTAGAATACTTTTTAGGGGTGAGGAAAAGAATAATGAGCTAATAAAGTGTTGGAGACTCGTAGGGCGGGGAGACGGCACTCACTGCTGAGGGTGGTTTTTGTGGAACATCCACAGGAAAGTTATGAGTTTGTGACAGGATCACATGGGAAGGAAATAAGGTTGGAAGTAAAGAATTAGCAAGGCAGCTTCTCCTAACAAGCCAGCATCACCCATGAGCTTGCCGGGCAACCCAAGGCAAGCCTCGGTTTCCATTCCTCACTGCTTTACCCCGACTCTGACACCCCGTTGCTCTGGATGATGACCACCAAGTCAGGTTCACCTCACTCCAGGCCTCATCAAAGCTCCCAGTGTCCTCTCTAGGTGGAGGACCCAGAAGTGCCCCCTGGGCGTGGTATACCATGATCCTTCCATTGAAGACAAGAGAAGGCAAAAGGAGGAACACAGAGCAATCATGAATCTGCTCGCTCCTGGGCTAGCAGCCCTGGCTGCTGTTATCCAGGAAACACTGGATTGCCAGGAAAAAGAACTTGCTGCCCACGGCAGCTGCAAAGCGCGAAGTCCAACAGGGCTTCCAAGAAAGGAGCACACGCGCTGCCCGTCTACAGCGCTGGAGATCCAGGTCGACTTTCTTTTCCAGCTTTCAGCTCCATGTCCTCAGGCAGCACTCACAGATCCTTGACTATCGGGAGATGTGAATTCTTGTTTGAACCCCTTCGGGAAGGATGGACGGTAGAGGGAAAAGTCCTTGCTGGCACAGCTGCAGCACCTGAGGGACACTGAAGCCACCAAAACTCTTTGGCAAGGGCGTGGTGTGGCACAAAGCATTGGCATCAATGGCAAGAACTGGAAAGCTCAGTGCTTGGGCTTGCCTCGGGTCTTGGAGGAACAACGGATCAGAAGGTGACAGTAGCTGCCTCTCTACGTGTCAACACACGCGTCCAGTGAAGCAGCGTGTAGGAAAGCATCTTGGGGACATGAACGCGCTGCCTCGGCAGGTGGCTGGGGGCGTGTAAGCCCTGAGCCGAGGCCCGTCCTCACCCAGAGCCCTCCTCTCACTCACACCTGCACTGAAAGATTCCAAGTCTCCGCCGCCCTTGAGCAGACATCCTGCCCAAAACGCCCTGGCGCTCTACTCCGAGAAAGTCCCAGGTCCTCAACAAGTGTCTGCCGCGTCTGCCAGTGTGTCAGGGATTCCCGTTTTCATGGGGCTGACGGACTGTTACAAAACTTATCACCATTGACAGTCCAAGAGGCTGAAAGACAGGCAAACGGGCCGATGAGAACTGTCAGAGCAATGAGCAGCCAGCTGATGACCGTCAACCCGAAGGCCAAATGCACTCCAGCGCACAGGCTGGCCTTAAAAACCTCCTCGGAGACTCGTCCGACAGGGACACCCACAGGTGGGTCTGCCACGCCACCCTGGGGATGCGGGGGATGCGGCTTGACTTGTCCCTGCAGTGCCGAGTGTTTCACAGCAGCAGAAAGACAGACCCTATGTGGCTGTGGCACGCACACCTCCACCTCCACCACCCCCTCCACCTCCTCACCACCTCCACCACCTCCATCACCTCCATCTCCTCCACCTCCTCCACTACCTCCACCCCCTCCACCTCCACCACCCCCTCTACCTCCTCACCACCTCCACCACCTCCACCACCTCCACCTCCTCCATCCCCTCCACCCCCTCCACCCCCTCCACCACCTCCATCACCTCCA
>JAKSZT010054215.1:4264355-4297277 GCA_026826555.1 Tolypeutes matacus | reverse complement strand
TGTGTGTGGGTGTGTGTGGAGGTGTGTGCACAGGTGTGTTTCCGGGTGTGTGGCTGTGGAGAGAGGTCAGTGAACGTAAATCCGCCGGAGCCACCCGAGGACAGTTCTGGCGGCGTCACTCAGGCGTGGGGAAGCAGCACCTCGGCCGCGCGGATCGCTTTAGGGGCGCAGGGGTCAGAGGCCCCTGTCTGCTCGTCCGCGCACGACGCCGGCGCCGCGGCGCTCCCAGGGGCCGGCGGCTGCCCTCAGCTCACCTGGGCAGCAGGGCGCGCAGCCTCCGGCGTCTGGGGCGGCTCTGGGAGCAGAGTCTCTCGCCGCTCCCCGTCTCGTGCTCGATCACCTCATATTCTGGTTTAGAGAAAACTGACGCATCTCTATCAACGGGGGAGGAACAAATGTGCCCCGTCTAAGGCCACGCGCGTCCTCTTTGAAAAAGGAAGGCCCAGCCTAGAAAGCGTCAACCGAACCAGACTTGGAAATTATGAAATTTCCAGATTCCAACTGGAAGCTTAAAAAGTCCCCAAAACCAGCTCCAGAGCTGTCCCCGGAACACTGACAGACAAAAGGAGGTCACCTAGTGTGGACCCGAAGCGCCTGCGTGGTGGCTTCCTTTCCCTCCAGAAGGAAAGTCGTCGCCTTCGTAAGGAAGCCCCAGCGCCGCGAAGCGGGTCCCGGCGCCAGCTCGACGGCTCCGCGGAGCAGCGGCGGGGGCGGGGGCCTGGCCCGCGTGCTGTGTCTCGGCCCTGCTGAGGGCCCGGGTCTCCTCCCACGCGCAGCCGGCAGCGTGTTTCCAGGGGCGAGCGGACGCGTGGTGCTCTGTGCGGGCGCAGCACGCGTTCTTCTGCGTCTCCTAATGTTGAAAGCAGTGAGAAGAGATGCTTCGCGGCCCCTAAACGTGGCTGTGCGTGTTAGACATGACATTGCCTTACAGAGGCCACCTTCGCCTCTCAGCTACCTAAGGGGGCCCAGCAGACGGTGTTTAATAGGAAATCGCCACTGCAGGTTTTAAGTAGGAAACTGGTAAACTTAGTCTCCGCCCCCACCCCCAGACTGAGTGTGGGTGGCCCCAGTCCAGATGCCCAGACAAGGACTCGGGTGCAAGGAAGCCTGCGGGGAGAGAGCGACCAGGCAGGGGGCGGCGAGCGGGACGGGGTGCCCAGGCCTCGTGGCCGCGGCTGCTGCCCGCGTCCCGCTGCCCCAGCTTCTGCCGAGCGCTGCGCCTGCCCCATCCCCGTCTGCACCAGCTGCCGCGTCCCGCTGTCTTTCCCTCTGCACCCCGCACCGAGGCCGGCCCTCTCCACGTCCTGCAGGCCCCCGAGGGCCTTCCTCAGAAGTGCAAGCAGCTCTGAGACCCTCCAGGCTGCTCCAGGCAGCCCCCCCCCCAGGCCACACCACCGTCCAGGTGGTCCTCGTCCCTGGGGGCACCGCGACACTGCTGCGTCCTGCAGTCAGGGAGTGTGTGTGCCAAAGGCCCACGGCGTGGTGGGCGCCCAGGGCACCTGGGCCCTCGGCCCCGAGCTCGCACAGGCCTGACCGAAGTGCCCTCCTCCTCTCTCAGAGGGTCTCGCCCAGAACAATTCTGCCCTTCCTAAAAGCCGCCCCCCCTTGTCCTCAAGCACCCCCTGCTCCTCTCAGTCCCTGTTTCGCTCACAGCCAAAATCACCAAAAGGCCTTTCAGTTTTCCTTGCTCCTTCCCGGGTCCTGTCTTCACACACCCACGGCCCACAGGGCCCGTGTCTAGGCCAGCGCCGCCGCGACACGGAGGAGCTTGGCCGAGCAGCTGCGTGGCCCTCGGGCTTGGTTTCTTCAGTGGGCCCGCCGAAGCTGCCGGCTGCGGTGACAGAGGCCACGCAGTGGGCTGGCTCAAACCAGGCTAGGCGGCTGCTCACAGGCACAGACGCTCCCGCTGGAACTGGGGCTGCCCCTGCAGGCACCAGGCACCCACACACACAGTCAGCCACCAGGGAACACATGGGGCCCCGGGCTTAGCAGGGCCCACCAGGCTGTGTTTTGGTTTTTATTTCAAATTTGTACACAGTGCTTAGAAATAGATTGCTCCTAAATGTCCATATTCTCGGCCTCTCGTACAATGCTGGAAGGAGGGAAGGGCAGGAAAGCACATTCTAGAGCTAGGTTGCCCAGGTTCAGGTCCCAGAGCTGCCACTTCCTGGCTGTGCAATATCAGGTGATTTCCTTAAGTTCTCTGTGCTTCTCTTATGTGTAAAATGAAGGTCATAAAAATGCTTATGTTGTTATGACCATTCAGAGATTTCTTACACATAAAGTGTCCAGCAGTGCCTGGGACATAAAAAGCCCTTTCGGCAAGTTAGCAGTCTTTATTACCTTCCACTAAGAGTGGACTTGCAACCTTACCTGGGGAAGATTGTTCGGAGATGCAGACTCTGCCGGCTGCAGATGGTCCACCCTTCCCTGCTCACTGCAGTCCCAGCCACTTCTGTTATGGTCCATCTGGCCAGACTCACTTCTCTGCATTACTGCTCCAGCTGAGAGCGTTAGCCTGGGCTCTGGAAATGACGCTCACGATGGAACAAAAACTGTAAGACCTGTGACCAATGTCACACCAGGTACGGGCCAGCAGTCAAATGGCTAAGGAAGGAGGAGAACCTGAGGGACAGTTAAGACAGGAGAGCAAGGGGACAGTGCTGTGACATTAGGTAGCACCGAGAGATGCAAACGAGCAGGTACAGTTGGCAGGTAGCCAAGGCCAGGGAGGAAAACAAAACATTTGTAATGATTTTATCTTAGTAGGAAGGAGAAGAAGGTGGGCTTTAGAAACTTCCATAGGCAAGCCAATTCAGAGATGCGAGGGATCAGTAATGAAGAAGAGGCATGGGGAGACGGGGGAGCACAGCGTCTCCCCAGGAAGAAGGCAACTGAAGGGAATCGCCAGCAGGAAGGCGGCCACCATGCTTTCCCACTGCACACAGGACAGGGAGTCCCTGCTATACCCCCCGTCTGACAAGCCCTGTTCCCAGGACAAGCTGGCCAAGAGGGACGACCAGAGGAGACCAGCTCCCCCAGGCCGAGGCTGCTTGCTGGGGCTGCAGGAGTCGGGACTGAGCTTCCAGGCTTTGTAGAGGCTTATGTCCATTATAGACATCACAGAGGATTAATTCAGGCACCTGAGCAATTTCTTCATCAGCCACAAACAATTCCCACTTCTTCTGTAACAGATAATCAATTCCAGTCAATACATTTTTTAAATCTAACAATGAGCATCAAAGACAATACAAATTACTATTCAGGTCCTAGGGCTAAGTGGTAGTTACCAAAATAATTAACCCTCCTGTACAAACCGCACAGTTCCAAGATCCAGAAAGTTGTGTGGATGATGGGTTTATCACACAGCAATTCTTCCAGGGGGAAAACAGATTGCATGTTACTTCTGGCTTCTCCACACACCACAGGAAGTTTTTAACTAGGTGAAGAAGAAAACGTTATATCCAATAAAACTTTTTTGTTTGAAAATCATTACCAAACAGCTTTCTACTAAGACAAACAGGTCCGGGCTTGGGTCTCACCCCCTCTCCCAAGCTCATCTTTTCACAGCATTGACTGGCAGGAGTAGGTCAAACAATAACTACAATGATGGATTTGACTTCAAGGAACAGCTTCACAATACCCCATCTGACAAAAATAGCTTCTTTCATGGGGAATCGGAGAATCTAAAGAGCGGTGAGCCTTCTCTGTGGGAGACTGGCACCAAGCCAGGGCAGAATATTAGGCGCTTTCTTACAAGGGCATCAAACATAAGGAACACCTTTGTATGTGTCTGCCCCTCCTTGGTGCTGTTCTCCAGGAAATTGAGATAAAAGGGCTTTAGTCGCGGAGAACAAGCCATCGCCTGGTAGCTCCCCTTGCGGCCATCGCAGTCAGCCAGGTGCCTGTCAAGCTGCCCACGCGGTTTCCACGGGCAGACCCCTCCCAGGGTGGGCCCCGTCTTTGGCGTCATGACAGCCTCTGTGGGAATCTTGAGGTGAAGTGGGGCCTCCGGTGGGAACTTTCTCTCCGATCCTCACCTCACCTAATTGTCTATGTCTTGGAATGTCCCAGTTTATTGGTGCCACAGGGTCATCTGAAGGCTCCCATGAGCTTCTGGGGGGAAAGGTGATTCTGCAAGCTGTGAAATTGAAAGGTGGCACATTCCCCCTACAGTTTTAACAAGTTTCTCTGCCTTTTATGAACTAAACTCAAGATGGTGGGGAGCAAGTCCATATCCCAACATACTTGAATCCTGTGGCCTCAGCAGTGGCTTTCCCTCATTAATTTAATAGCAAATGACACATAGGAAAGTGCTTAGAGTTGAAATTTGGAAGTCAATGTCAGAGCTCGGAAATATAACAAATCGAAGAGGAGAAAGGTAACAGAAGCTCAAAGATCAGAGTCCTCTGCAAAGGAAGCAGAGCTTGCCTCTCCTGTCACCCCCATCTCCCACCCCATCCCCCCTCCGCAGCCGGCACCCACCTATGTAAACCTGCTGTTGTGCATATATTCTCCATCCTCGCCAGTATGGTCTTTTCTTCTTGTCAGGCTACTGTACTCGTATCTGTTCTCAAGGACTGGAATCAAGAGTCATTTTTTCTGTGCCACTTTCTCTGATTAACCCGGGGAGTGAGTTGCTTTTCCCTCTGGTTTCCCACATGGTGTTGAAAGAGTTGCCTATATTTGCAATCTCCAATTCCTTTTCTTCCAAGCTCTATTTAAGCCATTCCGACCAAGCATTTGCTTCTATCACACCTGCAAAAGCACGTGTCGGGGTCACTGACTGCTAGTTATTGATAGAGCAATGGCTTATACTTCACCCTCATCTCAGGTGCCCTCTCTCCCTCACCCCTCCTTCACTCCATCTGCAAATAAGACTGGCTCAGTCTTCACTCTGTATCCACATGCCCAGCCACGTCTTACCCCTGCACTCTCGAGACCCCGGATGGGCCCACCACCGTTTCTTTCCTGGTCCCCTCCCTGCACCCCTGCCTCCTTCAGTCCACGCCTGACAGTTGGCAGAGTGATCTGTTTAACGCTCAACCACACCATATCACGAATCTGCTCAAAACCTTCCAACCGCTCCCCGTTTCACTAGGAATAAATGCCAGAACCTTCTCAATGACCAGCAAAACCCTACTTGGTATGGAGTGGCACTGTGTTCTGGCTCTCCCCTCCCCCAGCGAGCGGCGTCCACTCGGCCCCTGGGGGTCCTGGAGCACATCAGGCACACTCCCGCCCTCTGCCTGGGCCCTGGCTTTGGCACTCCCTCCTGCCTGGGAGGTCTGCCTCTCCTCCACCCTCGCTGCCCTCGCCCACTTCCTTCACGTCCCTGGCTCAGGGAGACCACAGTGCCCACCCTGTTAATGCCCACACACTCCCCCACCTGGCACCGAGCCCCTCACCCTGCCCTCTCCCTTTCCTCTAGGCTTTACACCCACAACCCGCTGCCCAGTGTGCGTGAGCACTGCCTTAGCTGCTCACTCACCCAGACTGAAGCACCTCCGCTGGACGAGGGCTCCGTCTTTTTCACGCACAGCGCATCTCAGGAGCGTGCGGCACGAGACCC
Source organism: Tolypeutes matacus (assembly GCA_026826555.1). NCBI lineage: Eukaryota > Metazoa > Chordata > Mammalia > Cingulata > Chlamyphoridae > Tolypeutes > Tolypeutes matacus. Next base: position 4,291,705 of record JAKSZT010054215.1, on the reverse strand, counting down.
AGCACGGGGTGGGTGGGTAACTGGTATTGCTGAGTAGGCCTCGCTGTCTGTCTACCCACCTCTTCCTCCGTGCTGGTCTGGGAGCTCTGTGACGACAGAAAGCGGGGCTCGGCTGGCGCTGAGGCACTGGCCTCAGAGCAGCGATTGAAGAAGCGGGTGAGCAAGGGCTGAATGGGTAAGTGGACATGGAGACCAGCCTGCAGGCACAACCCTTCACGGCCCTTCTTCCTCTCTTCTCAGACGAGGAACCCGTCCTGCTTCCCTTCCTCTGACTTTAGACGGTCAAGAGAAATGTCTACGTCTTTTGATATTGAACTAAATGTTTCTTTTTAAGTACTGACAAGGGATTATGCAGAAAATAAAACCAAACTACTGTTGGTCCTGGTTTGTCGTGGTTTGCTGGTTTGCAAATGATAACCACACAAGCAGCCAGAGCATAAGTTTTCAAAATTACACCGCCGACACTTGTTAGAACAAAATTAGAATGGTTCACTTTTGCCTTTCTAGTGAAACTGTCATGAATAAGAGAAAGCCATGCTGATAATGGTGATTAAGGACGTAGCTTCATTCCAATCTCAAGTCAAAATACTAACCACAGATGCTACTGCCATTCTGTAGCAAATCTTTTTGTTCAATAACCATCATAATTAATGAGTCATTAGATAACATTTTACGCTGTGCCGACTTCCCAAAACTGTTTATTTATTTATTTATTTATTTATTTATTTATTTATTTATTTATTTATTTATTCTTTCATTTATTATCAATTTGCTTTTCAAAGAAGGCTGGGACATTTCTTGGGTTTAATTCCTGACCTTGCTATAACTCTTGCCAACTATTCAAACACAAAAGCCATACAAAAAATTGAGCTAATTTAACACAAATCCAAAATCCTCTCCTTTTCTTTTTGTCTTTTTTTGCTGTAGCTACAGAAGAAATATCAGAAATGACATATATAAATTGAAAATCATTTCCCGCTTGCCAGCATATCTTAAATTGATGTGGCCAAGAATATTCCTTGTAATTGTTAAATTAATTTAGATATTCTTGATGTATTGTTTCTCGCATGAAAATCACTCATCATTTTCCTTGGCTATTTGCCTTTTTCGTAAGAATAGAAAAAATTCCAGGGGACCTACCCACACAAATTTCCCCAACTCCAAAGGCTTCCAGCTTAGTACACATTTGACGCAGTCTCACAACTCAGGTGAACTTTTAGTGCAAAGATCACTTCCCACCCAAAGCACAGCATTAGGACTTGCTATTAGGTTCTTACAGTACAGGAGAAAGATTGAATTTTCCTTAAAGGAAAATAAAGATAAATAATTATGCCTTTTGGGCATAGGTATCCAACAAAACCTCTCTCAAGGTTCAATATCTGCTTGCTTCTCCACCTGGCAAGCATATAGGTGCGGGAAGTAATATTAACTAAATGTCAAGGCAAACTACAAATATTTTAAAAACCTAATACATCATCTTCTGATTAGTTTTGGCTGAGAGTGTAGAATCACATCGGCCTTGGCTTAAATGTTATGAGAAAACTAGAATGGCTCAAAAGAAATCCAGCACTGTAGACATTTTTCCCATTTAAAAACTACATTGTCAAAGTCTTTTTCCTAAATGAGTCATTTTTTCCGTTGCGCCATTAGCTCAACAAATGCTAATTGATTTCAAGCAATCTGTGGCCCTACTCTGTGTTATAAGGATTAAAATAAGAAAGGTGGATTTTCAGTATTCTGCATTCCATTAAGCTTATCTAAAGGACATCTATTATTTTTTTCAAATAGCACATGGGTTTACACTTTAAAACACTTTGATCTTGACAGATTGTTTTATTGAAACAAATGGAGTTTATATTAAATGTTTCATTTCCATCAGAAGTAAACATGTTTCCTCTGTTGAGTCCCTAAGCACTTTTGCATGAACTGTTACTATCTTGGTCATGTATCTTTTCATGGTGGATGTTCAGCCATCAAACCCTGGCATGACCGGATCAGCCCCGTGCAAGCCAGCAATGATGTGGTTTGATTGGAGTCTTTGCCAAAACAACTTTCTAATTCTCAGAATTTCAGTCCTGTAAGTGCATATGCAACAGACAGAATCCAAACAATTCCTCTGTCAGAAAACTTAATTCATTAAGTTGCAATTTCATTGTCTCCATCAGGAGCATGTTTGCTAGGTTTGTTTTCTCCTAGGGCTACATTTGTCACTGGTGGTCGAAGGGCCAACAGTAGTTTTGTGGCTGTGATATGGGCTGCTGGACATGTCCCACCTCCAGAGAAGGAGTCCGGGGTCTGTTTTCTCAGTGTGGGCTGAGATGGGACCATGCTCTTGGGCAGGAATGTCACATGATAGTGCTCCCTCATGAACAGAGAAACCTGTTTGAGAGAGCAGAGTTATCAAGTCTGTCCAAGTGCAGATCAATGTTTTTCACTTCAAATCAGTTTAGTTTGGACAGAAGGACAAGCTATATTACAGAGCTAAACCTGGGCAAAGAATCTATGATATCTTCACATCCTCCTGGAGACTGAGCACTCAAGAGCGTTTTAACCAACAGGAGCTGCCAAATCCTGAGGGAGCCTCTGGTGAGGAATGGGCACTTAGTTTTAATATCTAATTACTTGGGGCATAAGGACGTACTGCCACACCTTTATCATAATAAGCCTCTCTGAAAAGGGGGCTAATTACCATACATTGTGAGTTTATGGTTTCCTGTAGAACAATTATAAAGGGCCCAAATAACTAAAATTTCAGGTTTACTTAATAAACTAAATAACGCTGCCCCATTCCTTTTTCTCTCCATGAACTTTTCCTGGTACTCTAATTCTCTAAGATATATCATTAAAAAATTGATACAGATCAGCTCATGATCCAAGATGAATTGCAAACACCCCTTTCCATCAAACACATATTTAATATTTTTCTTAAAACCTGCAATTTCTTCACTAGACTCTTAAATAAAAGTTGTGTTTTAAACTGGATTCTGCTGACAATGTACCTCTTCTTTAATTCAGTCTACATCTCTTCTCTATAGCCAGCCTATGGGCACCGACATTGTCATGTGAATATTGGACATTTTTCTTAGGCCTGGCTCTGAAAGACTGTGGCAAAAGCACACTGTTCAAAAATGCAGCTCTGGTGGACAGTGTTCTCCAAGAAGGAAGAAGACCTCAAAGTTTTTCAAATCAGATTGATGTTAGTGTTGCATAAAAGCAGAACAGGACTCTCACCATCAACTGAGTATTTAACTGGAATTTTATCATAGAACAATAATACAAATATATGTTTACTTAAAGAAACAGAATTCAACATAGTAAACTTTATAGTCTCTTAGCTGTTGAAATCTGATAGGCATTTGACTATCTGGACTTACAGTACAAAATCATGAGGCTATATTTATGGATGCTGATAAAATACAGTTCAAAATAAAATGTAGGACAACATCAAGATACTTAAGCATTCTTTTATTGGAAGTTACAAGCTGAACAACAGTGATTTGTTATGACAATGTTCATGAAAGCAGAGGATTCATAGTTACTGATAAACAGTGTTTATTCGGCCCTCCGCTGCCTTGACCTGTCCTAAAATACTTGAAATGCAGTATCCGGCTTAATCCTCATGAGAATCCCGTGAAGTAGGTGCACTTCTTACCCCCGTTTTATAGAGAGCGGGATCAGGAACACGATGGATGCAACTTGCCCAAGCTCACAAAGCAAGGAAGGGATGGAGAAAGGATTTGAACCCAGGCGGTTTGATCCCAGATCCTGCGTCCTAACCATACTTGACATTCACTCTGAAGTCATCTCAGCCGAGGGGACATTGCTTGCAAGCCTGTGCCCAGATCCAGAGACCAGCAGCCCTTACTTCTGACTCCAGATCAGGCACTTGGTGATTATTTCATTTGGTAGTAGAAAGGAGAAAATTACTTTCTCCCAAGTAAAACAATAATGTGTTCCATCTCACAAAATTATTTGAATTCGGTAAAATAGATTTAAAATAAGCAAGATTTTGCTTAAGTAGCATCTAAAGCAATTGGGATGCTTTGCTACTTATGCTACATGCTTCCTTTTATTAAAAACACATGTTGTTTTATGAGAATCTTTTTATGAGAACTTTGGACATGATCTCTTCAGAGGCTTGCTTTTTCTAGTAAGTATGACTTGATTAGTCAGTTTCTACCATTGACAAAGGATTAGGAATGACATTAAGTACAGGTGGGCCAAAGAAAATGTATTCGTACATTTAGAATTTGGGGGAACATGGTATTTGACAAAACACTATAGGATTACCTTAGTTGGCAATGAGTTTTATACTGATTTAATAATAAAATGGTCTCAAACAATAAGCCAGAGCTGCTCAGTTACTCAGAACAGCTCACAAGCATCCTTTAATTAACCTGTCTGAATTTTACATTAGGGTATCAGTACTGGACAGAGAATGATCAAGTTATCAGACATAACTTTACAAGTCAAATCTGGAGGTTCTGCCATAAATCGGCATCAAAGAACTCCAGATAAAAACATGAATATCAAATCTCAGTGCCCACAAACCTCAAATATTTACTGACCATTAGTGCTGCAAGCCCAAGAATTTTTACAGGTAGTTCCTGATTTAATCTTCACATCAGCCCTACAAAGAAGGCACTATTGTACGTATTTTATAGATTTATCCATACTTAATTCAACAATTTTTTTCCCTCCTCAAGCCTCAGGAAGGCTACATAACTTGGCTGGGATCACACAGGTTAGTCAGCAGCAGTGCCAGTCTTTAAACCCTTATTGGTGTGTTTCTGGAACTGGCACTATTTCCAGTCCATCAATGCTTTCCAGATCTTGCGTGGCCCAGTCCAACGCCCTGGATAGGGTGACAGAAGATGCCCTTCCCTTAGCTCTGTAGCTCCTCCAGGAGGAGGTGGGTGGGGGGGTTGCACCAGCAACGCCCTCGGAATCCCTGCAGGTGACCCAACAGGATGGACTCTTCTCAGCGTGTGTCAGAGTGCCTCCATCTCTACCCTCCCACGTATCCTCAGACGATTGCCCCCATCTGCGTGCCCATTGCTTGAAAGAGGGGACCCCACAAACTGCGACTCAAATGCATCACCCTCAGTGAGCTTCAAACAGACCCATTCTTAGGACAATGGTCCTGTCATTATCTTAGTGACAGATTTTTTCGAGTGTTCTATTGAACAAAGTTGACAACACTCGGCAGCAGTGACCAAAAACCTCCACATTTTCAGAGTCTTAAAAAGAGCAAAGGTTTATTTTTGTTTGCATCACAGTCCATTGTTATCACACAGCTCTCCTTGGAGGCTCACCACCTCTCCTCCCGTCCATGATGCCGCCATGTTGAACAAAGGGCCTCCGTGATAGCTGTGGAGGGGTGAGGAGAGGAGATCGTGGTGCTGAGATTTCATGACAGGTCTGAAGTCATTTCCATACCCTCTGCCCACAGTCCACTGACTAGCGCTGCTAACCTGGCCCCACCGCAAAGAAGTATAATCCACATGCGTGCTCAGAACAGACAAACGTCCTGGGAAACATTCTCTGCCCTACGTGTCTACTGTTTGACTGCTACGTGACTGGACATATCATGCCCCACATTCAGTGGGTTTCCAGACTATGGGGAAGATGAACAGGAGGTAGGCAGTAATTAATAGATTTCATAAATGTTCTTTGAGAAAGGCCATTGGCTTTAGGGACAGTGGTTCCAAGAAACTTCCTGGAGGAGGAGATATCTATCCAGAGTCCCAGGACATAAAGAGGAGTTATCAAGGCCGGGGGTATGGGTGGATTTTCCAAGGAAAAGAAAATGCCTGTACAAAGGTCAGAAATGAGGACAAGCTGGGGAGGGCAAACAAGTGGGAAAACTTGAGTGTGGTTCCAGCAGAACGCCCCAGGGGAGAGCTTTACAAGTCCCTGACAGAGCTGTTACTGATGTTTGAGATGTTGGTGGGAGCTCTCAGAGTCATTACTTAATGGACCTGCAAAGCATTAGTCTTTAGTACCAAAGACACTGGATATGCATAATTGGATCAAGGCTCACTCATGAAATTAGATCTGAAACTCTTCATTTGTTTTTCCTTTGAGTAAAAATAGGTTTTTACCTTCAAGTACAGTGGCATCTTTCATGCAACTTTAAAGTTCCTCAGAGAACACTCTGTGGACATCTGTTGTCTTGATGATCTGACTCTCTGAGACTCCCACCCCGAGTGGCGCAGATGAAAATTGGGTCACCCTGAAGAGGCTTACTCACAAACTCCTCGGGGCCAACAAAGGAATCCTAGCGCTCCTTCGAGGCACAGACTCCAGCAACGCCACTTTGGTGCTTTGTGCCCTTAAAGGACTCTTGGGGGCCCCAAATATCTTTGGCTCAGTTCTGCCCAGCTACCGATAATGCCTGAGCAGTTGAGTGGTTTTACCTGTGAAACTTCAACAAGTCAACACTAGTCCTACTATGACTGTACCTTCAAAAGCTCACCTGTTCACCAGCTAGCCAGGGGGGTCACACAGATCAGTGCCACACACTCAAAGGTCCAGTGCATTTCTGCCAACCCCTCCTTCTTGTCCACTTCAAGATATGGCAAAAGCCCCTGAGCACATGCCAGGAAATAGGTTGACTAACATCACACTCTAGTACGCCCCCAATCAGCCATTTTAAACAGGCCGTTTACTCAAATTCCTGACTAAAGCTGAATCCATATGCCAGTAGCATCTGAAGGTGGAGTTACAAGGACGCCTGCTTTCCGTGTAAGCAAACCCATGAAATGTGAAGGTGAAGAAATGTGAGGTGACCAGTGAACACAACTTCAGAAAGACCTTAAATCATTAGTGATACAATTTTATGAGGGTCAGCAGAACAATACACCACCATGAAAACCATGGCGCGCCAGGTCTGGAAGGAGGCCGTCTGCTTCCGGGAAGCTTTCAGCTCCAGGGAGCAAAGCGGGTCTTGTTAAGGATTTCCCCTAGTTTCCATAGGCCGTGCCAGCCTAGGGGCAAACGTAGGAGGCCAGTAAGACAAATAGGGCCGTTCCTCCTAAGGTTTCTCATAATTTATCTCTGGGAGTATCCCAGGATGAGCTCAAGACAAGTTTTTCAACACTCATCAATTCCCAGGAGTTCAGAATCTATGAAGTTCGTGGAAGCGCCTTGCCGTGGCCTCCAGTGCCTGCGATGCACCTGCAGCTTCCCGCCGGCCTTCCCCATTTCCACTCTGACGCGCCTGCCCCCTCCAGCCCTGCCGCCACCGGGCCCCACTGCTGCTGGCTGGTGCAGCCACCGCCGAAGCCCTAGGCAATGCCAGTCCCTTAGCTCTCAGTTGCCAAAGCCACGCTAGGTCTCCCTGACTTCCCTACGAGTTGAAGCCCAGCTGCGTAACAAGTAGGAGCTGGGAGAACCCTCTTCCACATTTGTAACAACTTTTTACAAAGTCTCAAAGAATTCTTTCCCTGAGTCATTTCTTCACATGCTTACTGTTAAAACTGTTTTTAATGTAGTTTCTTTTTTTGGTTTTTATCAGAGGAGCTGCACCTCACCCTGAACTCAGAAACAAGCACCTGGAAAGCTGCAGATAAAGTCAAGGCACAGAGGCTGTCCTGCGTTCAATAATCCTTCTGTCTGATGACATAGCTCAAAGGTATGCGCCTGACCATCTCTTTCCTTAAAATAAGGTGAGGTGGGCCCTGCTGACATGTAATCATCCTGGAATCCGGTGGTGAAAACAGCTAGGGTTCCTGCTACGTAAAAAATTTTCAATTCCTAAATCTTAGGTCTACACTCTATCTGCTCAGGTCTATTAGAAAATAGGTCTAAAGCTGGGTTTTTCAGGGAAGCCGCTGAACCTCTCGGGTCTGTTTCCCTTCACACAAATTATAGATAATCAAACCCAAAGTACACAACTGCTGAGACTATTAAGTGCAATAACACGTCTGGAGCCTAGACAGCTCCTTGATGCTATTTCTCTCCCCCACCAAACGCAAAGCGCCCTGGTCCTGAAGTAAGTATTTTAGGGTCGCTTTAGGGCCCGTTGTCCTTAGGAACGGCTCTTCAGCAAGGCGGGCAGGAGACCTGCCCAGGGCTCACGGTGGGGGAAGAGCCAAGCAGCTCTCATCGCTGGCAGTGTTCCTGAACCAACAGCTCGCCCTCGTCTAGACACACGGTCCAGGGCGGGACGGTCTCGCCGCCCTCCCCTCCTTACCTGTCTGCCCGCAAGCCCCGGCCAGCACACCTGCACTTTGAAACACATGTGGCCTCTTTTGGAGCTGATGCCTTTTTCACACCACAGTCCCTACCTCCACCCCTGAACCATTATGTGTGGCCATGTCCTTCTGCCTCCTATTTTATTTCTACTTCTGTAGTACAGTTTCTTTGGAAGAAAAAGGGGCTCGTTAGAATGCAGTGTCTTTATTAAGACAAACACCACTGTATTTTCAATATACATTTACACCAACTGATGTAAATGGAGTTCAGTGTTAGGCGAAAGGGAGGAAGCCATTGCTGGAAGACAATCAAAGAGAAGGAAATTACTGCCAGATTCCATTGTCTCTCACGAGCGAGGGAGGATAGTTGGAGGTGATGGGAGGCCTAGCTTATATTTCTTTCCCGAGATTTATATGGTGCTTCCACTTCAAAGTGCTCCATTCAAGTGCCCAAGCACTAAGCTCCTTTTAAAACAGAACAGGCATGGCTGGGTGGAGAGGAGAGAAACGGTCTAAGTCAGCCGTGTGAGGGGCTGGCTCTGCGCTTGAGGGGAAGACGTCCAACGGGACAAGGCGGACCTCCGGGGCGTCTGCTTAAAGCGGGATCACATCTTCGGTTCTCTTCACCTCGTTTATTTGGGTTGTGGAAGGAGAGGCCAGGTGAGGTCAGGGGAGAATGGCAACTTCTCACAATGGGAAAGGTAAAATAATTCTGACAGCATGAAAGCGCGGCTCGCCCCAGAGGGCTGGGTCCAGGTGTGTGGACTTGCGTGCCCTGCTCAGGACCGTGGCTTTGGCTGGAACTTCACCCGGCAGGACTTTACTGAGGGCCTGAGGTGGCCCGGTTGCTGTTCTTGGCCACAAGGTATCAACACACCAGGACAGAGCCGCTTCCGCCCTGGTGCAGCCCAGGTGCAGCCCAGGTGTGGCCCAGGTGCGGCCCAGGTGCGGCCCAGGTGCGGCCCAGGTGCGGCAGGCCGCCCAGGCAGGGCAGGGCAGGTGTCCTTGTGGTCAGCTTGGGGCAGAGGAGGGGAGAGGCAGCGATGGCCTTGCCCAGGGACTTGACCACACAGCTCTAAAAGCCGCGTGCTGATTGTGCAGTTTGTGTGTCGCCCGCCAGAGGCCACAGGTCAGAGAGTTGGGGCGATTTGCAGGAGGGGGCAGGACAAGGACGGATGGAACCCTCAGGATGGGCTGCAACCCGCAGCATCTTTCCCACAGCCACAGGCCTCCACCTCGGGGCTGCACGTGGTCCTTTTGCACAGAGCTGGGAGGCCGCGGCCTGGGGAGCTCGAAGCCCGGTGCTGGCCCCAGCTGGGGAGGCTGCTGGACATCTGTGGCTTACAGGGGGCACACAAATGGCCTCTCGGCCCCGCACTCGCCTGGAGCTATGCAGCGAGCGGCATCCTGGGCATGTCGTCCCAGCTCGGCCACAGCGAGCCCAGACAAGGGCCCTCAGGCCAGCCTGTCCACTGCGCAGGGCGCCGGATGAGGTGGGGGCCGGTCCTCACCCGTGGGAGGCATGCTGTTTCCAGGGCACCCGAAGGCCGCCAGGGAGCTCCCAAAGGCGCCGGGGGAGCTGCAGGCGCGTGGGCCACGAGGGGGCCCTGCCAGAGGACATCCCAGATGGCACCGGCTCAAAGCGGGGATCCAGCGGCCGGCAGACAGCCCTTCAACGCACCCCAGGGGAGACGGAGCAGTCATCGAGAAATAGTCTGGTACACTTTTCCAATTTGTGTACACAAGCATGATATACAAGTGCTTTTACATCTTAGCGTTGTAACTGGGTTTCGTTTATTTCCAAGCATGTTTAAATCCCTAACTACCCTAATACCAATTGCATAAACTCTATCCACTGGGCTATTTACGTGAACAGAGATAATTTACATAAAAACTATTTCTGTTTTCAGAAATATTAAACTGGCTACTTTTCAAATAAAGGTACTAAAATAATGAGCACTTAGAGCCAGGGACTCTGTTTTCTACACTAGCAAGTCTCAAATTCTGCTGCATATTCGAGACGTTAAAAATCCTGATGCTCCAGGCACACCCACACCAGTGGAAGTAGACTCTGGGGTGGGACCCAGGAGGCTGCACCTTTTAAAGCCCCCAGGTGACTCCCACGTGCAGCCCCCTTGGAGAGCTGGTGCACTGCCCATCCCTCATTTTGACTGAATTGAACTGAAGGAGACACGTCTTGGATAAACTGAAATCGCAAAGCAAGACTCGCTCAGGCCACACGATGTTGTCCTGGTCCAGGTCTGGCACAAAGAACTGCCCCTCGAGGTACAAACCACAGAGGTTTCACTCACCGAGGACTGCCATAATGAGCAAAGTGGAATAGGCGCATTTATACACACGCCAGGTCATTGCCTCCAAATAACCAGATGCGTGGCCTAGATGCGCTTGTCTCTGAGCCTTTCTGCCCTGCCTACTATTTAAAAACCAGCCTGGCCTCCTGGAGGGATTACCAAGGGCCTCCCTGGATTTGTGGGAGCTTCCTACTGGATGAACAGGCCCCTTCATCCTTCTCTGCAAACCACCCAGCCCAGAAAACTCTGCTGCATCTGAGTCAAAAAGCTTCTTGATGACTCAAGAACAAAAGCTATGAACTTCAAACCCAGCTTCTCCAGTAACTTGACTCAGCCAAGAACAGCACATAAAGTTGATTCCTAATAAGGAAATGAATAAATACGACTTAATAGCTTGTGTACATGCATAGATGTGGGGATACTGTGGCCTAATAAAACGGCTGCTTTGCCTCGCCCTCCGTTTCCCACCTCAGGACAACAACCCGGGGGCAGCAACTTCACTCAACCTGCCCTAGCCAAGCCCCTCACCTTCCCAAGCATGGCGACAGCACCGTTGACCGGCTTTCTGATCTCTGGCAGGTAATTAACCTGTAGAATGGGACTGGCGATAGATGAAATGAAATTATCTGTGTGAAGTCCTGGGACTCGACTCCATTGTCTGTGCCCTTCGTGTTGCACCAACACGCTCCTTGAAGGCATCCACTGTTCACACCTTTTTTCTTTTGCGTCCTCCGTGCATCTAGCAGGGAGGCACTCAATAAATCTCCACTGCATTGAACTGGGTGCTGAATTTTTAAAAAACTCTAGAGATTATTGTTTTAAATAATACATCATTTTTCCAAAAAAAGCAAACACTAGCCTTCCAAATATCTTAATCAGGTGTCTTAATAATTTTATAAGTTTTAATGTATAAGATTATGAATAATTCAATGCAGAAAGGAAGAGCTCCCATAATCTCTATTGCTTGATATTCAGGTCAGGTGTTTGAGTTTAATAAATAGTGGGACAATAAAGCAAGCCTGCAGCTTGCTCCCCTCTAATAGGAGACTTGGGTTCTCAGCATCCAGACATGGAAGAAAATAGATGAATCCCTGAAATCAAGATGTTAAGATAAAATAAACCAGGAAGAATAAGGAGAAAGGAGAGTGACGCTTCTATTGTTTATGGAAACAAACAATGCCTAAAAGAGTCAATTAAACCTTGTTGCCAACTGTTCCTTCCCCAGGGATGGACACGTGTGTAACAAAGTTCTCAGCCCACGTGGCTTGCTACCCGTGTTCTGAACAGGCTACTTTAAATCCTAGTAAGAAGAGACTAAAGTGATTTAAACTTTGCATTCCTGCTGTATGTCGGCCTTTCATCTTCTGGGTAACGTCATAAGACTTCTCTAGATTTACAGTTGTATCAAAAGACAGCAGTTAAAATTTATTAGTAAGATTCTTGGGGTGACGTTTAAAACGTTAAGAATGTGAAAAATGTCAAAGTGTCAGCTTTTTACCTTGGAATCGAGTCATTCCTCTTGCAACATGAGCTTTCATCACACAGATTGGCTGTAATTGATCTAATAACTGAAGTGTACGTTTTGAATTATTGCAGACCTTTACTGAGCGTGCAGGACCCTCGGTAGTGCCCAGCGGAAGGCAAGGGGCTGCCGCGGCGGCTGCTGGCGCTGGGATAAAAAGGCTCAGGAAAACCTTAGGACTGGCGGTCAGAACTGGAATGAGCGTCAGGAAACGCGTTTGTTACTAAGAGTGTGGAAAAATAAAGGCTTTCATTTCGTGTGACGATTTTACTTTAAATATTCAATGATATTTATATTTTATACTTTTATACTTATAGCTAGGGAAAAACCTTTTTTGTTGACATTCTTGCCGAATAACCCATTTTGTTGCTCCGGGTCTGAAACTCAGTAGTAGCAAAAATGTAGGAATTGTTTAATAGGGTTTCTTAAAGAAGGCAACTAATCAACTATAAAAAATAAAAAATAACATGTTTTACCGCTTTGCCCGCTGAAGCAGGTGTCCACGTCCAGTTTCAAGGGAACAAACAGTCCCGACAAGTTCATGGCGCCACCCTCTCAGAGCTCTTTGCCACAATACGGTTCTCCTTTACAGGTCTTGTCTCCTTCAGGTTTGTAATCTGCATAGTTGCATGCCCCCCCCCAATACTAGCCGTTTTGTCTAATAGGTAATCAAAACGTGTGCCCTCTTTGACGTCAAGTGCCAAGATGAATTCCTTACCCTGAGTGAAACCGCTGTGCGTCTTGAAGTGTACAGCATATGCTTCCCTTCACGGGCTTCTCCATGAACTACCACCACATAGAATGAATAATTATGGGAAGGGCTTTGCCAGGGAAAAGGATCCTGTTTCCAAAGAGAGCCTGTGCTGGGAGGGGAGGTGCCGCCGGGTACAGCACCTTCCCTCCGCCCGGATGTCTGCTCTCTGCTCTTCTGAGGAATTTTGGCGACGTGCCGCCTCCCTTCTTGCTCTTACAGTCCTGGGGCTCCGTTTACTCCCCACAGACTCTGGGGGCCCCTGCGTCCCTCTTGCTTGACGTCCAGGCCCTCTACTCAGACTTCTGTGTCTTTATTCTGCAATGTCTTATCACAGCGAAGCTTTGGAATACCATCTAGGAATGAAAGCACTTGGAAAGCGCATCCTCTTTTGTTCTTTCTTCCTTTCTAGGTAAAGAATGAATTCTAGAGAAAATTTAACCAAGAAGAAAACAAACCTGTCTTCAGCTGGCTAACAACCATTAAAGACTCAGTAGAGCAGCAATTAATACAGAAGATCGTATCTGATAACCTTAAATAGAAATGACCCAACAAAATCATTTGGGCAAACAAGAGACAAAGGACAATCCAGAGAAGTTACAAAATATCGATGAGCTTGTGTCCCTCGGCATCAAGTCCTCCTCCCTTTTCATCAGTCACCTGTCACTTTGGTCTCATCTTAACTCTTCAAAGACCCTATTTGCAGCTAGGCTCACGCTCACGGTACTGGGATTAGAACTTGAACACATCTTTTGGGGAGACACAATTCAATGCTAACACCCCCCCCCCCACTTCTGACACTTACGCGCTGTTCGATTTGGAGAAAGCCATTTAGCTTTTCTGGATTTCACTTTTCTCAATTGTAAAACTGAGAAAATAACACAGTCTCCCTAGATTGTTGTAAGGCCGGAATGAGATGAGGCAGGCAAGCTCGGGGCTTGGAGCAGCACCCAGTCGATGATGATTATTGTCCTAGCTGCATTTCACGAACATTTCATAGAGAAAGCGTAGCCCGCCTTCCCACTGGCCTTCACGTGACTTTCTGGTAACTGTCGTAAGTGCCTCAACAGCCGCCATCTTCTGAAGCCCCTCACTCCAGCAGCTTTAAATAAATCCCTCAGACATCCAGACTGAGTTGACAGAGCACCTGTAAATTCAGGCCAAATTCTTGAGTGCACAATTTGGCCAAAGTATTCCTCTGCGGTGCTGAGTTTTGTGTTAGAAACACTTGCAAATATATATCTAGGCTTTTGTGGTATCCTTTTTGAGAACAAATGGACAAATTGGAGCCATGTCCTTGGTGGCTTCAGTCATTGGTTCTAAAAAGTCCTTGGATACACACAAATGGGGACAACAGGAAACCCAGAGGAAGAGAACACAAGGACGTCAACTTACCAGTTACTGAAAAAAATACGAAGCAAATAAAAAAAGGCAGTGGGAAATCATAATACTTCCCGCTGACCTTGTCATGCATATAGAAAGATGCAATAAGAGCCAAGTCAATTGGCTGAAGTGTTTCTGAAGCTGCTGACATAAAACTGGAAGTTTACAAAGGCCAATGATTGCACTTCCTTCAGCCTATGTTACTCCACGCAGCATTGACTCACAATAATAAACTTACTGATGGGTGGAATAGCGTGAATTTAATAAACTCTTCCATAGAGCCGTAGAGGCTGGCGCTGGAAGGGACCTGGCATGTCCCAGCCAACGTGCTCCCCGGCGCACACCTCAGCCGTCCACAGGGCCCCGTGCCAGCCCTGGTCTACACAGTCTTTGTGGGTGAATTCATTTGTTCCTCCCAAAACATGTATAAGGTAGCTGCCCTGTTCCCATTTTACAGGGCGAGTAAACGGAGGCGATGGGAAGTAATCTATGGAAGACCACTCGGCTGCTCCGTGGCAGAGCGGGGCCTGGACCTTGGCCAGCAGGCTCCACGCTGTGCCTGGAGCAGTGACGCCCTGCTGAGATGCTCCTGAGGGGCAGCCACGTACGGACATTCCCTCCAAACGACACGAGCCTCCTGCTATGAACCAGACCCCCCAGCGGCCAGCCAGTGGACACACGCTTACCCGTCCTCGGAGTCTTTTCTAGGGTAGGTAGCCCCGTTCCTTCTCTCGGCCCTGGGGTTTGGTGTGGGGCCCCCTGTTCAATCCCCTGAGCACATTTGTGAGCTGATAGAGTTTGTCTTAGAGGAACCCACCTGTCAGTTTTCCGTGGGGGATGGGTTGCCGGGGGCACAAGCGTGGGTCCGATGCCAGGGTCATTTGGCAAGGTCATCTGGAAAAGATAGCTGGAGGGTCCATAGGAAAGGAGGAAGGTACTGAAGCTGAGGAAGGACCCAGAGTGGAAACACTGACCATAGATCGTCTGCAGGTTATATCCTAAGAGTGCCGAGGCAGCGGCCAGGCTCCTATGCTGGAAATGGGTAACTGGGGTTCAGTAGCAGAGACAAGAACTAGCCATGTCCAGTGGTCAGTAGGCCTCCAGCCACCCTTGGTCGGAGAAGGACTTGGGTAATGGAAGACCCAGGTCTCCCAGTCGAGCAGACTCAGCCTGAATCCCAGTTACAGCACTTTACCGCTGAGCCCCGCCTCGGGGCAGCCCCCCACGTCCACCAAGGAGAAAGCAGGCAGGTCGTGCCCCCACGGACGAACAGCCACGGCACGGCACACCGAGCCACTCCAAAGCATTGGCCGGCTGAGTGCTGTGGAAACTCCTGGAGCAGAGTGCCATGGATAACGGCCACAAATGGTAGCTGTTGTCAAATGGTCATAAATGGTAGCTGTTCAGAGTTCAAACTCCTGGGTGGGTGGCTGTGGGTTAGTTAGTTTTCTGCATCCACTCTGGTAGGTACTATATATTTGGATTTAAATTTAAATTTAAATTTAAAGGCAAATTCCTTCCACATCACAAGCTGCTTATTTTACCGAACAGCTTATCATCTGAATCAGTGTGTATATTCATGCACGTGTGTGCATGTGTGGGTGTACGTGTGGGTGCACGTCCTCGTGTGCACATGTGCACGTGTGCGTGCTTGTGTGCGTGTGTGTACACGTCTGTGTGTAAGCATGAGCCCATGTGTGTGCACATGTAAGTGCCTTGCCCGTGTGTGCATGTCCTCTTGTGTGCACATGTGTGTGATGCACAGACCATTTTCAAGAAGGAAAGGGCACACTTGAGGCCTGACCTGGCCAAACCTTCAAGGCACCCAAGCTTTCAAACCCCACTGGGTAACTGGCTCTGAGTGCAGAAGCAGGAGTGAGCGTTCCAGCCCAGAGCAGAAAGCCAGGGGCCCAGCTGTGAGCCCTGCTAGAAGGGGAAAGAAAGGACGCCAGAGGCAGCAACGGGGCCACGGCCGAGCGCAGGTGTGCTGGTGGGCGGTGAGGATCTGCCGAGAGAGACAGAGAGAGAGGGAGGGAGGGAGAGAGACAGTGTGAACCTACGAGACTGTGCACCCGTCACCAAGCAAGTCCAGGGGCCCCTCTGCGTGTCTGTGCTGCAGGTGTCCTGGGACCCTCTCCGTCTCGGCCCCTGGTAGCCCTCAAGCAGACCTAAATTAAGGTGGGCTCAATGCACTCCGCCCCACCAGCTTCGTGAGCTTCCCGCCTGACACGCAGCTGGAAAGTAGACCACGGCTGCATCCTTGGACCCTTTTACCTCGAGCCCACCTACTGCTATTGTCAGTAAAAGAGCAGGAGGTGGAAAGCAGACTCCGAGCCACACCTAGCGACACGTTCTTCCGTTGCCCTCGCACTCTCTCACGCGAGGCTAAATTTCTCCTCTTATAGGCCTGCTTGCCTGCTTCTCTCAATCCCTCTCTCGGTCTCGCTCTGCCTCGGTCTCCCCCTCTTTCCCTCCTTCTCTCTTCCCACCTTCTCTCCCTCTCTCCCTCTAACCCTCTTCCTTGCCCTCTCTTCCCCCCTCTCCCCTTCTCTCTCTCCCCTATATATAGGTGACTGGTTCCCATAGATACATAAGTCCTGCGAGGCCAGCACTTTGTAGCAACACTGTTGTGACAAAAGTTAAGGGCAGTTACTAAGTGACAGAGATGATTTTGAGCCCATGCGTCTTAGATGCCATAGCCCAAGCTTTAATTCCCGAAAGCATTTGGGACCAATGTGCCGCTGAGTGGGGCAAAGGGGAGTGTGTTGGTCAGAAAGCATTCATACCTCCCTGGAGAGAGGTGCCCCTGGCCCCCTGGGAGACAGAGGCAGCTAAGCCCGGCTTCTGGATGTGGGTAGACGTCTAAGCCCACTTCAAATTCCCTGTATGTCTATGCTAGTCACAGTTAACCAATTACACAATACATTCCCATTTGCACGTGTAGCCCTTCCAAACCAGTGACTCCATCCATTTAATAATTCCAAAGGTGGAATTAGCCACTTCGGGAAAACAGCGTGTCTATGTGCATCACATGCACAGCAAACAAGGAGTTAATGTTTCTAGCGTTTAAGGAGTTACTATTGAGCGGTAAGAAAGGGTGAATAAGAATGAAAGCTTTATGTTAACAGACAATTCTCATGTACATGCAAAATAAGCATCTACTAAACGTGGGGGGGAAATGAGCCTCTAGTAAGCAAAGGAAAAGTAAATGAAATATCACTTTTCATTTCACCCACTGGGTTTATGAGTGGCTTTTATTTCTCTACCATCAATCTCTATATATTTCAAAGTTTCCGCAATGACCATATTATTATTGCTATCATCAGGGAAAAATGGCATTATTTTAGGAAAGAGTTTTAGAAGAGGCAGCACTTCAGATATTATGAGATAGACTTAGAAAATGGCACTGTAGATCAAAATGTTTTTGTGAAATTCCTGTGTCCAGGTGAGAAGGCAGGTAAGTCACGTCCTTACAAAAGGCATCTGCACACAAAGTACCCCTGCTGGGGTCAATCCAACCACCCCTTTAAAATTGTCACAATCCAAGTCATAATATATTCCATGTCTACTTACGTCAGTTTTACCTTTGGCTTCAGTGTAGTCAGTACAACAGTTTCTCACCATCTCGCCCCAAGGAGTTTAACTTACAATTCTCCAATCTTGGAAGACTGGCCTTGACTCTCCACGGCTTGATGCTGCTTCTTGGCACTCTGCCACCAGCTGAGACCAGAGCTCGACCAGGATTTCCTGCCTCCGCCCAGAATTTCCAGGCTTTTTGCAGTTGAATTCAGATGTTGCAGCTTTTTACTTGAAAAACAATTTCACACCACTGAGTTGATTCAGCAGCATACTTTCAAGGAAAATAATAAAAGCAAGAGAGAGAATGCTCTTTCAGTCCCCAAGTTCAACCTAAATTCTTTCCCACCCCAGTGGAGTGAATCCGTCGTTCCCTTTTTCGGATGGTAACTTCATGTATGTGCCACTGTCCAAGCCCTGAGAGCACTCTCTGCAGGCCTCACCCCTCGAGACCGTCGCTGCCTCTTAGAGCAGATGACTTGGCAGGTCAGAATGCTAACAGTCGGCACATTTCCTCCTTTTTGAGACTCAGCAGGCAGAGAGCTCAAGGGATTTGGGTGTGTTGAGGTGGGGGCCTACCCAGCTTTAAATGCTCCGTAAACCAAGTCCCAGGGAGTGCAGAAAGTGTGCAGCATTGTCCTCAGAGCCCCTAAAATACGACCTAGTTAATTCTATTACCACGAATTGGCATCTGCATCCTTCCCCAAATTAAGAAGAATTGTCAAATTTTTATTCTTCCCAGGGTTTGAAACAATTTTGAAAGAAGGAATAAAATGAAGAGAGGAGCAGAAGAGAAGGGGAAGAGAAGAAAGAGGAAGAAGCGAAGGAGAGGCAGGCTCAGGTGCGCCCCAGGCGGAGGGAGGGCCGTGTCCCCCCACAGTCACCCTCCAGCAGGGCCTCCCTCCTCCCAGCAAGCCATCCGGCAGCCTGGTCTGCTCTTCTCTACGTCCAGCAGGGCCGGGAGCAAGACTCCAATATAAAAAGAAGGAATGGAAACCCTCCACTGAATCAAGACTCCTTCCCAGAAATTTATAACCAGTTTCCAATACATCGCCCCTTATTTATTCTAAGATGGCCTCTGAACCTTCCCTTAGAATAAACTCTTAAAAATACCATTATGGGAACGAAGTGCATGACAGTTTCTGCGGCTGTTCCTATACACTGCCACATATCCCCCCAGAAACGTGGTGCCTGCTGACGGTCCCACCACCCTATTCCACCCTTGCCAACATTAGTGTTGGCATTGTTTTAACTCCTAAGCCTTATAGCGACATATTTAGAGGCAATGTCAATGCATTTTTTCAGAAAGTCACTTTTATTTCAAGATTTGATTTAATTTAATCCCAAACTAACTTCCAAGAGAATTAATTCTCAATATTATGATGGGTGTCAGTGGCAAAATAGGATCCACTAGAATTAAATATGCTCCAGAAAGTTGTGAGTGTAATCTGAGTCCAGCAAGTCATACTTAAATGAGATTTGAACAGCTTCATTCATCTGACTTGTGTGTGTGGTTGTTGTTTGAATAAAGCTTATTATGTAAAAGACAAAAAATAATCCTGTATTGTCAAAAATAATCTACGATATATTTAATTATATGAAAATTATATTTAATTTTCAACACATCTGTATTTTTTAAATTCCTGCTACTCCAATATTATTCATTTCCCTAACAGTACGTCAACTATGATCAAGTTTATGTATTGGTGATTCAAGGCTGTTAAGTCGGTGTGTCTCTTCCATGTTGGCTGGCCCCTAACTTGAAGGCTCAGGGGTCACAATCTTGGGTCATCAAACTCTGTCTTCCTGGTGCTATTTTTATTGTCCCTCAGTGCTGGTGTGATTTTAAGACCCCAAACTAAGGTAGCTACTTGTAATTCCTAACTTTAAGAAACTTAAGCAGAGTGTTCTAAAGACTCTTAAATGTGCCTAACCCTGGACTGATCATTTTATATCTGACTCCTTAGTATCTACTGATTCTTCTAGGTTGACCACCCTCATTAATGGAAGATTGGCAGTTCCCCAACTTCCTCTTTCATAGCTTCTTGATTCTTGTTCACCCACCAGGTATCTGACTCATCTTCTCTATCAAGACTATGTTGCTTTTATTTATTTATTTCACTCGTTATTCCATGTGAGACATTCTCATCCCCCAACAAGCCAAGACTCCCCCTCTCCCCTGAGAACCATCAGTGAGCGCGAGTAAGGAGGAGCCCATCATGACAGGTGGCAAAGCATGGGAAGCCTCCTTCTTCCCACAGGCCAGAGCTTCCCTTCTCCCACCGGGAGGAACCAGGTGGTCCACACTGGGAATCTCCTTCCACTCCTCAGTGAGCACTAGCTGGGACTGGCCTGAGCCCCAGCGGCACAAAATAACCCAAGTAAACCGAAATAGTACCACAGAGGACCTGAAGGTTAAACTGTCATTGGAACCTCAGCCTATAAAGGTATGCCAGGACTTACGTGCCTGGCTTACATAGTGACTACCTTCTAAAATAAAATATTGAGAAGGGACCCAGAAGCTCCTAACATAATTGCATAAATGCCAGGGATACCACTGAAAATCACCTATCATACCAAACACCAGAAAATCACTACTTAAACAAGATAAGTGAATCTACTGATACTAACATAGAGATGAATCAGGAGTTAGTACTATCTGAAAGGATTTTAAAGCACCCATCGTAAAAATGTTTCAAAGGCCATTACAAACTCACTTGAAACTAATGAAAAAAAAATCTCAGCAAAGAAATAGAAATGGAAATAATCAAACTGAAAAATACAATAACAAATTTTTAAAAATAAAAAATCACTGAATAGGTCAATAGTAGAGTAGAGAAGACAGAGGATAGAATCAGTGGACACAAGGACAGGTGAATAAAACTCAGTCTGAACAAGAGAAGATACACTATGTAAAAAAAATGAGCAGACACTCAGAAACCTATGGATCAATAACAGAAGATCCAACATTTGTATCACCAGAGTCTCAGAAGGGGAGGAGGAAAAAATGTGGGACTGAAAGAGTATTTGAAGAAATAATGGATGAAAACTTCCCAAATTTTGTGAATGCCCTAAACCTACAGATTCAATTACCTGAGTAAAACACATCTAGGATAAACCCAAAGAAATCTATAGCAAGCCACATCATGATTAAACTGCTGAAAACTAAAGACAAAGAAAAGTTGTTGAAAGCAGCCAAAGAGAAACAACATATCACCTATAAGGTGGCATGAGTTCAAATGAAAACAGATTTCTCATCAGAAACTATAGAGGCCAGAAGGAAGAAAAACAACATTTTGCAAGTGCTAAAAGAAATGTCAGGGAAGCGGCTGTGGCTCAATCAGTAGGGCTCCCGTTTACCATATGGGAGGCCCCAGGTTCGGTTCCCGGGGCCTCCTGGTGAAGGCAAGCCCGCCCGCGTGGCAAGGTTAGCTGACCCAGCGAGCACAGGCAGCAAGGGGGGGATAAATGGGTAAATAAATAAAATCTTTTAAAAATAAATAAATAAATAAATAAAAAATAAAAAAAAATAAAAGAAATGTCAACCAGTGACACTATCCTTCAGGAATGAAGAGGAACTAAAAACATTTTCAGATGAAAGGAATTAAAGAATTGTTGGCTATCAGACCTACTATTGAAGTATGGCTGAAGTTAATGCTTCAAACAGAAAGGAAATTATAAAAGAAGGAATTTGGGAAAGGAATGAAGGAAGAAAGGGAAGGAGGGAGGGAAGGAGGGAGGGAGGAGAAAGAACAGAAAATAGGGACATATAATAAACCATGATTTTCCTGAGTTTTCTAAATAATGTGTAATGATTGAAACAAATATCATAACACAGTCTGATGCTGTGATGGCTTGAAGCTGTATGGACCCCAGAAAAGTATGTTCTTAAAGTTAATCCATTCCTGTGAGCGGGCCCATTTTGAATAGGATCTTTTGGTGAGTAGACTCTTAACTTAAGATATGGCCTACCAAATTCAAGGTGGGTCTTAATCCTCTTACTAGAGCCCTTTATAAGAGATTGAAATTCAGATGGGAAAAAAGAGCCACAGAAGCAAGAGGCTGAAAGCAATGAAATCTGGAAGGGAAGAGAAAGCTCAGCAGGTGCCACCATGTGACTTGCATGTGACAGAGGAGTCCAGGATCATTGGCAGCTGGTCTTTGGGAAGAAAGCGTCACTAATGATGCCTTGATTTGGTTTTCTCAGCCTCAAAACTGTAAGCTTGTAAGTTAATAAATTCCCATTGTTAAAAGTAGATCTATTTCATGGTATCTGCATTTTGGCAGCCTAGAAAACTTGAACAGATGCTCAAGAAAATGATATTTAAATGTGGGGAAGGTGAAGGGACCTAAATGGGAGAAAATGTCCATACTTCGTTAGAAGCAGAACAATGTTCATCTCTGCAAGTAAGTGGTGATAAGTCGCATGCATATATTGTAAGACCCTGATCAACCACCAAGTAAACTACACAAAGAGATACATTCAAAACACTCTGAATAAATCAAGATGGAATCCTAAAAATTATTCAAATAACCAACAGTAATACAAGAAAAGAGAGGAATGGGGTGAGCAAAGGAAACAAGAGAAAGCAAATAATATGGCAGACCTAAGACATATCAATAATTACTTTAAATGCAAATGATCTAAATCCACTAACTTGGGGGCGGATGTGGTTCAAATGGTTGGGTGTCCATCTCCCATATGGAGGGACCTGGGTTCAATTCCCAGGACCTCCCGGTAAATTAAAATTAAAAAAATTAAAATAAAATAAAATAAAATAAATCCACTAACTAAAAGACAGAGAAGGACAGAGAGAATAAAAAAGTAGACCCAAATAAATGCTTTTCATAAGAAATTCACTTCAAATTCAACATAGGTAGTTTGAAAGTAAAAGGATGAAAAGAAAGACATGTTGTGCAAATATTAATCTAAAAAGAGCAATAGTGATTAAATTAATATCAGAGAAAGTAAACTTCAGAGCAAAGAAAATTACTAGAGACCAAAAAAAATTACTTAATGATAAAAGGATCCATCCATCAGGAAGACATAATGATCTTAAATACGTATACATTAAACAACAGAACCTCAAAATACATGAAGCAAAACTGGATAAAGCTGAAAGGAAAAATAGACAAATCCACAATTACAGTTGTGAATATCAACGTCACATTCTATGCGAATGATAGAACTACTACACATGTAATCAGTATGAATATAAAAGATCTGAGCAAATTCACACCCATTCATGACCTTAAATCAACCAACAGACCTAATTGACACACAAGGAACACACAGCCAACAAGAGCAGAAAATGCATTTTCTTCAAATGCCCTTGGACAGTCTCAAACAGACACAGACAGACAGGCACACAACAAAGATAAAAGCAAAAGCAAAAAAGCCATATCCTGGGCCACAAAACAAACATCAACAAATTGAAAAGAATTGAAATCAAACAGAGTATGTTCTCTGACCGTAATGGAATCAAAGAAGAAAGCAATAACAACAAGAAAGAAAAACCTCTAAACACTTTGAAACTAAGCACACTTCTAAATACTCTATGGGTCAAACAGGAAGTCTCAAAGGAAATAAAAACTAAAGAGAATGAAATGAAAACACCACAAATCAAAATATGTGAGATGCAGCTAAAACAGTGCTGAGAGAAAAATTTATAGCACTAAAGGCTTACATTGGAAAACAAGGAAAAGTTTCAAATCAATAATCTAAGCTCCAACCTCAAGAAAATAGCCACACACGAAAAAGGAAAATAAACCAAAAGTAAGCAAAAGGGTGGAAATTATAAACATAAGAACAGATATCGATGAAATTGGAAACAGGGAAGCAAAAGAGAAAAATCAATGAAACAAAAAGCTGATTCTTCAAAAAAGGCAATAAAACGGATAAATCTGTAACCAGAGTGACAATGCCAAAAAGGACGAAGCCACATAACACCGACATGAGGAGTGAAGCCGTGGATACTTGTGCAGACCTGGCAGCCGTAATAAAAGAATACTACAAGCAACTCTACAGTCATATACTTTTCAGCTTAAAAGAAATGGATTCATTCCTCAAAAACCAGCCAAGGGTAAGTGCATAATCTGAATAGTCCTATAATTATCAATGAAATTGAATTCATACTTAGAAAGCTCACGAAAAAGAAATTCCCAGGCCCAGATGATTTCACTGGAGAATTCAAAAAAACATTTAAAGAAGAATTAACATCACATTTACACAAATATTTCTAGAAAAAAGAAGAGGAGGAAATAATCTCCATCTCATTCTATGAGGTCAGTATTATACTGACAGCAAAACAAGACAAAGACAGTACAAAATCAACAAAATATTAACAAATGGAAACCAACAATGTTTAAAAAGAATTCTACACCATGACCAATTGGGTTTTACTCCAGGTAGTAAAGCTGATTTGACATTCCCAAATTAATCAATGTAATACATCACATCAATAGGCTAAAGAAGTAAAATCATAGTATCATAACAAATTGAAGCAGAGATAGCATTTGATAATATCAAACACCCATTCATGATCTTAAATAAAACCTCTTAGAAAACTAGGAATACAGGGGAATTTCCTCAACTTAATAAAGATAATTTCCCAAAAAAATCTACATGTAACATCATGCTTAATGGAACAGGTTCACTGATATTCTCTTAAGATTGCAAACAAGGCTAGGATGTCCACTCTCACCTCTCTAATTCAACATAGTAGTAGAAATTCTAGCTACTGTAATAAGGCAGAAGAAATAAATAAAAAGCATATAGATTGGAAAGGAAGAAATAAAACTATCCCTACTTGAAGATGACGTTTTTTCTATGTAGACAATCCCAAAGAACCTACAAAAATACTGGAATAGGTGAGTTCAGCAAGTTTGCAGGGTACAAGATCAACACACAAAAATCAGTCTCATTTCTGTATATTAACAACAAGCATGTAGAAACCAAATTTAAAAACATATCATTTGTGATCAGTCCAAAAAATGATATACTTAGGCATAAACCTAAGAAAGCATTTATCAGATCTGTATGCAGAGAAAATTTCAATACAGATGAAAGAAAGCAAAGAAGACCTAAATCAGAGTTTGTATGTATCGGAAGACTCAACAAAGTTAAGATGTCAATTCTCCCCAAATTGATTTATAGGTTTAATGCAATTCTTATTAAAATGCCAGTAAAGTTTTTGGAAGACACAGGCAAGTTTACTCTAAAATGTATATGGAAAAGTACAGGCCCTAGAGTATCTAAAACAAGCTTTGGGAAAAATAAAATGAAATGGGAGGAGTCACTCAGCCTGGGGTTTGGCCCACTACAGAGCTACAGTAATTAAGACAGTATGTTATTGGCAGAGGGATAGATACATGGATCAAAGATATAGAATTGATAACCCAGAAATAGACCTACACAAATATGCTCAAGTGATTTTTCACAAAGATGGAAAAGCAATTCATTAGAGGAAGGATAGTCTTTTCCCACAACTAGTGGTGGAGAAATTGGACATCCATCAGCCAAAACAAGAACCTTATACCCTTATACAAAAATTAGCTCAAAAAGGACCATGGGCTTAAAAATAAAACAAAAAACCATAGAACTTTGAGAAAAAAAACAACTGAGGAAAGAGAAAGACTTATAAATTGGACTTCATCAAAATTAAAAACGTTTGCTCCATGAAAGACTCTGTTAAGAAGATGAAAAGATAAATTATGGGCTGGAGAAAATATTTGTAAACCACAAATTTATCAAAATTCTAGAAGCTAGAATATATAAAGAGCTCTCCAAACTCAATAGAGAGGCAACAATCTGATTAGAAAATGGGCTAAAGCCATAGCAGACATTTCATCCCAAAAGATATATAGATGGAAAAGAAGCCCATGAAAAGGGGTTCAACATCATTAACCATTAGGAAATGCAAACTGAAGCCACAATGAGCTATCATTACACCCCTATCAAAATGGCTAAAATAGAGTGAAAACAGCAAATGTTAGGCAAGCCGTGGAGTAAAATGGTACAGCCACTTGGAAAAGCAGGATGGCAGTTTCTAATGAAACTAAACATACAATCAGCATATGGCCCAACAACTGCACTTTGGCATTTATCCCAGAAAAATGGAAACTTACGTTCACCCGAAAACCTCTACAGGAAAGTTCATAGCCGCTTTATCTGTAATAGCCAAAACCAACCCAGATGCCCTTCGGTGGGTGAAGAGCTAAACACACTGCGGCACATCCCTACCACGGAGCACTGCTCAGCAAGAAAGCAAGGAACGAGCGCCTGATGCCTGCAGCAACTTGGACGAATTTCTAGGGAATCACAGTGAGAGAAAAAAGCCGTTCCGAAAGGTTATATAGCATGCTTCCATTTATATAACATTTTTTAAATGAAAAAATTATAGAGATGGAGAACAGATTAGGGATTGACAGGGCTTAGGAAAGAGGATGGGGATGGGGAGGAGAGGGAAACATACTGAGGGATCTGCGCAACGATGGAAATGTTCTGTATCTTGACTGTGTGGCACGTACCAAACCTACACGTGATAAAATTGCACAGAACTAAACACATAGACACACTCACAAATGAGTACAAGAAAACTGGGGCACTCTGATGAAGGTGGGGGGACTGTGTCATTGTCAACATACTGGTTGTGATATTGTGCCAGAGTTTTCCCATTGGGGGGGCTGCATGAAAGAGTACAGGGGCTCTCTCTGTGTTATTTCTTATACCTGCATGTGCATATATGCCTATCGTAAAATAAAAAGCTTATTTTTTTAAGTCTATTGAAAGAGGGACTGGATGAAGAGAAAATTTAAAAATCAGCAGTGGGGCTGGAGAAGCACAGACAGTCCAAGTATTAGATGGGAGGTGATACTGTTAGGTCTTGATTGACTTGGACATCGGAGTTAAAAGGGACAGAGAGTCAAGGGCTGGCACAACTCTGAAATTGCAGCTCCAGTGCGCCCGGCTCTCTCACCTCCTGGATTCCGCAGCCTTTCTCCTTCATCTTCATGCCCAGCCCAGATAATCACCCTCATTAGATACCCTTACCTGACTAGTCACCCCCATCTGAACTGGATTATGCTACTTCTCTTCCCATCACAGGCACGGGAGACTGTCTTCTGGCTTCTTGCCTTCTTGTCAGTAACCCAGCTGCTAAGTACTCCGCCCCTTGAGGGCGGTAACTGTGTCTTTTTCACTCTTGTTGGTCCGGGGTCTGGCCCCGTGCCTGACGCAAGCAGACATTCAGTAGACATCTGTCAGATCAATCGTCAGGCTAGGAGGCAGAGAGGTGGGCCAGGGAGGGGTGTCCCAGTGGCACCTTGGTGTGGAGCCCTGGGTTTCAGAAGAAGGTTCAGATTTGGGAGTCAACAGAGTCGATGCTTAAAAGCAACCACGACCCAGATGGGCTTCTGGGGAAAAGATAAAGGCAAGCAATGCTAAAGCCATATATAAGGGACAGAGATGGGGGAGAAGGCCTAAGGCGGGAGAGAAGCCACAGGGCACGGAAAGAAAGCCAGGGAGAGAGCTCGGGGAGGCCCAGGCAGCAGCCAGCAGCTCCCCGAGCTCAGAGAGGCCCAGGCAGCAGCGCCCCGAGCTCAGGGAG
>JAKSZT010054215.1:4243940-4257496 GCA_026826555.1 Tolypeutes matacus | reverse complement strand
TGGGGTGTGCCTCTGCCAGCCTCTCTGCCTGGGTTGGATTTGGGGTGCCCCTGCCAGCCTCTCTGCATTGAGCTGTGCCCTGTAGGGCAGCCCTGGTGAGAAGGTGCACCCCGCTTGGCGGCAGGGCTCAGAGACCGGCCTCCCCGCGGCTCTCCGTGAACGGGCTCCACACAGGCCCTCGCAGCGTGTGGCCGTGATGCTATTTCTGGAGCAGCGCATCCTATTTATAAAAGCAACACGGCGATTATGAAGCTCTTCTGAGGAAAGAGCCGGCCGGAATGCCTCTGCGACACGATTCCTCCCTCCCCTGACAGCAGCCACAGTGTTTGGTGCGCGCGGGACAACAGTGAGCATCTTGCGGCGTGCTGACCTCCTCAAAGACCAGAGACGTGCAGCGTCCGCCTTAGCTCGCGCCTCTTGGTGATGTCTCCTCCACGCAGCTCGTCTTTCCAGTCAGGTCGGCAGCATCCTCAATGGGCCTCCCTAGGAGCAAGGCTACTCTAAATCGCACTTACCATGAAAAATAATTTGGGGTACCTCCTCAGACCTTTCTCGGGCACTGCGTCATTATAGTCTGTGCCCAATAAAGACCTTCACTGGAGAAAATAAGAGACAAACATGAGATTTGGTACTAAAAGACTTGGGTTGACTTCTTTGTCCTGCCACTTGCTATTGTGGGAAAGTCTTGATATCGTCAAGCTTGTTTCCTCTTCTATAAAATTAGAGTAATAAAGAGCCTAGACATACCATAGTAGCAGTCAGAGAAAATGAAACAGACAGCACATACAGAAGCACTTTGAGGAGCGGGTGTGGCTCAGTGCTGAGTACCTGCTTTGCATGTATGAGGTCCCGGGTTCAATCCCTGATGCCTCCTGAAAAAAATGTTCACAGATTTATTTGTATTTTAAAATTTTAAAAATAGATTATGGAGATAAACGAAAATTCTAGAAACAATAGAAGGAAGTGCTAAATCTTAAAAAGTTAGTGATAAAAAAAGCTAATAAACCACAAATTGGAATGTCCCTGGTCTTATAGAGTCTAAGTTTCATAAAATTCCCGGTTATTTAAGGCTTCTGTCTTGTCAAAGCCATTACGTTTATTTCGTTCTTTTAATTTGCAGAATAATGGTGAAAATACCCCTTGAGATTTCTAGCACTGAGAGCCACCTAATGCAAGTCATTCAGTGCGTTGACTGTCAGTGTTCTCAGTAAAGGGACACACAATACCCACAGGGGGAGATGTACTGGGGGAAAACCACATAAGCATGTCACAAAATCGGCCCATTTCTTAACCACACAAAAATCGTGGTGCTAAAAGGGATTCCTAAGATAAATTAAAAGGCTCTGTGTTTTCCCTTGCTTCAGGTTTATCAAGATAAAGAGCAATTCCTTCATCCCCAAAAGTTCTCTTTCACCCCTTTGTAGTTAATCTCTCAATGCTACTTCACCACAAAACAACACCATCCCTAGCAAGCACTGATCTGTTGTATGTCTGTACAATTTTGCCTTTTCCAAAATTTCATGTATATGGAATCATGGAGTATGTGTCCTTTCCAGTTTGGCTTCTTTCACTTAGAATAGCGCATCTGAGAGTCATCCATGTGTTGTATATTTTAGCAGTCCACTCTTTTTATTTTTGAGTCATATTCCATTACATGCATATTCCATAGTTTGCTTATTCACCAATTGACAGATAGTTCGTTTGTTTCCAGATTGTGGCAATTACAGGAAAATCAAATGGTGCATTCGTGTAAATAAAGTCACCTGAATATTCACGTCAGACCTATGTCCTCATGTGCAGGCTTTTGTATGGACACATTTTCATTTCTATTAGATGAATATCTAGGAGTTGGATGGTAGGCATGTTTTATAAGAATCTGCTAGATTGTTTTCCATTTTGCATTCCCGTGGCAATGTAGGAGTATTTGAGTTGTTCCACTTAGCCAACACTCTATATTGTCGTTTTGTTTTTGCTTTGTTTTATCTTGTGTTTTTTCAGCAATTTTAATAGGTATGTACTAGTGTCTCGTGATTTTCACTTATACTTCCCCAATGACTAATGACGTTGGGGCATCTTTTCATGAACTAATTTGCCATCTGTATGTCTTTTTTGGTGAAGGTTCTTTCAAATCTTTTGACCATGTTTTTATTGTACTATTTATTTTATTATGTTTGAGCCGTGAAAGTTATATAGTGTAGCTACCAATACATGTTCAGACAGATGTCTTTGAAGATACTTTCTTCCAGTGCGTGCCTTGCTTTTTTCCATTTTCTTAACGGTACCTTTTGAAGACCAGAAGTTTTTAATTTTGATAAAGTCCAATTTATCAATTCATATTTTATGATTCATGTGTGTTGAGAATTATCCAGTGTTCCAAGTAATTAGAAAGATTCATTCACCAGTTAGTACATCCTCCTGAAATAAACAACAACAAAAATTGATGACGAGGACTCAACACAGCACTCTTCCTTCTGTTCAGTGAGCACGTGGAGTTGAATGCTGCCCACGTGGGAACCGGCATGTGTGAGCACCTGCTGGATGACTGGTGCCTTACATCCCAAGGCTAAAAGGCTGATGAGCTAATGCTTACCTAGTCACTCAGTCGGGCGTCTGGGATTTGGTGAATTTAAGAGTAAAAGGACTGCTTAACATTTAAGTTTTCTGCTTTTCAGCTCCTGATTGAGTTTCCTCAACTGGACTTTGAAAATGAAGGAATTGATTCTGAAGAATTAAAAAATATATAAAATTAAAAACTCTATGAGGGAGTGGATGTGGCTCAGTGGTTGAGCGCTTGCTTCCCATATACAAAATCCAAGGTTCAATTCCCGGTACTTCCTTGAAAAAAAAAAAAGGCAAACAAACAACAGAAAAAAACTATGAATGACTGACGAACATATTTAATGAACAATTTAACTTACATAGACAAATAATGGCTGTATATACAACAAGGGTTTCTCTGTGTGTTTGATTTCTCCCTCCTCTGGAGGGATGTGCTTTCCAAGCATGTCCTTAATTCTAGTATGGACAGCCTCTTTGAAACACAGGTGGCTTCCCCAATCTTAGTGTCACCTTCCCTGTGGACTCCTCTTTGGCATCTTCCATTCCTTGGGTCTCACTCTTACTCTAACTGGCCTGATCACTGCCTTCTATTTCTGGAATTCTCTAGAACCATGTTGGCTGAAGGAGTTCTGGGCCTTTTGGCTCTCAGGTCTTCTCTTCCAGCCTTGCTGTTGTTTCCTGTCCTGTGTTACTCTTAACCTTTCCTTCCAGGTTCTAGAGGCTTGTCATCACACCTGTGAGCAGACACCTTCCTCTGACTGCTCAGAAAGTGAACGGAGCTTTGGTTTCCGCCCCCAGCCTCTCTCCTGCCTTTGTAGCCCTGCACAAGTCCTTGCAGAGCTCAGGACGTGCAAGCCCAGGGGCCACTGCACTCTGCACGGCTCGTATTTCCTCAGGGGCAGCTTATCGCCAAGTGTCTCAAGAGCTCTCGTGCTGGCCGTACACCCAGTCTCTGCGTGGTGGGCGCTCAGGAGCCCCCGTCAGGCCTTCTTGGTGCTACAGGCCTCTAGTGCTGAGCCTCCCTGGTCTCTCTTTCTTCTCTGGTCTCCTGTCTCCATACTTCATTTGTCCTCTGCAGTCAAAAGGTTGCTGTAGAAAGTCCAAACCCAAGGAGAGGTGGCGCCTGTGCTCTCCAGCCCACTCTCCTGGACCACATCCCCGTCAGCAGAGGGTCCACAGCTCCATTCCACACAGACCTGCAGCCTCAAGCCGACAGCCGCCGTCCCTGGGAAGGGCCCGTCCAGGCCTTTTAAGGGTTTCTATTCCTTTCTATTCCACTCAGTGTGGCTGGAAAGCAACTGCTCAGGAAGTCAAGTCTTACCATAAAGGGAAAGAGGGTGCAAGCCTGTGCAGCTGCTGGGCAGAGCCAGTACAGGGAGCCCTGCTACGCCAGTCCGGCTTGGCAGGAATGTCGCTTGGATTAAACAATCTGAAGCCTGGCAAGCCCCAGCCCCAGCTGCCCCAGTGGAGGGGGCTGGAGGGCCATGTGAGATGCTCAGAATGACTCTCCAAAATGGTTTGGGAATCTCTAGACTAAGGGCCATTAATCTGAAAATGGCTCTGAGTCTGTTTGATTTCCATGGGGAAGAAAAGACTCCTTTTGAAATGGAAAGTGACACGTGAGTTCAGATATAACTGATTGGCAGCGACGGGACTGGACTTGCACAAACTCTTCCCTCACTCTGTTTGCACAGTTTCACTCTGTTGGCTTTTAATGCCATCCTGAGAACTGATCATATCCCACTTCCTTGCTGCCATTTGAACTGGCAGGCAGACCTGCTTCCAGGACAGGCAAGGGTTGATGCCAGGCGGAGCTGGGGGTCATAGGGCATCCTGGGCAAGAAGAGGGAGAGAGGGTTATGATGTCTTGTGCAGACAAGCCAGTGATGTCACACGGGATCCCTGGGAGGCCTCAAGCAAACACTGCAAGAGTGGAAAGCCCCTCACCCTGATGCTCACCCCACCCCCCTCGTGTGCATGAACAAAGGGCAATGCCACACCAAGCGAGGAGGGCGAGGAAAAAGAAGGACACATTGACCACGAGGAGGAAAGAAATTTCAGTGTCTGTGTGGGGAGGTATGAACGCATGTGTGTCTAACCCCAAATGCATGGGCAGTCATCAGAAGGACAATGGGACAAGGTCAAGAGAAAACACTCCTTTGACTCACCCAAAGGCAGCGGAGGAATTAGGACTGATTTATGAATGTATTCCCACAATTTACTTGAAAATTTGTAATGTCTGTGCAGCCTGGCAAGGAAAAAAGGTGAGAGCACTGTGAGGGAAAGCTTTTGTTCCACTTTATTGTAAAATTATCCCATGCTACCTGCTCTAATCCCCTGAAAACAAATTAAATCCTCACTAAGCTGACTTTAAATCAATAGTTTCATTTAAGAATAGTGTGACTTAATAAAAATAAAAAACTAACTGGGCCAGCCAATTTAAGAGGGAAATAAATCATTGCCCAAGGAAAAAAAGCAGATTTGACTTGTATATGGGCCCCTGCTCTGTTTGGGGTTGGGGAATTTTGCAGTCTAAATTACCTCTGGCCGAGGACAGAGCTCTTCGCCCCTTCCACAACCCGCTTCACTCTGCAGGGTCCCAGGAACAGGGCGCTGGCCACCCCCAAAATGGGAAGCGGCATTTCTATCTGTATTTTGAAAAAAATAATCACTGTACAAGAGAAGACCATACTCCATGGACTCCCCCATCAACAATGCCGAGCTCAGCGTTAAGGGATTATACGTGTGCGGCCTAAGGGACACATTTTTGATGATGCCCGAAGCAGGAAGCTTCCTCAGGAAGATGTGTTTGGGTAAAGAAATATTAGTTTCCTCAATTAGCAAGGACAAAGGTAAAATTAATTGCAAATCATTAAAGTCTATAATTAAAATAGATGCATAACCTATTTACAAATCTTTAAAATAAATCGAAGGGTTAAGTAGACCTTTTTTGCCATATACAAGAGGCGTGGTTGCCATTTCATGACAAAAGAGTCATTCAGAGAAAAAAAAATACTAAGAATTTACTCAGGAGGCTACAGAGAAAATTATGCAGTTCCATAATTCTAAACTAGTACTTTATCCCATTTAATGGAGTACTTCTGTATCAATCATATAAATTAGAAAAATCCTTATGACCCTCTGCTTGCATACTTAATTTATTATTATTTATTGGAGATACATAAACATTAAAGTGAGTGCCTTCAGACCATGACACATCAATATGATCCGTGTCACTATGCCACGAGAACATTTTAAAATTTTCATAATTATAAATTGTCAATTCTAGTTACTTACTGATGTCCACAGCCAAGAGGGTGCTTCTATGTATCATGTTGACGGTAACAAATTAGAAAACACAGCCTTTTTAATGTAAGATTTAAAGCCAAAAAAGCTAGGCAGGACCACTTGTTTCCTTCTATAATCCCTCTCCTAAGGACTAAATTTAATTTAATTTCTTGGCCAGAAAAATAGCAGGCCAAGTACCTGGAGAAATCAGCTTAGCAAGGCAACAGTGTTTGGTGAGAAACATTCCAGTGGGAATCGGGCTTCGTAGGCTCCAGAGAGGCCCCAGTATTTGTAATCCTATTTTGTTGGTCTAGTCATTTGAAGCTGTGGCATCAGTTTTATCATCTACAAAATGGGAGCAATATTACCTGCAGAATTTTAGAGCTATTGTCAGACCCGATTAGGCAGTGAAGAGGGCTTTGTAAAGTGTTACTGAGAGAGCAGGAATCACTGGGCATCTTTTCCGCCCAAAGACAAGCCCAGTCATTAATTCCAGCAAGAAAACATTTGTTTTTAGGTCCAGAGTGATGACTATAATCCCTTAACTCTTTTGTGGATGCCAGGCATGGTCCAAGAAGGACCATTGCCTTAAAGGTTGTAACTCAACAGCTTGTTGTTGGACATTCATAGCTGTGCCCATCCCAGGCTAAGCCATGGCTCGGAACGTGGGCCGCTGCCCTCAAGCGGCCTGGAGAGAATCTTCCAGACGTGCTTAATCGCGAGCAGCTGGCCATTTCACAGCGTCAGGCTTGGCCCAGGGTACAAGCAAGGAACCTGACAAGTACAAACTAACAGTGTGTTTGCTTCTATTTGTAGTGAATTAGGAGTGCTTTCCTCTTCTGGAAGGTCGATTCTTTGTTTTCAACACCCACTGAACTGAAAACGTTCACTGTTAGGAAGCCATTCTGCTGCCGTCCCTCCTTGAAGAGTGGCTTGAAGTCATTTCATGAACGAGCCCCTCCATTCTCCTGGCAGATAGGTGGGTGTTTAATTAATGGGAACAACAGGAGTTGGTGAGACACCTGGCTCATGCCACGGGTCAGTTTGCTAACATGGACAAAAGAATGGCTCATCACTGCTTTCCCGATTCCCAAATCTGGAGGCTGTAACTGAAAGTCTCTGCTGTGTATAAACACACCACTGGGTCCCGACCCGGCCCGAGAGATCCATACAAGGGCAGTCATCTGGAAAATGTATCACCTGAGGTTAGGTAAAATTACCTTAAACCTCTTCCAAGACCTGAACACTGGTTACAAACCATTCCAATATTGTTGTCCCCACTGTCCTTTCAGAAACCATGGCCCAGTTCTGAGGCTACTAACACGGCAGAAAGACCTAGAAAACACTTAATAAGATAGGCAGGCACCCATCCAGAAAGCCTTTTCCTGCCAAAGAAGCTGAGCCCCCATTGCAGCTGCGCCAGGCCTAGAAGCAGTGAGCCCTGCAGCATGGCGGCCCAAACGCCAGCAGCCGTTCCCAAGGCAGGGACGGCAGAGCTGCAGGCGCCTCTGCCCTGGCCACGTGTGGACGTGGGTCTCTGGAGCAATCAGGAGCCTGGCAAGCTTGTACCAGGTTTCCTAAACATCCCTCACAGTGAGAATTCCTGGGGTACTTGCTAAGCATTCAGCTTTCCAGTCCTTCCAGGATAAGGCACAGGAATCCATGGGTTTAACAGGCACCCAGGGGAGTCTTCTCATCAGAAAAGCTTGGCAAACACTCATCCAAAAATTCTAAGTCAAGGCCACTGTTTTACTTTGGGCTTGGATGTAGCACATCGCCAGTGCCTATTGCGCAACTAAGCATGGTTTCTTAGGACTCAGTCATTCTCTCAACGGTGGGACACGTAGGCCTTCAGCACTTCGGGGCCCATGTGCCAATCCTTCAGCATGATGCGGAAACATTAACGCAGGCTGGACGGCCAGAATCAAGGAGACCATTTCTGGCATGTTGGTCAGCCAGTCAGTGAGGTAAGAGAGCGCCCAGCGCTTCCACGGGCAGAAGCTTCCCAAGCTTGGGGAAGGAGCAGCGGATAAAGGAAAGAACCAGAAGACTCCATTCCAACCGAGGTAGCTCCACGAGGCACCACTTAAGGAGATTAACAGCCACTCACCAGAATCCCAGCCTCCCAGGCCACGAGGCAGAACCGGATGGAGGAGTAGGGCCCATCTCTGAAGTGATGCAACGTGAGAAATTTCCAGCCACATCCATCAGAGCTCTCCCCCGGAGCTCCCGTGTCGGGGCCCTCACCTAAGGTTTGGGGTGCACGTGTCGCCCCTTGCAGCTTGCTGACCTCACTTCCTCTGCTGCTTTCTGGCGGGGTCCCGAGCA
Source organism: Tolypeutes matacus (assembly GCA_026826555.1). NCBI lineage: Eukaryota > Metazoa > Chordata > Mammalia > Cingulata > Chlamyphoridae > Tolypeutes > Tolypeutes matacus. The sequence continues at coordinate 4,249,321 of JAKSZT010054215.1, read as the reverse complement.
GAACAGGTGCCACCAATCCCGCACTCACCGGCTCTGGCCCCTGCTCGCCCTCCTTCACTCGCTGGCCTCCCCTTTCAGCATAAGGGCCTCGAGTCAAGGCAGAGCATTTGTTTTTGCATGTTCGTTTTAAAATGACTTTGGTTTAAAGGGATCTGGTTGGGAGGACCAACTTTTGTTGTCTTTCTTTTCCTGCATCTGCAAGAAAATTTCTCTCGGCCAATAAAGAAACCAGAGCAAACCAGCCTGCAGCCTTAGCAGCCTGCGGGGAGAAAACGCTGCCTCCGTTTTTCTGTGCTTGTCCCTGCGTTCAGGGGGCAAGGGCATTGGAGGCCGAGCTGCTCCACCGCGCAGCCTGAAGAGAGCCCGGCGGCTCCCGCGCTCCACTCCCGGCCCGCGTGGCTCGCGCTTTGTGAACGTGTTTGTTCCGTGTTCAGAGCACAAACACTCTTTGTGAAATGTTAACAGCCTCAGGATGTGTGTCACACGGTGCTTTATGAAACGCAAACACCAGCAGCAGACGCCCATAAACACGCAGAGGGCTTACGTACCTCCTTCAGGAGCTGTGGTCTGCTCAGGCTCTTTCTCGGGGCCCAGCCTGGCCAGGTCCCCTGCCCCCTTCCAATGGGGACCCTTCAGCGTGGGCCCCGCCCTGTTCACATCTCTCAACCCGAGCCCCCGTGTCTTTCTCCACTGGAAAGGCAGCTCTGCCCACCAGGACGCCCCACACTCCCCGCTCACTCCTGTGACTCCCTGGCCAGGCCACGGTCTCACGGTCTCGTGGCACCTCGGAACTCACCCCCATCCACCCTCATCTCAAATCTGAGCTCAAACCCAAGAGATTAGATGCCTGCCTGACGGCGTGCAGGAATTGGTGGCAAAGTGACTCCCGATTCCAGTCCTCCAGGCTCCAGGAGGAAGCAGGAAAGCTCCTGACTGGGCGCGTGGAGGGGGCAACGGGGCCCCTGCCAGGATGGATGTCCATTTGTGGCTCCTCTGGTGGTTCTGGTGGCCAGCAGGGCTGAGCACCCACAGAGCAGGGCAAGGGGCTCTTGCCTGGCTGTTCTGCAGGACCCCAGCTCTCCTCTATCCCTCCCCCACACCACTGCCGTACCATCCCTCCTCACAGGCTCAGATGAAAGGAGATGCACGTGGCCTTACGTGGTGCCAAGCAAGCAAGGAAGCTGAGATGTTACCTGAAGAACGCTGGAGGAAGCCAGTTCTGGGAACCCATCAAGGGAAAGCTGAGGGTGACACCTCATAGGCACACTGGGCACCCCCAGGAAGCCCTCAGGCACCCAGGAACCCTGGGCAGGTAGCTCACAGGCATCCCAGGCAGGCTCAGGGACCCAAGGGTACTCCAAAGGGGCCCCTCAGGCATATACAGGAAACCCTCAGGCACCCCAGGAAACCCTCAGGCACCCACGGGCACCCACAGGCTTCCACGGGCTCCCACAGGCTCCCACAGACACCCCACGGGCTCCTACAGGCTCCCACAGGCTCCCATAGGCAACCACAGACTCCCACAGACACCCACCCATACCCACAGACTCCCACAGACACCCACGTGCTCTCACAGGCCCCCACGGGCTCCCACAGACTTCCACGGGCTCCCACAGGCTCCCACAGACACCCCACGGGCTCCTACAGGCTCCCACAGGCTCCCATAGGCAACCACAGACTCCCACAGACACCCACCCATACCCACAGGCTCCCACAGACACCCACGTGCTCCCACAGGCTCCCTATAGGCTCTCACAGGCCCCCACGGGCTCCCACAGGCTCCCACGGGCTCCCACAGACACCCCACGGGCTCCTACAGGCTCCCACAGGCTCCCACAGGCTCCCATAGGCTCCCTATAGGCTCCCACAGGCCCCCACGGGCTCCCACAGGCACCCACGGGCATCCTAGGCAGAGCAAGGAGCACAAGCAAGGCCCAGAGATGCAGGCACCCAGCCTACGTGGGCAGCCACGCAGCCTGTCACGGGACAATACTCCCTCCTTGGGGTCGCTCCCTGTGGCGGCCTCTCCTGCTCTGCTTCCTTGGGGCTCTGCAACCGTTTCCTCCCCAGGCCCCAAGCAGTGCCTCAGTGCAGGCCCAGCCTTTGGGGTGGGGGAGACCCTGAGCACCCCTGGCTGCAGTTCACCCTGGCCAAGCTCTCATAGGCCACAGGGGCCTGCTGCCCTCCCCAGGACCCCCAAGCCAGGGCTGTTGGAGCACGGGGGCCTGCAGGGTGCTGCTCCAGACACCTCCTCAGCCTTAAGTACTGCTGGGGCATGGAGGAAAGGAAAGGGAGGGGAGGAGAAGGGCAGGGGGTGCTGGGAGGTAGGAGACAGGCAGGGGAAGGGGGAGGAAAAGGAAAAAACGGGAGCCACACACGGCCACGCTGTCCCCCCATAGCCCAGCCCCACAGCAACTGCAAAACCTTACTAATGGAAATAATTTCCAAAAATTACTGTGAGCACTCAGGACTTTTAAAGATGCATCTAGAAAAGCACTTCATTCAGCTGCCCCTCCCCCCACACACAGCTGGGGGTGGGGAGGGGGAGCTGGCACTGGCTTCTCCGTGGCAGGTGCTCGCAGCCAGCCACCCCCGGGGCCCTTTCTTGGGCTCCTTGGCTAGGCTCTGGCTCGGTTCCTCCAGCCCCCTTGGTCTGCCCAGTGTGAAGCCCCATCCCCCGCTCGCACGTCAGGGTCCCACGTCCAGGGTCTGCCTCCACAGGCAGCCTTCTTGGGAGAGGCTCTTGTTAAGATACCCCCAGCCTGCTTCCTCCCTTGCACACCTCGGATGGCTGTGCCAGGGTCTCCCACCAGCCCTCCCCTGGGCGGCAGCCCCTTGGCCACATGGGCGTCAGCTCGAGTCCCGCGCCAGTCCGTGGTGTGCTTCAGCTCCCGGGCACCACAGAGCTTGCCAAGGCCGCTCCTGGCTGCTCCCAGGCAGCGGAAATCCCCCTCCCCTGGTTCACTGGGAAATTCCCAGTCCCCTCTCTGCATGTCAAACCTGTTGCCAGGCTGCAGGCACAGCCAGCTGAGCTCAAGCCAGTCACCCAGCACGGCCTTGGCAAGTCTGGGGAGCACTGCACTTTGGGGCTCAGGGTCACTGGCATCTGTGCTCCCGAGGCTCCCCCGAATGGAGACGTGGCGACGCCCTGCGGCCAGGACACGGGAGCCTGCCTGCTGCGGGCACCCTGGGTCTGCTGGCTTGCTGCAGCAAGGGAGGACGCAGGCTATGGGACTGCATCAGAGGGACTTTCTCCACCGCCTGGGCCCTGTGAGGTGATCCGGGCATCACGAAAGCAGATTCAGGGCCATCGGGATGCAGAGGCAAGGCCAGGACCGGACACCTTAGCAAACCCCGAGTGCCTGGCCGGAGAAAGTGGCGACGCTGTCGCCTCGTTGGCCAGCAGAACCGGAGGTTTGGTGCTCCGTGGCAGGGCCACGCCCGTCTGGGTGCTCAGACGCGGTTTCGTGGTGGTCTTGCCTTTTCCGGGACCCACCGCCGTTGCCGAGGCCTGCTGTGACCTCGTCTCCTGTGACGCTGCTGCGTCCAGCCGGGAGGGCCAGGCCGGCCCAGCCGGGGCTCTCTTCTCTTTCTCAGAAGCACGTCCCCTCGATGGCTCCGTGCCGCTGGTGCTCAGTGGGCGCCGGGAGCTCGCAACATGCCACGGAGCGGCTGGGCTCTGGGATGTGGCGCAGGAGTCCCGGTCCCTGCCTCAGGGGGTGCCCATCTCACGGAGGAGACTGAGGAGTGCCAGAGCACGATGGGATTATCCCGGAAGACAAGGGCCATTCAGGTCAACCAGGGAGGCGGGCAAGGACGGCTTCCTGGAGGAGGTGACGCCTCAGCCGGAAGTAAACAATGGGAGAAAGTCCGGCAAAGAGAAGAGGAAGATGGTGGAGGAGGGGGAGCGGGGAGCAGGGGCAAGGAAAGCATTCCAGTTCTAAGCGGGACCCACAGTCTGTGAACACAAAGCCCGCTCAGGGAGCCTCACCTCCCTGAAGACTATTCTGTGGTCCCTGGCGGAAGTTCTCTTCCACACAGAGACACAGGAATTGGCAGGAACCCGCTCGCTGCGGCTCCTGTGCCCCAGTGGCCGAGTCCTGGCAAAGCCTGCCTGAAGCCGTGCACCGTAAAAGTTCAGGCTTCGGAATCCAACAACTCTTCACTCAGATTCCATCCCCGAGCCAGGACGGCCTGGAGCAGGTTATGAAACGCCCGTGCCTCGGTTTCCCTATCTGTAACGGGGGGTAATAGCACCTCCCGGGGACTGGGAGGCTTGAATAGGGTTGTATGAATATGTGAAGTATTTAATAAATGTTTGACCCCCCCCTTTCATTTTAATACTTAGAATAAATTTCTCCCACGTGATTTGATTTTATCTTATCGTCACAGGAACACGGAATCATCCCTGCTTTTCTCAAAACAAACTGGGGTTCAGCAAGTTTCCCCAGGGCTCAAGCATGGGTCATTCCTGAAGAATGACCCCATCCACGCCTGCATCCCTGCATAGGGCATTTCTAGCCAGGGCCCTGGACACACCTCTCCAGGGAGACAGTTTCATCCGACTCACAAGAAAAGGGTCTTAAGACCTTTGCCCACTGCAGGGGCTTCCAAACTATTTCCTAGCATCAAAATCTTTCTGCAAATAAAATCTTATTCAAAATGTTATCCTATAAGACATGAAAAAATAAAAAGCTGCTTTGAACAGGGGGTCTGTAGGTAGCAGAGCAGGCAGGGAGAGAGAGGTCAAGGCCTCCGCCCTTCACCGGGTCCCACTGCACCCCCTGCCCCCAGGCTCCAAGGAGCCAGTTGAAAATCCAGTGGGCTAATGAGCAGAATTGTCTCGGGGACTTGGGTTTTATTAGCATCGCAGCAGCCACCAAAAGTCATCCGGAGACACTGCGAGCGGAAGACATAAATCTCTCTGAGGCACTGCGTGGGGCGGCGGCCGCCATAAATTCCCTAACACAGCGGTCCCCCTTGGCTGTCTCTGAGGCAGGACTCTGGGCAGGAGGAGGTTCCTTGGGCAAATGGCGTGGAAAGTAGAGCAGAAGGCAGCCCTGCCTGCCTTGGCCTCCAGTGGGGGCAAGTCAAACTCTGAGAAGACCCTTCAGTCGAACCTGCAGAAGGAATGCAGGAAAGCAGAGGACATGACATCTCCTCGCAGGACAGCCAAGCTGTGGCAACAACCCCGGGGTCTGCTCCCTCCACAGCCCTTGCCCAAGGGGCAGCTTTCCTGGTGGAGGAGGCCTTCCTGGAGGAGGCCTGCCTGGAGGAGGAGGCCTGCCTGGAGGAGGAGGTCTGGCTGGAGGAGGAGGCCTGCCTGGAGGAGGAGGCCTGCCTGGAGGAGGAGGCCTGCCTGGAGGAGGCCTGCCTGGAGG
>JAKSZT010054215.1:4225574-4243930 GCA_026826555.1 Tolypeutes matacus | reverse complement strand
GCTGGAGGAGGCGGCCTGCCTGGAGGAGGAGGCCTGCCTGGAGGAGGCCTGGCTGGAGGAGGTGGCCTGCCTGGAGGAGGTGGCCTGCCTGGAGGAGGCCTGGCTGGAGGAGGCGGCCTGCCTGGAGGAGGTGGCCTGCCTGGAGGAGGCCTGGCTGGAGGAGGCGGCCTGCCTGGAGGCGGCCTGCCTGGAGGAGGAGGCCTGCCTGGAGGAGGAGGCCTGCCTGGAGGAGGAGGCCTGCCTGGAGGAGGCCTGCCTGGAGGAGGTGGCCTGCCTGGAGGAGGCCTGGCTGGAGGAGGAGGCCTGCCTGGAGGAGGCGGCCTGCCTGGAGGAGCCTGCCAACAGGCCCCGGATCCCGCTCTGCCTGGGGGCGCCGCGGCCCTGCCTCGGCTCCCTGCGGGCTGCGCTGAGCGGGGGCGGGGCACGTCCCCAAACTACATCTTCCCGAAGGACGTCTTCAGAAGACGGCTGAGGAAATGGCAGAAAGCGTGTCGCGGTGGAACAGACCCAGCGACCAGTGGCGGGACGGAGGACCGCGGCCTTGGCCTGCGCCACCAGCTCGCTGCCGCCCTGGCGCCTCCCGGCGCTGCGCTAAGAGCCTTAAGGGCGAAGAAGGTGTTTGGGATTGAGCGTGTTTTCCAGAGTCTTTCACAGCATCTGGCACATAGTAGGTGTCCAAACACATTTTGGTATGAATGAAAGATGGTGCTGTGGCCACGTCTGTGTCGGCCCCAGCAGAGAAAGGCTTTGAGAACAGGAGCCTGATGGTAACGACTTTCTTGGCGTATGGTACAGACACCCAGGAAAGCGCTGTTTCTAACAGCTGGGTGAGGAGCTCCGTGCCACGTGGGCTCCTGTCTCCCCTCGAGGAAGCCCTTGTCGTGTTCCTTGCTCCCTGTCCCCAGCGCCACCTCACCCCCTGGCGGCACCCCACACACGGAAGGTCTCGGGCACCAGACATCCAAAGACCTTTAGGAAAAATATGTCAAGACAAACCCAAGAACAGAAATGCATAAGGCCAAAGGGGACGAGGAAGCGACGCCCTGGAGCTGAGGACGGCGCTCGGCAGCTGTGGCGCAGTCTGGAACGGCTCTCCCGGGAGCCTGCGTGTTCACCCCACTCAGGACCGCGACAGGGCAGGAGGGGCGGGAAGCGCATTCGCGTCCGGAAGCTGATGGCATTTAGTCTGGAATTCCTTGACCCACATGATTTCCTCACCAAAGGGATGCAAATATTCGTATTTGTCGGTGGCAAAAACCACAGGAACAAAGTTTACGTATGAAGAGAGCGTAGATGACTAAATTCTAAGAATTTGTGGAATAACTCTGAAATAATACTAATGTGTCACTTTTACTTTATCTTTCTTAAAAAGTTTACAACTTATAAAATATATTATATATACATGAAAAATTTTGAAAAAAAAAATTCTAAGCGGCCAGGAAACTCTAAATGTTAAGTGAATAGATAAATTTACAAACAGCCAGGGAATAAATATGTACCATAACTGATTCTGAATTTGAGTGTGAGCTTCCTGGCAGACAAGTGAAAAAGTGAAAACTACCCTTTTCTGAGGACATTCCACTTCTCAAGAAAGACAAACTTTCTATTGTAAAGTTCTACAATTAATTTCTTAGGCGGATCTGTAACACAGAAGATATGAATATTTACCATCTTTACGAGCGATTTTTGTAGACCCTAGAAAATTGTTGATTATTCAGCCATTTCCAATATGATAAAATCCAAAGCCTAATTTCATTTGTTTTTGTAAATTCCAAAATTAAAATGCGCTGTGGCGATTTGAAGCTGTACGTGCCCCAGAAAAGCATGTTCTTCAGCTTAATCCAGCCTGTGGCTGTGGACTCACTGCCAGAAGGACCTGTGATGAGGTGACTTCAGGCAGGCTGTGTCCCACCTCAGTCAGGATGGGTTTTAGTCCCATTACTGGAGTCCTTTAAAGTGGAGTGAAGTCTAGGCAGAGGGAAAGGAAGCCACAGGAAGCAGGAAGCTGAACTCAAGGAAACCTGGAAGAGGATGGAAAGGCCGGGAGATGCCACCAATGCCTTGCCAAGCGACAAGCCCCGGGAGCCACCGCCGTCAGTGAGAAGGACTCACCTTGACAGGGCTTGACGAGGATTTTCTTTTAGTCTCAAAACTGTAAGCCAATAAATTGCCATTTTTAACGTGACCCATTTCATAGTATTTGCTTGAGCAGCCAGGAAACGAAAACACACGCTTATTGCAAAAGAGTCATGCAAATGCAGAAACCTAAAAAGACACAAGCTTTTTTTTTCTGTTCTAAGACAGACTTTTAGGCTGTCTCTCTAAAGATATTTTCACTGGGTCTTGCTTCTCAAGGTCCACCAAAAATTAGGAGAGGTATTGCCAAACCCATTCACTCTCCCTCTCAAGGGCAATGACCTGGTCGGCCTGCGGTGAGTTCCAAGCAGGCGTCAGCTCAGGCCCAGGGCGGGACTTCCCAACAGAGCCTCCTGCGCGGATGGGGGCCGTCCAACCCTGCAGCCGCTGGCCACACAGGGCTATTGAGCGCTTGAAAGGTGACCAGTGCAAGCAAGGAACTGACATTTTAATTTTATTTCATTTTAATTCATTCAGATTTGAATTTTGAAAGGCCCACATGGCTGGCAGTCTTGAATTGGGCAGCATGGGTTTAATTCTCTCGATTATTCCTTATAGGAGGTACAGCATCTCTGTGAGCTCAGCTCCACAGAGTCCCTGGGGGGCAATCAGCAGAAGGCTAAGCAAGGACACCAGCCTCGGCAGCCGGGGGCTCAGGGAATGGGTGGGGTTTCCAGGGGCTCAGGGAATGGATGGTTTTCTGTTGCAAATATCATCAAACCTATCATTACCCACTATGGAAACGCATCAAAAGCACAATGAGATACCAGCTCACACGCACTAGAATGGTATGGAAAATGAAAAGTGTAGTCGAGGCTGTAGAGAAACAGGAACCCTCATGCACTGCAGGTGGGAATGTAAAATGGTGCATCTGCCATGGAAAACAGTTTGATGGGTCCTCAGAAATTAAACACGGACCATAAGACCCTGTAATTTCACTCCTCGGTATACGCAGTCAAGAGAACTGAAAACTGGTCAAACAAAACCATGGATGTCAGTGTTCAGAACAGTCTTATTCACGGCAGTCAAAAGGTGGAAACAGCCCAAGCGTCCCTCAGGGATAAACAGTGGAATATCCCTCCGACGTAAAGGGGAATGGCGTTCTGCTACATGCTGTGACAGGGTGAACCTCGAAAACATCGTGCTGAGTGAAAGGAGCCAAACTCGAAAGGACAGATGCGGTATGACTCCACTTACAGGAAAGAGCCAGGAGAGGCCAGTCTGCAGAGACAGGAGCCACTTAGCGGTTTACAGAGCAGGGCGCAGGAGAAAGGGGAGTGGAGAAGGACTGCTTGTGGAAACAGAGTTTCCTTCTGGGATGATGCAAAGTTCCGGAGCTCATTAGTACCGATGGCCGCCAAAGTGAATTCACTTAATGCCACCGAATTGCACACTTTAAATTTTAAAATGGTAAATTTTATGTTATGTGTATCTTACCACACTAAAAAAACCTGAGCGAATATAGAAAACTATGTAAGGCATTGGAATGATAATTTGAAAAGAAAAGCAAATCTGTGCTACAATCTTGACAAATCTGACTCAGTGTTGATGGGTTTATTCATAAGATTTTCCAAAAGGGCTTGTAGTTCCTTTAGAATCAATGTTATACTGATGCAAACTTAAAATTTCGTTTCCTCTCCGTGAAAATGGCATCGTGCCTGTGGAGCGAGTTGCTACCGCGCTGAGTCCTGGAACCCAGTTCAAAGGTTCAGGGCATGGGGGGGGAGGGGCATAAATAAATAAATAAATCTTTAAAAAAATTTACATCCATTAAAAAAAAAAGGTTCAGGGCACAACAGAAAGTTCAGCAAGTGATCCGATCACGGGCACAGTGTAAAGCGTCCAGAAAGGGCGAGTATGCGCCTTCCCACTCCACAGCACATAGTCCAAAGGAGCAGGGGAGGAAGCTCCACAGCCACCTGTGATCTCCCTAACGGTTTCCTTGAAACATTGCTTTGCTCTTCACCTGGAAGGGAAATCTGCCGTATCTCAACAGAATGATGTTCTATACTTTGTTTCTGACCTTGTCATGCCCTTGATTTGTCTCGTTAAAATAAACAACAAATGTTTTACATATATATATATATATATATCACATTAATGCATATATATATATAAACTTAAATATATATCCTGGCCAAAGCTTCAGCTCACCATCTACAGGGAAATATATGCAAATTAGTACAGTGGCCCAGAGTTTGACAGACACACAATAAAGCCTAAATGATTTCAGGTCACATTTTTAATAAAAACACAAAGTAAAATTCGTATTGGGTGTTGGACCTCCTACTGATACTGATTTGAGACGTGTTCCAGGTACAATTAAAACAGATGTGCATATGATTCATTATTTAAAATTTTCATTTTAGGTTCAAGTCTGCCAATACAACTGCCTCAGTGTCCTGGAAATAGGAGATCCAGAGAGCTTGGCTTTGCAAGTTAGCACAAAACCTTTTCAAGTCTTCCATTCATCATACATCATAGGCCCAATGACAGGATGTTATTTTATGAAATATTGCCCTATTTATTTTTTCCAGCCATTTCTTCCTTCTTTGGTTCTTACCCCATCCAAACACCCAGGCTGTTCTGAGCTTACTGCCTCAGGGGAAGAATTCAGCAAAGGACGAATCAAAGAGCCTGTGGGCCTCTCCCTGCCTTGTATGTTCCCAAAATGTAGTCCTTTGGCGGAACAAATAGGCAAGCCAAGATACATGAAAGGTTTTGAGGAGATATGGGTGTCTCTTCCCAGTCATCCACCCCTAAAACACCCTGGGACTAGATGAAGATGCACTGGCTCAAAGGGAGAGAGAAAGATGGACAAGGAAAGATGAGAGGAAGCTTCAGGTAGGTTCCAGGGGAGGCTGCAAGATCTGAAATACATTTTGCAAGATCCAGAGTCTCCCAGCTCCTAATGTAAAACATCTGGGCAAGACCCAAGAGTGAGTCCATGACTAGCCTCACAGAGATGTCGAGGCACTAGTGTGTGGCAAAATGGGAAGAAATATTCCTGTGGACCATCAAATGCCATGGAAGTTGCAGCAGAAGCTACCAGGGCTCATGCAGTTGAGGAGAGACAACTCGGAGGCTCACAATGGCCAGATCAGGCGTCCCTGGAGAGGACAGCCAGAGCCACAAGCTTTCCTCAGCGTCTTGGCAATGCTGGGGGAGAGGTGGTGGCACATTTGAGTGGCTGATTGACTGGTATGAAGTTTCTGCAATCCCAGAGAAAGGGAAGCTTGAATTGGAATTGAACCCATCACCAAAAAATGAAGACGTTTTTATTTTCTGCACTAAGAGTTGTACCTCCTATATGGAATAATCAAGAGAACTAAAGCTTATGGTGTCAACTCACTCTTATAACTTGGTTTTACCTTTTCATCTCTGGGCAGAACAATCCCAACAAGCCTACGCTTTCAGACCAGAATGTCCTGTTGTGCAGTTTCACCTCTAAACCAATATCCACTTATTTGTCATCAGTATATATTGTGGCCAAGCCCTTGAAGCAGGAAGTGCAGCACACCTGCTTCTGACAAGTGACATTCCTCAGGGTCCTGCTTGAACTCTTCCTCGGTGTTCATTTTCCCTTCACAAGTGGTTTTAACAGTTACCTCCAGGAGCTTACTGCAGGATTAGACAAGGATTCCCCAAGATATCTCTGGGGAAGTCTAGCTTTTCCAAAGATCTCCCTTTTGAGCCAAAAACTCTGGGAGCCAGAAAAGGCAGCCCTTCTTTCTTCCAGCTGGGAAACAGCTTTCCTTAGATGGCACAAGCACTGTTGTTAGATGGTGAGGCCATCTCCAAAGAAGGGATGGATGGAAACTGCTTGCCTCCTCTTCTGGAAATGGCACACAGTGTATCCCACGGAGCACTGAAGAGAAGGAATAGATAATGAAACTCTCCAGGAGAATCATTGTCAAAAACAAACTCATAGCTACTGGTCCTTTCCAGTGGGCTCTTCAGAAAATTATCCAGATTAATTATGAAGCTAGAACATGTGGACTGATATTGTTGGTTGTTGTTGCTTTATCTTCATGTACATTTTTGCCCTTCAAGTAATCATCTGCCTTTTCGTTTCCTCTTACAATAATAATTATCGGCACTGCATTGATTGGAAGTGAAGACTCATTGCCTTCTGATTAGTCCATCAGTTCCCAAGATGAGTTGGTCTTCTTGCCCACTCCTTGTGTGCCCTGTTTTCTCATGTTCAGTTCTATCACAGTTCTAATCAATGTGACCATCTCCTCAAACTTAGGATCCAGAAATAACTCGTTTGCCTGCCTCCAGCCCCAACTGATTACAACCTGCTTGGCTTTCACCTATCAAGTACCTCTTCCCAAAACACTGCCTCTGTCTTCTCATGCCTGATTGCCTAACATGAATAAAATCAAGTTTTTCACAAACCCTCTAGTAAACTCTCGCCTCCAACCAAACTAGTCATCTTACTCACCCTGCAGGGGGTCATAGAAAGAGCACTGGGGAGGCAGATGGAGCCTCAGGTGGTGAGGCAAGCGGCTTATTTTCTTTGGGCCTCAGAATCATCGAGGGTTAGACCGAATGTTCTCTAAGACCCCTTCCAATTCCAAAAGTTGTCCATCCTCCAATATGCCTCTCCTTGCATAGTTCCCCCTCTGTTTGTCCTTCCCTCCCAGCCACTACCTGCCAGTATCTCTGCCTCATTTTCCTCAAATGTCACATGAGTGCCACCTTGAAAAAAACGATGAGGCTTGGATGGAAGAGCTCACATTGGGCATTTAGAATGGTGCCTGACAGACCAAAGTCGGAGCCTCGTCCTCATTATTATCCTCTTCTGCCTACTTGCTTCAAGGATCAGTGCATGTCAACCCTTCCAAGAAGCCTCCCTGTCACTGTATTCCACAATAATCTCTCCCTCTTATAAATTAATAGCATTTTATCTTCCCTTCGTTTGAGACAATCATAGCCTTTCTTCAAATACATTTTGTTATCTGCCTCGTGATGCTCTCCCAGCCCAGTTTCACATAGGGCACCCTATGCTGTGCTTCTTTGTAAACACCATCTTTCCAAAGGTTGCCTATTGCTGAAAGGCTGAAGTTACCAAAAATGGAGATGCCCAAGGGAATGCTGGCGATTAGGAGGATCCTCTTGGCTGCTGAATCTGCTTGTGGCCCCAAGGAAGCCTGGAGATCGGGGGCAACTTCGGGCATGGGGACCACCTTTACATTCTGCGAATGCATCTTACCTGCTCTGATGGGCAATACCGTATCGCTTGCCAATAACAATCCATCTCAATATATAATCTGCCTGAAAGCAAGAAGGAGAGAGAGCAGGGTGCTAAAGTGGTGAGAGTTCCTGAGTTTAATACAACCCAAACCCAAAGTGCTTGGGAAGTCACAATGGAAACATCAATCTTAAAAGAATTACATCAGTCTCAGAAGACTCTATTGCCAGGAACCCACCACCCCATGGCAGCCAGTCAGCGAGGCTGGTTCTACTTATCTCAAAAGATCAAATGCACAGGAGTCTGTGAGTCATCCACAGATTACCTCTAACGAGCGGGCCATTGCACGAAGATCGGCAAGACCGAAGCCCCACGTTCTTTGTCGATAAAAGTTGAACAAGAACAGGCAGCTCCTGCTTTACTTAACCTTAATTCTCCTTTAGCAGAAACACCTTTACAGGAAAACATGCCCCTACCCTAATATTTTCCTTAAGGGGCCAGAAGACATTTGCAAAACTGTGGCACAAAGTGGAAGAAAAACTTGGCCTCCTGGGACTTCAAGGGATGCACACTTAGGAAGGTCCATCAGCGGGCGCCCAGGGAGCAGGCAGTATCTAGAGAAAGGCCACTTCATAGCAGGGCCTTCACGCTGTGGATTTTCTTACAGGAGTTCCCAGACTATCGTGCCTTCACTCTATAGTGATCTGGGGCAGTTGGAAACCTCAGTACTTTAAAAAGAATTTACCATCCAAGCAGAGATATTTGTATCTCAATCGGTGAGCAATTAGAGGAATAATCAGTGTCCTTTGGGTAAAAAAAAATGATGGCTCTGCTTTTCCATAGTGGGGATGGGTTTTCTAGAGCCTGTTGGACACAAAGTCTACACTTGTGATGGAGCTTTCTGGGGTAAAAGCCTTTGGCCATGGAACAAAAGTCTTCTTATGCGGAAACAACTCAGACAGGATCTCTTTTACCGCTTCAGCCAGATTGGTCCCCTGGGCCCACCGGGGCCATTCGGAAGGTGGTGCCTAGATATTTTGGAAACAATGTTCTCAGTGGTCCCAAAAGATTACGCCTTTGGCAGCCTGATCAAGGACTGGGTAAGGAGCCCTAACTTGGGGACACTCCGCCTGGTTGGCACTCCTGGCTCTTGTTGTGGTGCTGCCCTGTGCACGGAGGAGGCCAGCAGCCCAGGCCGCCACCCACCAGATGCCAGGAGCAGCCGCACCCCCAGCTGTGAAAGCCAAGAGTGTCCCCTGGGAGAGGCGGGGGGAGGAGGCCCTGTCGGGAGCACCTGCCCTTAACTCAGAGGTCTCCGTAGCTTGTGACATTGGACTGCAAGCAATGCCTGTCGCCTGCTAGTGAGCCAGAGAAATTTCCCACTATCACACTCCAGCTCTGGCAAAGGGGATGTAAAAAGATCTCCCCTCACATTCTTCCAAGACATTTTCCAATAAGAGAACTTCCAGAATGAGCCCAGGTGATCCCAATGGCTTCAGGGCTTCCTCATGTCTCATGCATGGGACAAATTGCCCAGTGGTGGCCAAATCCTGTCTTTTGAATAACTGTTTTAGCCTCCTCAGGGAACAAATCCTTCTGGCTTTCCAAGGACACCCAGACAGGTTGCTTAATGATCAGTGGGACATTGTGGCACCAATTTTTAAAATGAAATACCCATAAATTTCCGGAGCCTGGGGGGTTATTTCTCTCTCATCTTGATGGCCGCTCTCATCTTAAAATAATTTACAGGAATTCTGCAATTATAGCGGGTCCAGGGTTGTTTTTCCTTGCATCGCTGTGCAGAGATGCTTATCGAAAGCCCAAACCAGGCACCATAAATCGCTCGCCTCCCTGGTAGGTTCTCATCGTCCTGGGTCCCACGAGGTCCATCGAAGGCCAGTTGGTGAGAGGCCAAGCTGCCAGAGGTCCTCCCCATTGCTTTTTTAATTTCCTCCTTCCTTCCCTCCTTTATTCTCAGAGATGCTACATCTTTAAATAAAAGGCAATGCACAGCTTTATGGGGAATTTCATTTCAAATAAAACGTTATTGGATTTTTAAAAAGGAGAAGAAAAGAAACAGAAAAGGGGGAGAGGGCTACGCAAAGCCCTTTCTTGGCGACTTGCCTGGAGTTGCTGGCGCCGGGTGCTGGCCTGCTCCCCACCTGCCTCTGCCGCACGGTCACTCTGAGGCCACTAGCCGCTGGCGGCGAAGCCCAGCGAGCCGTGATCGGGCTCGCCGGCCACTGCTCCCCGGCCCTGCTCTCCGCAGGCGGCCCGCGTCACCCGCCTCTGCCCGCTTCTCGGTGCGGGCGCTGGGCTGGCTGCGTGCGGGCGGCCGATCCCGCCTCGCGCTGCCGGGCCCGCTCTCGGGGGCCGTGTCCTTGGAGCCCGTCACGGTCAAGCGGGCCTGAGGTTTGGGCCCTGCCGCGTGTCACCGAGGAGCCCTTTCTTTGGCCACTAACACCTGAAGCCCCATCAGAGGTGCTCGAAGCCTCCTGCCTCCTCCTTTGGTTAGGAAGAGCCGTGCACGTGGTGCTTTAACACGGGGATTTCTCCTGCTTTGGCAGAACGTTATTGGAGCAGGAGCTCTCTCCGTCCTCTCGGGTTTATCTCCTTTGATGTTTTGAACGGGAGAGATGGATGACTCGATGAATGGTGGTAATGTAATTTTGCAAGAGAAAATTTTATTTCAAAACACAAATTGATAGTACATGTGCGCTTCGGTTTTGTTTTCATTAGAGTTCGATTTCCCTGAGGACAAGAATTTGCATGGAGCTCTTTATCCTTTGTAACAACGTTATTGTAGCACTATCACGGTATTTTCTTTCTTAAATAGGCTCCACTGACAATCAGAAGTAGGTATGTGATGTGCCTGGGTCCCTGCAGGACAGGCAGAGGAGGTCGAGCTCTGGCCCCCACCCAGGCCACGACACCACCTGATTCGGTGAGAAGGGAGCTAGGTTCAGCAGGATGAAGCACTCCCCACCTTGCTGAAATACCTGGAGTAGTGAGCACACTTTGGGTAGAGCAGCTATATTATTTACACTTGAACTAAAATGCAAGAAAGTAATTATGAAGCAACTTGAAGGAATGAAAAGATGTTCCACAAAGACAGAAGAAGGGAGGGAAAGCAAAGTCCATCCTATCAAAGTCCAGCATGTTCTAACCTTGCTTTGCTTTCAGAGATAAATTTAGTACTAAAGTCACTTCCTCTGTCACTAGACTGATGTTATCCTAGGCATGAAACAAAGTAGGAATTCCACATTAAAAGTGCCTCGTTTACTCTGAGAGTGGAAATGCTACTACATAGCTGAAGGAGGAACTAAATGGAAGTGGAGGTGGTGATAAGAGAAACTGCTGGAAATGAGAGCTACCAAGATTTTAACAAACAAATCGCGTTGAAGTCTATCAATCATCATCAAAAACAACATAACAAAAGACACTGCTTTAGAAAGTTGTCCTATAATCAGACCTTTTCTCTTCCTTTTCTCTCTTCCTTTCTCTCAACCTCACCGTGCATACGCAGATCCTTCTGAACCATGGGAAATAATTGGGATAAGGACTTTTCACATGACTTAGAAAACCACATGTTTACCTCCAGAAAAAATATGTAACAAGAGTTTTCTTAGTATGTTTTATCATGGCCTGATCTAAATTCTTTTTGAAGAGAAAACACAAAGGAAGCAGGAGAACAAAAGAAATTGAGATAAGATAAGAAAAGGAAGTTAGATATCAGATTGGAAGGCAGGAAGGAAGAAGGGAGAGAGAGAGGGAATTTCCTTCTAAAGCTCACAAGGATTGGTGTCAGCTGGTCTGGTAGTATTGACTGAACTAGCAGATGACTCTTTTAAAAAGTGTTCTAGAGGTTTCCACTTCCAGAAAGTACATCTGAAAATGCTGCTCATTGCATATAATATAAACATGAGAAGACTTGGAAAGGTGGAGAGAAGAAAAGAGCAATCTCCGCACCCAAGGAACCACATGGTGGCATCATGCATTCTAGACTGAGAACCCAGAAATACCAGTGGGCACAGACAAAAAGGCCACAAGAAAAGCCTCCTCTCTCTAACCAAAGACCGGAAGAGGAGCAGCTTAATAGGACAGAAGACTTTCCGGCACTAACCGCTCTACTACAGCAGAGTGGGGAGCCTGGACTTCCACCTTGCAGGGAGGCACCGCAAAGTGTTGTCAAAGAAGGCCACGTGGGCAGCCTGGGAACAAGGCAGCCCTCCCCATCCCTGCTGGGGGTGAGGGGTGTCCAGGGGCCTAGGGGAGAGTGAAGATTTTCACCACCACAGAGCAGGTCCTCCTCCACCTGTCTTGTAGGAGGCCAGGTGGGGGCCTAAATTCCCAACCCCACTGAGCAGTAACAAGCAGCCCTTGCTTTACCATCCCCCCGACCTAGGGAAACCAAGGGCAGATCACAGACTTCCACCCCACCTGGTGGTAATGAGCAGCACCCCCAATCTTGCCCCACTGGAGCATTATCAAAATACCCTAAGACAAAAAATTCAAATATGATGTAGAGATTCATAACATAATATCTAAAATGTCCACGTTTTAATCAATAGTCACTCATCATAGCAATGAATGAGAAAAGACAATTAACAGACACCAACTTTGAGACGTCAGAGATGTTAGAATTATCTGAGAAGGATTTTAAAGCATAAAATGCTTCAATGAGCAATTACGAACACACACAAAAAACTGAAAAAGCAGAAAGTTTCAGCAAAGCAATGGAATATATAAGGAGAAACCAAATGGAAATTTAGAATGAAAGATAAATAACCAAAATTAAAAAAATTAAAAAAAGAACAGGCTCAGCAGCAAAATGAAGAGAACAGAGGAAACAACTGAGAAACTTGAAAACAGAAGAGAAATTATCCAATCTGAATAACACAGAAAAAAGAAGACCAAAAAAAGTGAACAGAGTCTGTTGACTATGACAAAAAAAATCTAACATTTCTATCATCAGAAAGGAGAAGAGAAAGAAGGCAGTGTTGCAAAATTAAAGAAATAATGACCGCAAACACCCCAAATTTGGACAAAGACATAAACCTACAGATTTAAGAAGCAGAAAAAAACTCCAAACTAGGTAAGTCTGAAGAAATCCATGACAAGACACCTCATAATCAAATTCTGAAAACTAAAAACAGAGGGAAAACTCTTTAAGCAGCAAGAGTGAAATGGCATCTTAGCTATTGGAGAAAACAACTCAAATGAAAGTAGATTTGTTCTCTTGCTAGCCAGAGGTTAGTGGAACAGCCTTTTCAAGTGCTCAAGAATGAAAGCCTCAACCCATAATTCTATATCCAGGGGAAACATCTTACGGGAGTAAAGGGGACCCCAAACATTCTCAGATGAAAGAAGACTAAGAGAATTTGTATCTAGCAGACATCCCTAGAAGAACAGCTAAAGGAAGTTCTCTAAACAGAAAGGAAATCTTAAAAGAAGTAAGAAAAAATAATTAAAAGAGAAAAAGTGGTAATAAATACAATAGACTTTCCTTCTCTTAAGTTGTCTTAATTATATTTGACAGTTGAAACAAAAATAACCACACCATATAATGTTCTCAGTGGAAATAGAGGAAATATTTAAGAAAATTACGGTATAAATCAGGGAAGTAAACCAGACGTAAAGGGAGATAAAGTTTCTACATTTCCCTCAAGCTAGTAAAATGATACTATTAGACTGTGATAAGTTATTTACATATAATGTAATACATAAAGCAATCAATAAAAAGGCTCTATAAAGAGATATATTTCAAAACACTATACATACAAATGAGTTAGTAGTTGGAATTAGATGAGTTGAAAGTGCTTGGAAAGAACTTTTTTGGAGTAATGTTTCCATAACTTGTTGAGTTGCATTTTTCTATTTTATTTTTTTGAATTTGAAGTAAAGTTATTTAAAAAAAAACACTATGGAATTCTAAACAAATATTCTATTAGCCTGTGGGAAGACAGGTAAAAGAAAACAGAGAAACAACAAAAATGGAAAGGTCAAACAAAAACCAAAAATTAAAATGGCAGACTTAAGTCCTAACACATCAATAATTATATTAAATGCAAATGGTTTACATAGAGTTTGGAAAAGTGGATTAAATCATTAAAAAAAAAAAAAACAACTATATGCTGTCCACAAGCAACACACATTAAATATAACAATATGGGTAGTTGAAAGTAAACTAATGAAAAAATATACATCATATAACTATTAATCAAAAGAAAGCAGGAGTGACTATATTAATATCACACTAAGTAGACTTAACAATATAATTACCATGGAAAGAGACAATGTATAATTATAAATAAGATGATCCACTAAAAATATACAATAATCCTTAATGTGTAGGAACCAAATGAAAGATATACAATATACGTGAGAAAAAAATCATAGCATTGAATGGAGATATAGATAAATCCAAAATTATAGCTGTAGAGCTCAATACCCCACTTTCAACAATTAACATAACAACTAGACAGAAAATCAACTGGGATATAAGCAAACTTAACATCACCATCAACAAATAGGCTTTAACAAATATTTACAGACAACTCCACCCAACAACAGAATAGTACATCTTCTTTTCAAGTGCCCGTAGAACATGTACCAAGATGGACCATATTCTGGGCCATAAAGAAATCTCACCAAGCTTAATTGAAATCATACAGAGTGCATTTCTCAACCTGGAAACTAGAATCAAATTAAGTATCAATAACAAAAAAGAAAAGTCTCCAAACACTTGAAAACTTAAAAAAAAAAAAAAAAAAACCTTCTAAATAGCCCAGGGTTAAAGAGATGTCTCAAGGAAAATTTTTAAAAATACATTGAACTGAATGAAAATGAAAATTCAACACATCAAAATTTGTGAGATGCAGCTAAAGCAAGGCAAAGAGGGAAATTTATAGCACTAAATGCCTACATTAGAAAAGAAGAAAATTCTCAGATCAATAATCTAAGCTCCCATGCCAAGAAACTAAACCACCAAAGAGCAAAATAAGCCCAACACAAACAAAAGGAAGGAAATAATAAGACAAGAGCAGAAAGCAAAGAGATTAAAAACAGAAAAGCAATAGAACAAATCAATGAAACAATGAACTAGTTTTTTGAAAATATTAAGGAAAATGACAATTTTCTAGAAACACTAAGAAAAATGAAAGCGAAATCACAAATATCAAATTACCAATATCAAGGATAAAACAGAGGGTATCTCTCCAGACCTCAAAAACATCAAAAGAATAAGGGAATGCTGCAAATAGATCTTCAAATATAAGATTAAAAGTGTCAAGTCATTGAAAACTACATACCATCACAACTCACTGTATATGAAATAGATCAATTGAGTGGTACAATAGCTATTAAAGAAATCAAATTTCTCATTTTAGAAAATGTCCAAAATAGATATTTCTGATCCCAGGTGGTTTCAGTGAAGAATTCTACCAAATGTTTAAAGAATTAACACCAATTCTACACAACCTATTCCAGGAAGTAAGCAAAGAGTGAAAACTTCCCAATTTATTTTATGACGCTCTCATTCCTTAGTACCAAAACCAGTCAAAGACAGCTCAAAAAAGAAAATGAGAGACCAATATCTCTCATGACTATACACACAAAAATCCTTACAGTATTAGCAAGTAGAATTCAGCAATATATTAAAAATAATTATATACCATGACCAACTGAAGTTTACTCCAGGAATGCAAAGATACTTCATTCTTTAAAAATCAGTCCATGTAATCTACCATACCAACAGAGCAAAGAAGAAAAATCTAATGATCATCTCAATTGATGCAGAAAAAGTATTTGGCATGATTCACTATCCATTCATGATAAACACTCATAAAACTGGGAATAGAGGGGCATTTTCTCAACTTGATAAAGAACATCTACAAAAAAGGCTACAACTCGCTTCCTAATTAATGGTGAAAGACTGAGTACTGTTCCCCTAGGACCAGCTACAAGGCAAGGAGGTCTTCTCTCACCACTGCTCCTCAACACCGTATTGGCAATTCTAGCAGCACAGTGATGCAAGAAAAGGAAATAAGAAGAATACAGATCAGAAAGGAAGACATAAACCTGTCCTTATTTGCCAATTTTCTTGCAGAAAATCGCATAGTACCTACAAAATTATTCCTAGGACTAATAAGATCAACAAGGTTGCCTGGTACAAGATTAGTGAACAAAAATTAATTCTATTTCTATAGACCAGCAATGAACTGTGGAAAGAGAAATTAAAATACAGTGCCATTTAGAGCTGCTCAGAAAAACAAAATACAGTGTAAATACAAGAGAATGTACAGAACTTGCAGGCTGAAAACTACAAAATGCTATTGAAAGAATTCAAAGATATGGCCTGTTCATGGATAAGGAGAAAATGTATAGAGATGACAATTCTCCCCAAATTCGTATACATATTTAACACAATTCCCATCAAAATTCCAGTAAGATTTTTCGTAAATATAGGTAAGACAAAGGCACAGGCCCTAGAATATCTAAAACAATCTTGGAGAAAAAAAGAAGAAAGCAAGAGAAATCCTTCTACCATGATTTCAAAAAGGACTTATAGAGGGACAGTAATCAAGCCTGTATGCTATTGGTACTGACACATAACTCAATAAAGTAGAAACGCTAACCCAGGATTCTCTCTCACAAGCATGGCAGACTGACTTTTGACAAAGGTGCACACGCAATTCAATGGTGGAAGAAGAGTCTTTTCAATAAATTGCGCTGGAACATTTGTATATCCAAAGGCAAAAAGAAATTTTTAATGAAATGTAAGTGAAACCTCCCACCTTATACAAAAATTAACTCAAAATTGATCATAGACCTAAATGAAAAGTGTAAACCTATAAAACTTCTAGAGGAAAACATAGGAGAAAATCTTCAGGACCTAGGGCTTCATGAAGAATTCCTTGGCGAGACACCTGAACCATAAGAGAAAAATGAACTCTAAAACAGTTCATAAATCCACGGCAGAAGTCTCGGTTGTCCTCTTATCCTGCAATATTTCCCTTTCGTGAAAGCCTTCCTCCTAAGTTCTCAAGAAAAACAGGGCTGCTTGAGTATTTCTCAGATTTGCCTTATAATCTTCACCCCGCTGTTTCCACCTAAGCAAAACCCATCTCTTACTTAGATTACACAAAAGTCTAACTGTTATGAACCTTACCACCTGCTTCAATCCACTCTCTCCCCAGCCATAAAAATTACCTTTTTAAAACACAAATGCATCAATTAGATCAAATCCCTTCTTTGCCCAAAATCCTTCCAGGATTCCCCACCACATCCAGCTCCTCGTGCTCCCGCGTGCTTTCTCCTGCCAGCTCTCCAGTTGCTCCTTCCCCTCCCTCCTCTTCTCTCACCCACTAGAGCCCCACAGCTGCATGCCTCAGCTCCTTGCATGCCTCGCAATCCCTCCTGCAGCAGGTGAGACGTCCCAGGCCCTTTACCTGGCGGGCTCCTCCCGGCCCCCTGCTCCTTCTCCTCCTTTTGGCCTCATCTCCTAAACACCATCTCCTTCCCACCCTACAAAAGGAGGCCCCCTCTGGTACTTCCTGCCTAGTCTTGTTAGCTTCTGCCACTGCACCCATCGGATCTTACAGTTATTTACGTTACTTTTCTGCTTGCTAAGTTTCTCTCCCTCTGAAGCAATGCCGTCCAACAGAACTATGGGTGATGACGGAAACGCTCAGCAACTGAGCAGCTGCCAGCCGACCGTGGCTACTGAGCACGTACGACGTGGCTAGTGCAACTAAGGCACTAATTTTTCTACAATTCATATTATTTAAAATTTAGATTTCACAGCCACATGTAGCTAGTGGCTATTGTGTACTGGACACCAGCAGTCTGGAATCTGAGCTCTGTGCCAGCAAATGCAGCATCTGTTTTCCTGACATCTGAGTACCTAGCAGCCAGCCCAGTACAAGACAAAAATGGTTATTCAACAAATATTTTTTTTCTATTTCTTTTATTAGAGAAGTTGTAGATTTAACACCTTGCATTGGTGTGTTCTATTTGTTACAATGGATGAAAGAATATTATTATAATTGTACTGTTAACTCAAGCCAATTGTTTACATTAGGGTTCCCTCTTTGGGTTGTACAGTCCTGTGTGTTTGTTTGGTTTTTTTTTATTCTAGTAACATACATACAACCTTAAATTTCCCCTTTTAATCACAATCAAACATATAATTCAGTGTTCTGAATTATGTTCACAATGTTATCAATCTATATTTTAAATGAATGAAAATGGCATTTCAATTATTGGGCTTTTTATTTGCACTTATTTAATTATAAATACAGTAGAGCATCTTCTCATACATTCATTGACCGTCATTTTTATTTCTTTTTCCCAAGAACTGCCCATTTTTTTCCACTGGGCCCTGATTTTTTAACCATATTTTGCATATGAGGAAATTAGACATTTGCCTATCATTTATGTTGCAAATAATTTGTTCAGATTGCAGTTTGTCTTTTACGGTGGAAGTGATGCTTTTTCATATGGAAGTTTTTAATTTACACATAATCAGAGTTATCAATCTATTCCTTCGTGGTATCTGGCATAAACTCGTCTTAAAATGCTTTTATATATTATACTGGTTATTTAAGTTATTCTTTCTTACCCGAGTCGAAAGAAAAGAAAACCCCACCCATAGATTAGTAGTTCTAGTTGCATCACATTATGTTTCTTCAGAAGACTAATAAATTTCCAGGGACCAAATGGCCAATAACGACTCCTAGAAGAGGTAGCAGAAAATTAACATGCACTAAAAATTTTCTAAAAAGACGAGTTTCATGTGCCCTGAATGGAATTTTCACTGGAGGGTTGATTGATTTGATTTGTAATCAGAAAGGGACGCATCGCTTCTCGGCCTTTTGGCTAAGATCAAGTGCAGAAAGGGACGCAGCTCTCACAAGCCCCGCACGCCAGTACAGTTGTTGGAGGACATGGCCACTAGCAGGTGCCAGTGGGTGTGTTGGCAGTGCACTAGCAGGTGCCAGTGAGTGTGCTGGTTGGTAGTGCA
>JAKSZT010054215.1:4167849-4225564 GCA_026826555.1 Tolypeutes matacus | reverse complement strand
ACTAGCAGGTTCCACTGGGTGTGCTGGTTGGTAGTGCACTAGCAGGTGCCACTGGGTGTGCTGGTTGGTAGTGCACTAGCAGGTGCCAGTGGGTGTGCTGGTTGGTAGTGCACTAGGAGGTGCCAGTGGGTGTGCTGGTTGGTAGTGCACTAGGAGGTGCCAGTGAGTGTGCTGGTTGGTAGTGCACTAGCAGGTGCCACTGGGTGTGCTGGTTGGTAGTGCACTAGCAGGGCCTTTAGGCAGGAAAGCCCCCACCCACCCCCAGCCCTCCCGCTCCCACACACACGGTGACAGCCGAAGACCATGCCCCCTTCAGAGGTAAAACTCCAGACCAGCCTGCCTGCCGCTGTCCCCAGCGCCCTGCCCAGCAGCATGATGACAAAGCACGCAAGAAATGGGTAACAATGAGTCGCTCATGGCAGAACTGCGTCGTGGCCTCTGAACCCCAGACCCCAGGGCACTCCCGAAGGGCAGCGGCGATCTTCAGCGCGAACGCCGGGAGCCTGGCATGTCTCCCCCAGGTGTTCCAAATTACCGTGTCTCTCGTCGCAGTGCATAGGTCTCCCCACTGTTGTGACAAATGACAGGCACAGCCTCTGCTGGTGGAGGATCCGAGTTTTGAACAATTCATTGTTGACTGTAACAAATACCTGTCAGGTTTAGACTGACAATTTCTACTTATGTTAAATGGCAGAAAAGAAAGGAAAAAAACACCCTCTACTATGGTGTTATGAAAAGAAATGAGGAAATATTTGATATGTGCTTTTACAGGTTTGAACAAAACCTAAAACTTTAGCTTTAATACTTTCAAAAGAACTAAAAAGAATGAATCGCACCAAGCTAGCTTTAGCTCCGATTGATGACTATGTCACAAGATTTTTCCCTTCATGTAGGTACATACAGGTCGACGGATTTCCTTACATATGTACATTTGAATTTAGGTTCCAGCATATGGAAATGAAAAAACTAGATCTTGTTACCAATAAAGTGAATTAGGAAATGTTTCTGTCCCCAAAAGCCTCTTTCTTTAAAGCAGGCAAGCGTGGCCGTGGGGACTATAAACATTTTCCTCATTTCCTGGAACACGTGCGAGGATGTACCTGGTGAACTTTCCCTAACGGCGCATTTTCTTAATGGTTTTGCTGTCCCTGCGTTCATTTAATTGCACTGTTACTTGCTATATCCGACGTGAGTTAATATTGTGCTTAAAAAATACGGAAAGGCATTTCCCACCACGGCAGCTTTCCCCAGCTGCAGAGGAAAGGCGGGCGACTGAGAGTTTCCATAAGAAAGCGGCCCCCTGACCCAAATCCTGTGGGAGCACGCTTCAAATTCGCACGGGAGGAGGAAGAGGAGCTATGGCAGGGGACGAGAAGGGCGCCCTCTTGGAAAAGTCACCTTACAGGCCGACAGGGACGGGACAACCCAGGCTCTGGGCTCCCGGAGAAGCGCCCAGGTGCCTGCCGTGGGTGCCCGGCCAGCGTCAGAGGCTGAAAGGGGGCACCCGTGGGCTCGCTGAGCAAAGCCGTCCAAGAAGCACCTTTGGCAAAGCTCACGACGACAGCAAGCCCCCACGGGAAGCAACTGGGCATCTCCTCAAACAGACTTCTCTCTGCACCAATAACCTGCGCTCTGTCGCCATCACAAATTCACTAACCACATGTCCATTCACTCAGCTGTTGTCCATGGTCAGTGGACCCAGGAAAGTCTCACAAAACTGGGGGATACCGGGGGAGGCATCCTGAAGGCTCCGACTGCCCAAACCCACAGACCAAAAACCAGGTCCAGGGAAGTCGAGCAAATTCTCCTCGTCAGGGAATCAGCCACCGTCAACCTGAGCACCCAAACCCAGGCCATCACCGCCCCGTCGCAGCAGACGGCCTTTCTCCTTGCATGGAAAACAAGAATATCTAGAAGGCCCTGTAAGGGTCTTACACCTTGAATGGAAAGTGAAGACTGGGCATTCTGTAGATGGCTGGCCAGCTCCACACAGGCCATCTTAACTAATGCGCCGGGAATGGGGGCTGCGAAAAAATCTAAGGGTGGGGGAAAAAAGAAGACCTTGTGTTTTTTTTGTTTTGTTTTGTTTTTTGTTTTTTAACAAATTACTTTAGATTTCAAAGCACTTAGAATTATTATTTTCCTTTCATATCCTTGGCTCCTTCTTGGATTCTGAGTCATGTTCAAATGTTAGTTTTACTGGAGTGTTTTATTGAGGCCAAATTAACATCCAAAGTGGAATTAATGCCCAGCTTTGTTCTGCAGATTCAGACTTCCAGATGTCAGTGAGGTGTTGAGCACATTTTAGCACTCAAGAACATTTCACACCAGAAAAACACATCAATTTACCAAGCCGTATGAACCTCAGACTTCTGAAGCCTGATCCATATGGGCTGCCTGAGTTTCCCCTCCAGCCCGCTCCCTCTTCCTTTTCCTCACTCTCGCTCACCCTGCTCTGGCCTTTCCTCTGCCTTGGAAAAGTCTGTGGAAGGGAACGTTTCCTACAGTAAGACCCTAACCCCTCCGACAGTGTTCCCTTTCCTTGTGTTGAGCCCCACTGCAGGCAGAGAGAGATAAATCTTTCTCCCAGTGGGGTGTCACCTCTCCCAGGGTCCCATCGAGGAGGAATCCACACAGTAGAGGGTCAAGGCCCAAGATGGCAGAATTCAGGGTTCACATGGTTTTGGCAGAGGTGAGTTTGCCACAGACAAATTAACCTTGTGTCATTTCATCTCGACCCGCCCTGGCATTTCCATGAAATCGTGGCATCCCCATCAGCCAAGGAGGGAATTAGCACTGTTATAGTGGAACAGAGCTGGCTACTTTTCATATCTAAATATTTCCTCCACGTAGCACAAACCACTTCGGGAGAGAAATTCAAGAGCTAGCACCCTGCAAATCTCAAATTCTAAAATACGCTAGTTGGTTTTACCATCCCTCTGTCTACAATGCATGCCATGCATAGCTGGATTCATATTTGTGTGAATGCATAACATTTAAAGTAAGTGAAATTTAAGATTTTCAAAGAAAATGCACCCCATTTTTCCACCTTTCAGCATTTTGAAATTAATACTTCTGGATTGACATTTCTGACATTTCAAACAATAATGATTGATGTTGGGATCGACGTTAACGCTAATATTCTTTGCTGTAGAAATGCTTTCACATACATGCTACCATTAGTGGCACTATAAACTCTCTTGTGTTTAGTTTATTATTTACAGGCAGAAAACTGAGGCTTGGAGATGTTGTATGTGGTTTAAGGCACCAAATCTCATTAGTTGTGGGGGTGGCCAAAAGGGGTGAAAACCTCAGGCTTTTGGCTTCGAAACGATCACATCTTAAAGCTCATTGAGAGAGAGGACCTTTCTTAGGGACTTGGTTTGCCACTGTTTCTAACTGCTGCTCAGGGTAATTTCTAAACCAATGAGTCTTGGGGGTATGTTTTAATCAGTGGCATTTTGTGATCCAAGCAGTAGCTAACCTAAATCATCCGTCTGTGTGCCAGGTGCTCTTAGCAGAATGCTTAGTACCTGTGCAGGGTAGTTTTGTGGCAAATGTGTTGCTACAGAATATGCCAGTGCAGAGAAGCTTTGTGAGTTTCCCCTGTGTGTCAAGCAGGAAACTTCTATGGTTTGCTGCTAAATAAAAATCAAAGCAAACAGAACAAAAACTGTTCTCATAAAACAGCAGAAACGGTTCTTTCGCTTGCCAGTGCAAAAACGTGCGTTTAACAAATTTGAAACTGGTTTTCCTCTGTCAGAGATGCCTGATTTCTTTCCACTTCCTCCTCATCCACCTCGAATACTTCTGCTCATCCCACAAGACCTTAGCCAGATGGCATGTTTTCTATTAACTCTTCCCCTACTCTTCCAGGTAGAACAAATAATTGATACCATTGTATGCATCAATTTTCACCAAATGCATTAATCTATTCCATAATATTTACTACAATTAACTGATTCTTGGTTTTCATGTCAATTTCCCATCCTCTCTACCCCCAAAATTTAGCCTGTAAAGTCCTCGAGGGCAGGGAGACTGTGTAATAGTTTTCAAATCTCCAGTAATGAGTACACAGCGTGCTTGTTAAATGAACAAATTTTATAGCAGTCTTCTAAAACAAAACATCACACACACACACACACCCTTTCAAAGGAACTCCCTAACTATATATGAAGCAGTTAGAAAAATTATAAAATCAATATATATTCCAATCAATTCAACAAATACTGATTTCTACGTCAGATTTAGGGATGTAATCTAATGCACACCACTTGCCATTTACCACCAACATTCTCCCAGTAATGCAATCCCTTCTACACAATCCAGAAAACATTGGAAACCACGTTTATATGGGTGTATCTGCATTTGGAGCATAAATTCTGTAAAGAATCCAGGAATAAGGGGCAAATTTATTCTTCAAAGATGATTCCGACGATGTTAGTTTCTTCTCCAAGACCAATTAGTGGCATTTCATGGAGCTTAGGGCAGAAACACTCACAAGTGCTGGGGAGTTTGTCTTCTATCCATATATAACCTCATGCATGGCCTTTTCTCTATTGAGCTGTTGAATCTTCATGTCTCTGGGATTTCTACCGGGAGCAAACTTTATAGAAATAATGAATTTTGGTGGTGATTGTAAATAGCCAAGTGCTGACAAAAGGATGGTTTTTTTCTTTAGGTGCTAGGCTTTTTTTTTTCAATTGTGGATGTTGAGAAAGGAGGGCTTATGTCACCAAGTACCATGGATTATTCTGCCCAGTTCCCGTGAGATTATTTTCTGATTCTTGTGTGGGCAATGGGTTTGGGGTTTAAGAAATCGCCCCTGGACCATCTACCTAAGCTGCATAGCAGGAGCTTCACCTCCAGCTGATTTCAAATCCTGTGCTTGCCCTGACCCCTAGTGAGAAGGTGGAGCATGTTGTCAGGAAGTGTCCTTTCTGCCAAGGCCACCCTAAGGTTTGGGCACAGGCGGGGCCTTCCGGTGGTCAGCTCTTACGGTGTTAAGAGAAGGAGGGAAAATAGGGCCTCTCTGTACACTCCACAAACCAAAAGCATCCCACAGAGTGAAGCTTTCTATGGCACCAATCGTCGGAGAAGCTTTTTTTCAAGTCTTGGCTCCTTTTTGCCCGTGTCCCTGGAAGGTCCGTTCTCGCCAGAAGCAAACGTGCTAAAAAGTGGAAGATCTGGCTTCAGATTCCAGTTCCTGAACCGTGTGGTGAGAGGGGGCTGTGGCTGCTTTGGCCTGATCCTGGAGCCCAGTGAAAGCCCAGAGCCAAGCTCCAGGAACCGAGGGCGGCAGAGGACGGCCCCCAGGCTGGCAAGGGCAGCGAGAAAGCTGCAGGCTGATGAGCTCCAGTTCACCCACAGAGCCAGCACTGCCAGCCTTTTACCTCTGCTCACATTTCTGTTTTCGTGTGTTTGAGTAGTAATTTAGGTTTTAAAATTCCAGCGGGTTGGCAGGGGACGACTTTTGGCTTTTGGGCAACGTAAGCTCCTCGGCATGTGTGCTCATAAAACATTAAATGGGAGATACACGTGTGTAGAAAGACGAAGCTCGAAGCTGAAGAGCAGGCCTCAGGATGCCCATGCCCCCTGCACATCTGCCCAGACCCTCTTGAATAACTCATTTGGTGGAAGTGCCTCTCTTCCCCTGTGCATACCCCCAAACCACACAGACACACCCCGACTCCACTCTGCAGGGCTAGATCCATTAGCCAGCACTGAGTGGGAAAAGACTAATAAAGGGCGGATGAAGCGTGAAGGATTGTGGTCACCATTGCCCTGCCCGCCCAGGACGGAGCCCCTCGGGCTCGGCCGCGGACTTGTGCCTTGCAGGCCTTCGGGGGAGAAGAGTGTGCCCTTCTCGCTGGCTTCCAGTTAGCGAAAATCTCCTCAGCCTCTTTATCTGGAATTCGAAGTATGAAACAGGCTGCAGAGCAGAAAAATGTGGTTTGGGGTCACTTGTTTGTGCTGAATTCCTTGTAAACGGAGGTGACGTTCCCTCCTTAGGCTCCCCCGGAGCACAGCTTCCTCTCAGCTATCGGAGGGCAAGACAGGAACTGTTTCCAGCCGACAGCCCCTGGCTCCGGCTGACGCACGAGCTGCAACTGCTGCGGTGATGAGCGTCTTCTGAAGACTGGTACTGAGGGCGCCGTTGAGGACAATGCTGTCCTTTCATCTTAAAAACTAACACCAGCAGGTCGCTGCACTGGGATAACTCCTCTGGAAATTGGCACTTGCCCCTTATTCAGATTCTTTGTTGTTTGTTGTTGTTTGGCCAAGAGCCTAGGTGGGTAGGGAACTAGAATGGAGAGAGAGAGAGAGAAGAAAGAAACTGATTTGGGAACCATCTCACCCTTTAAATGTGGACAGGTTTGCAGAGAGATATCTCGAAACTCTATGAGGTAAACACAGTCTAAATCACCTGCTTTCAGAAGATAAGTCCTCAGAGTTGTGCAAGCTAAATGCACACTGTTAAAATTTGATTGAAAACTTTGTGATGTGAAGACTGAAAATCACAAGGAGGAGGCAGGCAGCGTTTAATCGGCTGCTGGATGACAATTCAAGATAGACCGATAGAGATGCCGACTGCCTGATAATCCAGTCAATATTGTAGATGGAAGATAGCGGCAGGCACAGACTCGGGAAGGGGGGCAGTCCTGCATCGCACTCTGTTCCCAGCGATTGCTAGTACAGTGAGAACCTGTGCTTCACTGGATTATGTTATCATACTGCAGATGCCCAGAGACATCCAGACCTTTCCGAGGAGACTGGTATAATCACATGCACGCGCATTCTCAGCCACTTCATTCGTCCGTTACGTGCAGCATTTCCTACACATCCATCTGAGTGGAAGGTAATCTTCGAGAGAAATTTCTCTACCTCAAGAAGATCCAAATTTGCAGAAAGAGGTATCTCTAGTCAGTCTGTACTTAGCACCTTTGGGTTTTAAAAATGTATATAGAAAGACAAAAGCTATACACAAACATGCACAAAAGAATAGGAGAAATCACTGGTTTTATCCTTCAAATAAATAGAATGCACACACCTGCAGTGAATGAAGTAAGATAAGAAGGAGTCTGGGCTTTTCCGGGGTATGTGTGTACACGTGTGCACCAGCTCCTGGTGCATTTATTGCTGCACTTATTCAGAGGAAATTTGAGCATGGTTTTCTTATTGGATTTTATTTATTAAATAATTCACTGGGCTTTTCTGCTGGGAAATTTCCTACTGTAACAGAAAGGAAGCACGAGAGCACTGTGCCTACAGCAACGCGGGGCTGTGAAATACCTGTGCTCCGAGCTCTTTGCTCGGGGAACTGCCACACCACCATTCACCTTGCACACTGTTTGTTCAATTTCCTTCCTTTGTAGATATTTTGTTTTCCCCCAAGTGCCAATGTCTGCTGGTGGGGGGGGAGGTATTTTGGGTTGTTTCTCTTAGAGCTTCTTGCATTCTGCCTCCATCTGCTGGAAAGAGTCGGCATTTTAAGCACAGCTACTGTACTGTCAATTCAGGAATGTCTATTTTCACATTACAGAAGAAAATAGAGATTGCAAACATAGAGAATGAATGTTTACTTACAGGCATCATGTGTAAATTAAATATTATACAATATCATAATGCAAAATTGTGTCATAGAGGTATTTCTAAATATAGCTTCCAATGAAGATAGATTCATTTTGAGGGAAACAGAATTTATATTGATGCAAGTTATCCAGAATATTATCAAACTATAGTCAATTAAAGGTGAAACATAAATTTTAAACTTTGGAATGTTGACAAGTATCTCAATTTGCGGAGGTGCAGTGTATCATTTTTACCAGCAATGGGAAACAAAGCTGCATGTTGGTCTATATGTGACACCCGTTTTACCCAATAGCACATTCTGAGAAGTGTCCATGCACCATGGCACATACATAAATTCTAAGACTTCATATCATTTCCCTGATAGATCAGGAGCCATTACAGTCTGCTGTGTGAATTCATACTTTGGCACTCTTTAAAAAGTGGGTTATTATTGAACCAATAGACCATAACAGTTCCAAGAAGCCATCCCTGCGTATTGTGTAAATCCTTCCTGGCGTGGGTTTTACTGGCCCTCCGACACCAGCAGGGTCCTGTGGTCCTGGCTGCCGTGAATGTGGACCAAACGCAGGCGCTAAAAAAGCCAAGGAGAAAAAATAAAAAATAAAATTTAAAAAAGCCAAGGAGAGCCAAGCTGTAGGCAAATCACCCTAGTCCACATCCCATAAGCTGCAGCATAAAAACTGGATATTTCCACCAGTTTATCCCTCCACCTCCAGCATTCTATTTGCTTTATTTAGAAAGAGGTTGGAAATTTGAAATGTGACTAAAGACGTGACCACTTGATTTCAAAGTAAAATAATAACAATAATAATAATAATAAATGGCGTGGAGAAGCCTAAGACAATTTTAGCTTTGCCTGAAAAGGCATCTAAAAGAATTTGTGAATTTACCAGCTTCCAGGAGGTTGGCAACCAGATCCAGTGCGATTTCTCTACTTTGGGCTTTTGGGCTACAAATGAGATTTTTTATTTAATTGTCTGCATGCTTACTTTGTGCTTCTCTACCTGCCTGTTCTCTTCTTACATTAAAGAAAAATGAACGCTGGACTCTTTTGCAGGAAAACCCTTCGATATTTGTACCTTCATTAAATATAAAATAGGGTACTTGGAGCCCTCAGGCTGTCGGGTGAGTGTGTTCAGTGTCCACACCCGTGCGGCCACAGCCCCACACGGGGACATGCTGAGGCCGTTTGTTACTCTGCACCCTGTTAGTACCGAAACTATGCAAATCTGCATGGGCGCCAATCTGCATGGCTGCCCCAGCCTCCGCGTGGGGCTATATTCTAGAAATGGAGCTGTGAACAAAAAGTACAAGGCTGGCGCTGCGCTCTGGAGCCTGCCACTCGATGGCCTGACCTTCTGGCTTGGACTAGACGGTGAGTTTTTGAAGCACGGGCGAATGGTGGCTATGGGATGACAGTTTAAAACAGGCGGTCAGCCAAAGGAATCCGCTTAAAGAGCCCAAAACCCCTTTCAAATCATGGAGGAAAAACCAGGGTGGTTGGAATTAAGTGCTCCAGAACTCTATTCTTTCCCCTAAACATATTCAAACGGCCCGGCTTTGCACTGTTATTTCACGCTATGATTTTGAAGTTCAATGGCCGTGTGGAAAACGGAAGGTGGGGGTGACTCGCAGAGCGGGGGAAAGCGGGCTTCCCCACCCCGAGAGAAGAGCGCCAGGCCCCGCAGGCTGCGCGCCGCGCGTGGCCAGGAGAGGGTGAGCGCGCGCTGCCGGCCAGGCCCGCGGGGGCAGCGCCGCGCGGCCCCGGGACCATCCTGGCGGCCCCTCTGCCCCCCACGCCACGCAGCCTGCGCGCCTCGCCTCCGCGGCCCGACGTCCTCCTTCCAAACACAGGCTGTTCCCGCGCGGCTGCCTTTGTCACATGCATACCCCCTCGCTGCCTTTAAAACTCGCGTGTCCGTGCACACGACACGGGCGCGCGCACTCGCACTGAGGCGCAGCTCTCACAAGCCGGGGCCAAGGGGATCCCGGACAGCAGCGCGGGGCGGGCGCGGGCCCTGCGGGAGCGCCAGGGGGCCCTGCGGGGGCCGGGGCGGCGCAGGCCCCGGGTCAGCAGCCACCGCGCCGCGCGCCCTGTCCTGTCCGCCCGGGTCAGCGGGAAAGCAGAACTGCACCAAAGAAGAGGGGAAACAAGCAATTCAGCACTTGGCATGAAAAGCAACGTGAGCATGAGTTTCTTAGGCAAGCCCTTCTTGCTCGGTTTTGGATGCGACGCAGGAGGAAACCGTGCTTGGCACATTGGGGTTTCCGCTCCACACAGCCGAGCAGGACTAGCGGACCCAGCAGTACAGGCAGGGCTCCTGGGGGCGGCGGCGGGCACCCTCCTGCGTGCGGTACAAATGTGCCACCGCCATCAGCAGCTCCTGAGTCTAACCCAGCAATTACAGGAGCCACAGTGCATAGAATGAAAAGGTGATGCCGGTTGTCCCTCGGCAGACACTCCCTCGGGGACCGCGCTGCACTCCTTGGGACCTCGGGTACGGATGTCCATTTAATGTCAAACACGGGGGCCAATCTTAAGCGGAGAAGCAGCACCCTTTCCAATCAATTCTGGTCAGATGCAACCCTCCTCTTTTCCTTTCATTTTTACTGGGCGCTGTATTCCAGGGAGCAAGGGCGCCTCTGGGAGCCAGACAAACTGGACCTGGAGTGGAGAAAAGCGTTTTGTGGCAGCCGCTCTCCTGCAAGGAAAGGAAGCACTGAAGAGATTCCTGAGGAAGAGGCGCACGTGCCTGCAGCGCAGCTTTTGCTGGAGCAGAAAATGAGCCCGCGCTCGCCGCCTACAGCCGCTGCAAACTTAGCATGGGGTGCTGGCGCGGCGGAGGCCTCCCCGCACGCACGGGGCTGAAGCATTAACCCGCATCGCCCACCAAGGGCCCGGGTCAGAACCCTGTGCAGGAAGCAGTGCGAGAGCCGCCGCCCGTCCTCCCCTGCCTGCCTTCCCGGCTTGGTGTAAGCTTTTCGTGGATCAGGGCAGGGACCGCCAGCAAGGCCCTTTTTAAAAGGGAAAAGAATTGAGACCTTAGAATGAGTTTTTTGATTTGGGGTTTTGGTTTTTCACTTTTCTGGACATTTTTAAGTCTAAGCTTTTCAGGGGAGACAGAGGATTCAATCCTGGTGAAGCACAGAGAGAGTAAAAATGAAAAATAGTAAGTGCCTTCCTTATTCCCCTATTTTCTGGGCATGGAAGGTGGCCTATCCACCAAACAGGTCAGGAGAAGGCAGGAGAATGCCTGGCCCTCTGAACAGAAAGAGGGAAGCTACTGGAAGCATTTGCTCTGGTGTCTGAGTGAAGGATAGGGGGAAGCAGCTCTCCGGGCAGGAGGGAGACGTGCGTCATCCTTGCCCAAGGACCGCTTTCTCGGTGCCATCCGGGGCGATGGGGAAGCCGCACCAGCCATGCGTCACGGAACAGTGGGAACTGCACTCCCACACAGCGACACCTCCCCACTTGCTGCCGCTGCTCAGATCAGGGAAACGGAACCCCACACACAGCACAGGCCTGAGGAAGGCTGGGGAGGGGGCCCCCACCTCCCACGGGGGATGCCCTTGTTTGGCAGGTGGGCGTGGGGTCAGCAACATCTTGTGCTCACAAGCAGAGCCAGCAGGGACTTGCCCCATGGGCCTAACTATCTGTACAACTTAAATATTCCTGGAATTGAGCCTGTTGCATATGAAATGTAAAGAATTGAGCCATAACCATCCACATTTTAAGTTTATTTGTTGCCTTGCTGGAATAAAACGGGGGAAAGGACCCTTAACATAACTTGCTGTGGGAAAGAAAAGGATTTCTCTCCATCCTGAGGGTGACTGACTTTTTAAGGATGCAGGAAAGTGGACAAGACAGAATGTGTTCACTTTGCAGGTATGGGTGTCTCTGGAGGATGGGAAACCCAGATGACTGGGAAGTCCACCATTTGTCTGGAGGCTCCCAGTGCAGCACCTCGGGGTCTTCCCCCCAAAGGCAGCCTGAAGGCAAGAAGGTGTCGGATGACGTTCTGTTCCCTGACAGGCAGCTTCACGGCCAACCCCTTATGCAGGGACGCCAGCGTAATAAATTGAAAAAGTCACGTAGGAGACTGTAAATAAATATCTCTGGAGAACAAGTAGGAATCCTGGAAATGCCAGTCAGAAAGCAGGACCAGGGGCCTTCCCTTTTCCTGCCTCCAACTTTTCCTGGGTCTGGGTTCCTTTCTTTTCACAATTATACTGACCATATTCCCTGAGCCTCAGAAGGAAAGAGAGGACAAAACAATGAGGAAAAAAGGAGAGGGGGAGCGGATGGGCTGAGCTCAGCCCCCTGGCCAGTCCTTCCGGCAGCAGGTCTGTCTGCTGGGCTTTGGGGGACAGGGAGCAAATCTCCCCCCACCGCAGCCCAAATGGCCAGAACAGTTTAATTAGTGGCTGTATCGCTTCCTTAAACCAGGATTTCAAATACCTCCTCGTTGTATCCGTGTACTTCTAAATGAAGCCAGCAGCCAAGCGGTACAGTTGATAACGTCTCTTCTCCTAGTCTGTGACTCCGCTTCCCCCTTTTAACCTGAATCTCTAACCTATTTTAAACATGCCATTTCCCCCCATATTAAGAGAAGGGGTTCTTTTTTCTCTTTCTGTCTTTTTTTTTTCGTTTAGTAGATGAACTTTAAATGCAATCGTGTGCTCATCCTGGCTGACCCCGCCTGCTGTGAGTAATTGTCTAGAGGAGAATAGGAAAATCTAAGAGCTTTTGTGAAAGGGTATAGAGAAGACAGACTTATTATGATTTTGAATCCGAAGCTCTCTTCTTTTCTTTCTTTCCTTTTATTATTTTTTTTTTCTGGATCTAACAGCTGTTTCCCATCACAACTGGTGTTTGAAAGACATTGCAAAAATGAGTGTATCAGTATCACAATTAGTTTCACAGGAGGCTAATAACTTACTTGCCAGCCATGCCTGATTTAATCAGGACAGCCCTGATTTATGGCTGTTTGTCCCAGTGTCCGATTTTCTCTGCCAGTCCCCCGGGGAAGGCCACACTGCCTTTCCGCCTTTCCTCTGGGGTGCCCCCTGCGTGGCCACTCATGTGAGCAGAAAGGGCCAAGAATCGAGAGCCCCACGGGAGAGTGGGCAGGGCCACCTCCCACCTGAAGGTCACAGGCTGGTTCCAGGCTCACAGGAGTTCCCGCCCGAGAGCCGCAGCCGCTGCTGGGCACGCTGCAGTCAATGGTGCCAAATTATGCATGTTTCGTTTTGGGGGTGTGATGTACTGCCGTTCATCGGGGGCCCAGTGGAGACCATCCGACTCCTTTATCTCCGGGCGAGCTGGGCTGCAGGGAGGCCCAGCAGGGAGCAGCCAATCCACTCCTCGCTCGCTCAGCAAATTTGCTCGGGATGGTTTTTTTTTTTTTTTTAATGAAAATTTTCATGCAAAATAGAAGAGCCAGGCTTTCAGCGTGGAAGTTAATACATCTGATTTTGCACTAGTCAGAGGCAGTGACAACTTTGAAAGTTGTAAATGTCTATTCTGGAAAGACGACTGGGATTCCCATTCCAAAGTGCAAGCGCTGGGCCGCAACTGCATAAATAAAAGCCGGCGCGGGGCGCCCCACACTCTGGTATCGTGGAGCTCCGTAGTGACTTGTGCGTGGCACCCCACGACGGCTGTGTTCGTAGACAGACATGCCTGGACCTCTCTGTCTCTCTGGCGAACCTTCCAAGGGTCTGCGTGAAGAGGGAAGGAACTCCGGGAACCAGGCGAGAGCAAAGCTCGACTATTTCCAAGTGACCAGGACGGGGCCAGGGCTACTCAGGAAGACCCGTGAAGCAGCTGGCGACGCAAGCGCTGCGGAGTGGCGAGGTGGTGTCCCCGCCCCCGTCCTCCGGCCGCTGCAAGCCACCGGCAGCCTCCGGTGGCCGAGACCTTCCGCCAGCAGGACCCGGCTCGTCCTGGGCAGCCCACTGGGTGAGGGCAGAAACGTCATCTCCCCGGATTCCGAAGGGAAGGGCCCCACAGGCCGAGCTCCCCGCAGCTCCTTGAAAGGGAAGACACCAGCGCAGGCCGTCGTCGCCCGGGTGCCCATCTGGCCCGTCTCCGAGTGGCCTCATTGACACGGAGGCAGAAATCCACGTGGGCCTCTGCTGCCCCCACGCATCTACCCGCCCCAACCCAGGGCAGCCGCCGCCATCGCAGACCCCAGGCCAGGCCCACCACCGCCAAGGCCACGCGGCCGAGCAGGCCGGGGCCTGGCTGTGAAGTCAAAGCCTGTCACTAGCAGCCGTCACAATCTGTTTGCAATTACTGAAAAGAAAAAGAAAAAAAAAAAAAAGCTCGGCCCTCCTGGTGTTAAATGGTTGCTCCTCAGTTTTATTTCTGTGTTGCCAATTATCCCATTTTTTTTGAGAAAGTAGAGTAGTTTCACTCACGAGGATTTAAATTCCCTCTTTCTCTTTTGTGTGGGATTTTTGTTTGCTGGGTGTTTTCTTTTGGGCAGAGAGTTCAGCAACTGGGGAAGTTCTTTGTTTGCTTCTTTGTGAAGAAGGGCACTAAGCAGAAAGAAGTTTTATACAAACTTTACCTTAAAAAAATATTGAAAGAGAAAAGAAAAACTAAGATTGCCATCAAATGCCAAAGAAGCTGGAGGCTTAAGGCAGTGGCCAGTCTCCAGTTTGTAGTTGGCATTATTTCTTACATTTGTCTTTTTTTTCCTATACACACAAAAGACAGCCGGCTTTGGCTGTTTCAGGGAAAGGAGAAAATGAAAAAGAAAAGTGACAGTCTATCCATCTCACGTGGCATGTTTATATATTCTTTTTACAACCCCCTCCCAAAAAAACTATTTACAAAATGGAGTGTCAGGAACATTGCTTAAAAGAACACTTATCAGGGAAACTTTGATCTTTCTCTGAAGCACCATTACAGGGAAACTGAAAGGATAATAGTTCTACAGTGGGGGCGGAGGACGAGGGGGGGGTGGGGGGTGGCGGTTCCCGAGGGAACATAAAAGTTTGTCATGCTATCTCATGATGGCGTGTAGAAACCCCGCAGAACTAGCTCAAGCTGAGCCGCTGGAAGGTAATCCCACCACCCAGATGCCTGGGCCCCCAGGGGAATGGGGAGGGGGACTGCGTGCAGAGGCCCCTCCCATGCTGACACGTTGCTGTGCACGGGTTAAAGTGGCGGAGCTGGAGCACGCTCCATCCTCTCCCTCCTCAGCCATGCGCACGGGAGTGTTCTTGCTACTGAGATGAGGGAATTAGAGCCTGGTAGCATTTCCTGTAGGTCTGACAAAACAAGCAAGCAAGAGAGAGAAAGAAAGAAGGGAGGGGGAGGGAGGGGAGAGAGAGAAAAAGAGAGGGGGAGGGAGGAAAGGGAGGGAGGGAGGGGTCACTCATACTAATATTTCCATGTCCTGTTTGATACTTTACTTTTTAACTGAAAGGGAACAAACAAAAGCTGTATCTAGAAAGGAAATTTTAGTTTGTACTATGCATGTTCAAGCTGAAAAAGTTTAAGGAAGAAGGAAAACAATTAGGGAACTAGAGAAAGCGACCAGTGGGAAGGTAGGGGTCAGTGTAGACGCCTCGTGGCTCACAGCTCGCGGGGGATGCACCCGGCCTCCCTGAGAAGTTCCTCGTTTGTACGGCAGTGCAAGCCACACTCGCCAAGCACCCAGCCTGGTTCCTGAAGGTGACCTTGGATGCCATCTGGAATTCGCTCTGGAATCAGGGCTCCTCAATGCTGCTGATCACTGTCTGGAAAGACAAGCGGGCTTGTTGTGAGAATGGCCCCGTTGTGTAATCGAGTTTCATGAGGTCCTTTCTCATCCACATTCGTCACCGAGAGCCCAGATTGCTCCTGAAGGCTCCGGCTGCGCCTGGATCTGACCCAGCACTCGGGGTTAGATGGACGCCTCAGTGTGCGCTCTGTTTCTTCGTGGGAAAGTTGTCTCCTCGGCACCTGGTCTAGGTCAAGGTGGGTTAACCTGCCACCTCTTCCCTGAGCTGTGAGAGATCAAAGTACAAGGTAAAGTCCCTGTCCCCAGGGCAAAACCCAAGGACATTCCAGGTAGAGAGACAAAACCTGCCCCTTGAACGTCAGTGGAAGAAGCAATGCTGTCTAGTAAGTGGCCACAAATGTGTCACATACCGTAAAAACGGGAGCAGAGCGCTAGGTGCTGCTCGTGAGGACGACTGGTGCAAAGGGCAACCACGAGCAGGAAAACCAGGCCAGCATGCGCCTCGCACACCCAGCTCTCGGTGCACTGCTGTGCACACTTACGCACAGGGCACCAACACCGCATGGCGAAGGAAATGAGAGTCTCTGGAGCGAAGGCGCCCAGAAAACCGCAATAAAGGGTAGGCAGCCACTGACCTGCTAGGAGATTTGGCGGAAGTGGGCAGATTGCTCTGAGCCTCTGTTACCTTGACTGCAAAACGGGAGTTCTGATGCCTCCAAGCGATGTGAGTGAAGGTGCGACTTAAATCCCAGAGCAACTTCGCGAGCTGCTGAAAGTAGTGCTCAGACTCCTTCCCTGTCCTGAGTTAGTGCAGACCACCCAGTGTGGCTGGGCCACCTGTTCCGGAGCAGATGCTACGGAGAGGTGACGTGCTGCCCAGTGCCTCCAGGTTAGAGCTCGGTCTCAGGCTCCAAACTCTATATTCTTTCTGCCACATGCTTTTACGAAAGATTCTAAGCTGGACTTCAACAAGAGTTAAAACAATTCCACGGTCTGTGGCAGGGGCTCTTAACAAGCAGTCCGTGAGCTTGAATTGAAATTCGAAGAAAAGCATTATCCTTGTGGGGATGTGTTGGTGCAGGTGCGATGTATTTATTAAATAATACACAGTATGCTGTGGACCTAGTAAGGGGTCCATGGTTTTCACCTGACTGGTAAAGGGGTCCATGGAACAAAAAAAGGTTAAGAACTCCTGGTCTGTGGTGTTACTTTTTTTTTTTAATGGTTTGGTTCCCCTCAGCCCCCCAAGGTGGCTCCCTCATCTGTCTGCTCATTGTCTGCTTGCTGTCTCTGCTCGTTGTGCCTGCTCATTGTCTGCTTGTCTTCTTTCAGAGGTACCGGGAACCAAACCTGGGACCTCCCATGTGGGAGGCAGGTGCCCAACCGCTTGAGCCACATCCACTCCCTGTTTGTTGTGTCTGCTCGTCTTCTTTAGGAGGCACCAGCCTCCTCCACTCCCTCCGGTGTTACTTTTGGATACCAATTGACTGTGCACCCACTTAGAAGCAATCGCTATGCTAAGCACCTATTAGGCTTTTCTCATTTTCTCTTTGCAACAAGCCTGTGAGGGAGGCAATGCTAGCCCCGTTCTACAAATGATGAAACTAAGGTTCAGCACTTCTAGCAACTCACCCAACATTGCACCGCTAGGAGCGAGCCAGAATTTGAGAGCACGTCTATCCGCCTCCAGAGCCCAGGGCTCCTCCCCTGCTGGGGAGGCGCTGTGACCCCCAGGCCACCTGCACTCAGCCGGGAGGGCCTGGGAGCCCACAGTCCCCTGCACACTGGCTGGGTGGCCTGGGGCAAGTCACCTCACGCTCTCAGATTCCTCACCTGAGAATTGGAGGCACAAATAGAACCTACCTCCTAAAATTGTTGGGGGAATTCAATAAACAACGGCGCCTGCCTACTTTAGTGCCTTATAATGTGTATTGCCATCATTAGTCGGTGCCGCGTCAGTGTCATCGCTGTCACTGTCATTTTGGTGGTGCAGGAGAGCTGATTCACGTTCACCCTTTGGGTCTGAAGAACAGTATTCTGTGCAGGTTTTTGGGCAGCCGTCAACAAGAATGTTTTTTTAATATATAATTGACTTTTTTATTTTTAAAGAAGCTTTAGATTACATAAATGTTACATAAAAATTAGAAGGGACTCCCATATGCCCCACTCCCTCTCCCTCCCACACTTTCCCACATCAACAATGTCCCTCATTAGTGTGGTACATTTGTTACAATTGATGAATCCGTCCTGAAGCACTGCTACTAGCCATGGACTACAGTTTACATTATAGTTTACACTCTGTCCCGCACAATTCTGTAAGCTATGACAAAATATACAATGGCCTGTATCTGTCACTGCAATTGCATGCAGGACAAATCCAATGTCCCCAAAATGCCCCCATATACACCTATTCTTCCCTCTCCCATCCCTCAGAACCTCTGGTGGCCACTGCCTTTATATCGATGATGAAAGTTCTTCCATTGCTAGAATAATAACAAGTCTATAGTAGAATAATAATAAGTCTACTTCAGTCCATTGTTCATTCCCCAATCTCAAGGATTTGGGGATGGTGATGCCCACTCTGCTTCTAACTGGGAGGGGGCTTAGATCCCATGGAGCAGATGCATGGAACTGTCTTGCTTGCAGTTACAGACTCTCTCTATTTCTTGGGATGGTCGTTGTCCATCATCTCCTTATTAGTTGTCCTGGGTGAGTCCAATGAACTGGAGAGTAGGTGAAATATGGTTTTGAAATAATTTCTTACAATGCTCTATAAGTTATACTTATATCTTACATATGTCAATTTTTAGAAAAATGAATAATCTTTTATCCCTGACATCTCAACCCATTTTCAAAGCTTGCCATGTCTTCTGATCAGATGTTCACAGGCTCACCTGTGGATTTCACCCAGTGCGGCCCCCCACCCCCCTTCTGTTAAAATCCACCTATACCCAAGGACTAATAAGTTGACCAATCAAACACAGGAAAATGCACTGGAGGCTCCCAGGCTGGTTGCTCTCAGTTAGTAACTGCATTGGGAGATGCCCAAGCATGTGCCTGACACCGCTGGCCCTCCTTTCTCGAGGCTCTCTCCTGCGGCATCCCTGAAACCCGCCTCTCCTGCCTCTCCCCGTAATTCTAGGCTCATTTGCTGTCCACCTTCATCAGTTTCCTGGATATCCTGACGTTCCCCCCCAGCCTGCTTACACACTCTTTGGGTGATTTCACCCACCCCGTAGGCTAAAGACCCAAAGCGTCCCTTCCTTGAGCTTCTGGACCTGTCCTCCTGGATGATGCCGCATGCCAAAGCTGAACTTCTCATCTTTCCACAGCATCAACCAGGCCTCCAGCTCTGCAGAGGGTAATGCTCAAGGGTTTCCGACTTTTGGCCTCTAACCCAGGTCGTAGCCACTGCCCTTCCTCTGGACTGTTGAAAAGGCCTCATGAGTGATCTCTGGGACCCCAGGATTGCCCCTTCAAATCCCACCCCCCCACCCTCACACATTCCCAGAGGTCCACCTAGAACACTTGTTTGATTTCACCATGTCCTGTGGAAACCCTTGGCGTGACCCCCAGCCCCTCAGCAGGCACAGAAGGCTGTCCAGCACCTGGTCTCCGCGTGCCCACCTCCTCGCCCACCACCCTCTGCCTTGAGCTCTGAGCTTTAGGCGCCAGGAATCGCTTAGAGGTACAGCACGTCCTTTGCCATGTCAGGTTGCCCTGCAGTTGCACGAGCCGCTTCCTCAGTATAGGCCTGCTCTGTTCCATCTGGAAGCTATAGGCCACATGTGGAAAATACACACCCATTTTGGAAGAATAAGTACAAAAAAAGGAATGTAAAATTTGCCATTAATATTTTTTTATATTTCTATGTTGAAAAAATGACATTTTTATATATTGTGTTAAATCAAATATATTATCAAAATTAATATCACCTGCTTCTTTTTATGATTTTAATGGGATAACCAGATAACTTTGCACATGTAGCTTACCCTCTACTTCTCCTGTACAGCACCGGTTTGGTCACCTTCCCTTCCTTCCATGCCTCGCTCTCCTGCCCCATTTCTTCACCGGGAAGCCTCCTTCATTCTCTGCAGATGCAGCTTTAGAATCAGCTCCTTCGAGGAGCCCCTGTGACATTTCACAGGTGAAGCTGAGTGCTCTTACTCTCCACGATTGTAGACGCCCTGGCACATGTTTATCGTTGCATGTTTCACACGCAGTGAAATAATCCGTTTACTTATGCATTACTAGACTACAAACTCCTGGAGGGTGGGAATCATCTCAGCCACATTAGCAGAAATTCATTCACACATTCAGCAGCTATTCGGTAGTCATCTAGGATGGCCCAGTACTATGCTAGATAGGATGCTGAATGCTTAAGGCTGTGCTGGCCAAGGAGAAGGGGAACTGAGCTAGAGAAATCTGACTAGAGAACCTTGGGAATTAGTCATTTCTGAGTAGCTATCAATCTAGAATTACAGCACTTTATCCAACTTAACAGATACCCTCCTGCACACAAGCTATGTTACGTGCTTCAGCAAATGCACAATGGAAAAAGCACACACTCCGCCCTCCAAGAGCTTTAAATCTAGTAGGCACAAGATACGGAGATAAATAAATACGCTCGAAGATTGAGGAGTGCTATGTCTATGAGACCTCAGAGAAGAGAAATCCTTCAGCCATTTGGCAGGTCAGAAAAGACCTTGTAGAGAAGGTACATTGAGACGAGCTCCAGTGAGGAATGGGATTCGGCAGGGAGGGATGGCGACGGAGGCAAAAAGAGGAGGTGGAGGAAAGGTAGGCAGGCAGGAGAGGCTGAGGCCTGCCAGGGTGGGCCCGTAGCGGAGCGCGGTGGGCCTGTAGCCCATGTGTAGAGGAGCCCATTCGTTGCCTGCCACAGCGAAGTACCAAAAACTGGGGGCTTAAACCACAGAAGCGTATTGACTCAGCTCTGGAGGTCTGAGGTCCGAAATCAAGGTGTGAGCAGGGACAGGCTCCCTTTGAAAGCTCCAGGGGAGAACCCTCCCAGCCCTTCCTATTTTCTAGGTGTGCCGGCCATCCTTGGCTTTCCTTGGCTTACAGAGGCATCCCTCCAGCCTCTGTCTCCATTGTCGCTCGGCTGTCTTCCGGCTCCATCTCCCTGCATCTTCCCATGGCCATCTTCCAGCTGTGCCTCCATCTCCCCGCATCTTCCCACAGCCGTCTTCTGGCTGTGCCTCCATCTCCCCGCATCTTCACACAGTCATCTTCCAGCTCCAGCTCCCTGCATCTTCACACAGTTGTTTTCCACTGTGTCTCCATCTCCCTGCATCTTCACACAGTCATCTTCCAGCTCCAGCTCCCTGCATCTTCACACAGTTGTTTTCCACTGTGCCTCCATCTCCCCGC
This sequence comes from Tolypeutes matacus, assembly GCA_026826555.1. Lineage (NCBI taxonomy): Eukaryota > Metazoa > Chordata > Mammalia > Cingulata > Chlamyphoridae > Tolypeutes > Tolypeutes matacus. The sequence continues at coordinate 4,204,844 of JAKSZT010054215.1, read as the reverse complement.
ATCTTCCCACAGTTGTCTTCCGGTTCCATCTCCCGGCATCTTCCCACAGCCGTCTCACTGTGTGTCTGTGTCCGCATTTCCACTTCTTACAAGGACATGCTAACCCATCATGGCCCACCTTAACTTGGTGATACTGCAAAGCCCCTAGTTTCAAACGAGGTCATCAGGAGTTGGGATTTCAGCATATCTTTTGGATGACACAGTTCAGGCCACAGTAAGGAGTTCTGGGAGATGGGCCTGGAAAAGGAGGTCTGGGGCGCTACAGCAGAAGGTCGTGGAAGGCACCAGAGCACTGCGGATCCCGCCTGCAGGCAAGCGGTCATCTCTGTGACCCAGCGAGAATGAGCTGCCCTGTCAAGTGCGAAAGGCTCAACCCCTGCCGCCGTCCACCTGCTGCCCCGGGGAGGAAGGAGAAGGTGTAGCTGCAATGCGGCCAGTTCTCCCAAGACACACACCCCCTTCCTCTATACTTCAGGTATTCCGGAAAGCTTCGAGGCCGCTGGAGCACTGCTTACCTCTCCTAAGCTGGAACTTGCAGAATGGCTCGACGTGGCCTGTGAGAGGGCCGTCACCCATGCTAGGGTGGTGGGAGGCGAAGATGTCGGACAACGCAGCCTTGAATGAGCCAGCAGAGGCCAAGAGCTAGGCTGAGGAGTCGTGGCCACGTCCTCGGTGCCTGCGCCAGATGTCCAGCAGGTGTCTGACAGCATAGTGCCGTACGCGTCGGAGAAAAACCAAATGCACTGTTATATGCTCAACTTTCCCTGTGCTTCTACCATGTAGTCACTAATTGATAGTTTCCCATCAAAGTATGTATACATTAGGTCTAAAATATGAGTGAGAGTTTTGAAAAGCAGCAAAACTTTCCATGCAAAATGAATCCCGGTCAATTTCTAATTAGGGTAGAGCCACTCACCGTGGGCAACGTGGGGACAGTGTGGTCCACTGAGCTGGTGTCAGTTCACCATGCATTGAAATTTTCAGAAATACAGGCACATAAGTACATAAAAATGTGTTCTATACCCCTAAAGTTTCGGTTACATTTACGAACGAACTGCTTAAAAATTGAACCCCAAAAGGTTCCGCTGTCAGGAATTTGTCATCTTTGCACCTCCCACAGCTTCACGCTGAGCCTCTGTCCCTGCCCCCAGGCCTGCACCCCTTTGGAGGAATGTCCTCTTGTGCCCTGGCATGGCGCTCCTGTGCCCGATGCCATGCCCAGCTGCCACGTCAATACGTAAGCCCTCACAGCCCCTTTCCCAGAGGGAGCTACAGGGGAGGGAGCGGGCATTTTTCTCCAAAGTTTATGTGTTCTGTCAAGGGGGTCCGTTTGAAAGACAGACCTGAAAGTGTGGGTTGGTTGTAGGTGTGAGAGGAGAAGCAGCTGGTCCAGGAGGACGCGGTTCATGAGGCAGAGAAGGGGGTCGCGAGAGGACGTCCCTTCCGGCTGGCGGCTGGCGCACATTGGGAGGCACCCACCAGCCCAGGACGGCAAGACGAGCTTTATACTCAGATCCCCCACAAGCGGCACAGCTGTGCTCCAGCAACTGGATTCCTTGTGTGCAATAAATAGAAATGCCTGCTCTTGCTGTCGCCAGAAGCTCCTGGAGGGCGGGGAGCAGAAGAGAGGGCCAAGGAGGAGGGGAGAAGGGGCAGCGGCCGAAAAGCTGCTGGGGGCTCAAGGCAGGGCACTGCTCTCTGTGACATCCTTAGCCCCTTTACAGAGGAGTTTTGCCTGGTGTTTAACGGAGATTTAGTACTTGTATCCTAATTTGCAGGGCTCTGGACGGACGAAACACCCAGAGCTCTCTAATCACAAGGATCACCTAACCACCCATAACACTTGGAGCTAAACAAGGAGACGCGAGCCTAGATTTCATCAGCCAAAATGTGCCATTAGACCAGCCACCTATGCAAACACACGTGTCTGCTCCGTCTTGGTGCAAGTCACCATCCACTAATTCTTTCTCTTACAGCTTGTCGGAACTCCCGCCTCTGCTTCGGGACATCAAGGGGTATTTAAACGCTGCTGTGATTTACATGAATCCAGACAAGGAAAGGGGCCCCTCCCCACCATGCAACGTCACCTCCAATAAAGGTGCTGCAGAAGTACGCATAAAAAAATTAAAGGCAGCTCTCTAATGACAGAAGCAGCGACACGTTGTCAATACCCGTCGGGCACCAGAGCGGTGCGAGTGACATCTTGTGGTGGGAGTCGGGGAGCGCCCCTCCTCTCACCTTCTCCGAGAGAGCACAAGCTGTCCGTGAGCATCACGGCCTGTCGTTACTCATCAGTCAGAAGGCGGCAGCTGGGACGGGGAGAGCGGCTGCCAGCATGCACTCACGTACCCACTCCACCTCCCCTCACTCCTCCCTGGCTGCAGCTCCCATTTCACAGGCCTGCCAGGCCCTCTCCACCGAAAGCCCTGGAGTTGGGGGAATGATTTGTTTGCTGCCAAATCCTAGCTGTCCCTTTGGTGAAATTCATACCAGAAGATGCTTTTTCAGTGTAGCTGTGAGCGAGGTTCATGGTCCCTGAACCCTGTTATGACGGCAGTCCACAAGGAGAAGGGGCCAGTAGGCTGCCCCAGAACAAGTGTCACCCAGAGCCACGAGGGGTCCACAAGGAGAAGGGGCCAGTAGGCTGCCCCAGAACGAGTGTCACCCAGAGCCACGAGGGGTCCACAAGGAGAAGGGGCCAGTAGGCTGCCCCAGAACGAGTGTCACCCAGAGCCACGAGGGGTCCACAAGGAGAAGGAGCCAGTAGGCTGCCCCAGAACGAGTGTCACCCAGAGCCACGAGGGGTCCACAAGGAGAAGGGGCGAATAGGCTGCCTCAGAATGAGTGTCACCCAGAGCCACGTGGGGTCAGCCCTTCCCCAGCCACAGAGCACCACTGGGACCACAGGGGTCTTGGGCATAAAAGAGATGGGGTGGTCATCCACTGACTCTGCTTGGGTTGCTTCCAACCCTCACATTCTCTTGCCAAGAGCATGTTGGAAAGCCGTGGGCTTTGGGCTGGGGAACTTCTGAGCCACTGATGCTCCTACAAAGGCAGTATTGTGTGATCAAAGCAAATAATATAATTTATTTCTTTTAAAGAAACTGTATTTCATGTTTGCAGCCCTGAAAGGTACTAAAGACAAATTAACATTATGTATTAAACATAATGCATTTGTGCTAATTATTTCCAAAGAGAATTATCATGGCACATCATCTTGGCTGTACCAAGTTTACCATTCTGGGCATTTTCATAACTATAATTTATCTGCAGGACAATCTTTTAAGGTAGAAAATGGAGTCACCACCCTTCCTTTTTTTTTAATAGGGTAAACTGCAAAGGAGAGAAACTAAGTCTTTTCCTCCAGGGTTATTCAATCCATGGTGTAGTCAGCACTAAATCATAGGCCAACACACACCCCTCTTGCAGGGGCTGGCACCTGTTCCCTAAACTCAAGTCCTCCCCTCAGCAATCGGAGGGCAACCCTGACCCCACTATTTGGCCTGAATAGGCTCTTCTGGATACAGATACGCATGAGCTGGCTGTTTCTCAAGAGGAGGGGGTGAAGAGCTGCAAGAGGAGGGGCTTCTTCCCTGGCTGCCAGTCCACCCTGATGACCACATGCAGTGGTTCAGGTTGTGCACTGCACAACTGCAGGGGTTGCCAGGGCACAGCCTGGTCCAGGCAGTGGCCGTCTTAATGTGCAGCAACAACCTGCCCCGCCATAGCCAGCAGCTTCTGGGTGGGCCTGACTTTCCATCCTCCCCACTGGCCACCTGGGCGCAAACCTGTCCTGGGGGCTGGGGCAGGCTGAGCTTCTTGTCTCTGCATTAGTACCTTCTGTGCTGGCCGAAGGTGACAGCTCCCAAACCTGAGGATGAAAGAAAATCTGACAGCTGGGGCCTTGAGGGAATTCTCTTTCCTATTCAAGTTTCAAAAGACCATGGGAAACAAAAAGACAGGGAGTCGCGGAATCTTGGCTTCTCTCTGCTAGCAAATAGGTAGCACTCTGACGGGGCATGGCACAAAGGGAAAACACAGTTCATTGTCATCTTATGGGCTCCAATATTCCCCTGGATATTAACACAGGCAAAATTCTGAGCTAATACCCCAAAATAGTTTTTTTAAGTAATTATTTGACATCCTATAGGGAAGAAAGGTTAGCTGCTTGTTTCAAGGGTCTACTTTTAACTGATTAACATGGGCATTTTATTGTCATAGCACCCAATTAAATTCGAATCCACACCTAAGAAAGAAGTTCCAAAAATATTCCAAAATGCTGATGATCTGGACAAGCCTTCTCCCCCGCCCCCCGGGGTCTTGACATGCGGGGGCCCCGAAAGGGGGCTCTGAAGCCTGAGAGGTCGTGCCGCACCGGGACGGGGTTTCAGCGTCGACTTCAGTTGCTTTGGTGCACTGACAAGAGACCCTGAAGTTAGGCGGTGACTCAGCTTCTCCCTAGGTGTCAATTCACTGATGACCTTGGGTCAGAGGACCTGTGAGGAGCGCGTATTGTGTCTTCCCGGGGCAGTGCTCTAAGTGGCACCCATCGCACGTGGGCCCTGCCGGGAGCTCAGCGGGACATCTGTGGGAGACCCTGTGCAGCAGGAGGCCTCTGGGGGAAAGCTGGGTGCTCAGCTCTCTAACTAAAGCGTTCAGTTAGAACGTCAGCTCGGCGTGTGTGGAGAGGCAAGCAAACGCTGCAGAGAAAAAGTTTTCAGTAAATGATTTAGATTTCTCTGTTCTGCTGACAGTTCCAATAAAGATGGCAGCTCAGAAGCAATGTTTGATTCTCCTGAACCCAAACTCTGTTTTTTCTCAGTGCTTTGGTGCCGTAGCGTAAGCCCACTGCGCGCAGCACGCTGGACTGGATGAGAAAGTGTGACCAAGACGGAGACGGCGCGCCAGGGCTTGGACAAAGCCGCCGTGGAAGGAAGACGGGAAACGCGGGCCGTCCAGCTGAGGCCCACAGTGAGCCGCGGGTGTGACAACAGCAAACGCCGCCCGAGCGAGGACAGGGCAGTGCAGCCCGCAGCCTCGAGGGGCGCCACCGCAAGGCGAGTGCGGGAGAGAAGGGGGCCAGCAGGGAGGGGCCCGGGCAAGTCCAGCCACGCGGCTCGCCGGCACGTCCCAGAGAGCTGCTTCTTCCACGGCAGGGCGACCGTGGACAGAAGCGCCTGCCCGCGGGGCTCGGGACGTGGGCGCTGTGCTGCTTCTCCTCCTCGTTGCTCTCGGTACAGCAGAGCCAACTGCATGATGGATGGCGAAGCCGCTTGGGACGGCGCCAGGAGCTCTTCCTTCTGCTCCGAGGCCTGCGTCCAGATTTGAGCCTGTGAAATGGCTTGGGTGATCTTAATTTGACAGTTGTCAACATTTCAAAACCGCTGCCAAGTTCAGCCAAATGGAAGCCTCTGATCAGGCACGGCTCTGCGTGTGTGTGTGTGTCAGCGTTGCCGGTCTGAGCCGGTAGAATACACCTGTGCACGCTTCCCCGTCATCTCTCATCAGCATCTCTCGACATGACGAGTTCTGTGGCAGGGTGAGAAAGATGGCACTTCAACTTCAATACGTGTCGTCCAAGAAGGAGCAAGATTTTGCAGAGAAAAATTTGTGGTAGCGGGTAAAATTCATTAAACATTAAAAATAAGAAAATTATTGCATAGAATACAAATGTTTACACAGGAAAAAAAAAACCAGGACATAATGAACAAAATCGTTCATATTCAGTATTATTTATTTAGTGCATGTAATTTTAGCACAAACATCTCAAAGTAAGCTAAATTTAAGAACAATTTAACCGATTCAACATCAGTAAGGAAAAAAGCAATAATAAAAGTAATCATAATAATTATGAAAATAAAAAGACTTTTTTTTTAGATTTACCATGTACAAGCCATCTTGTTTCAAACTGAAACTACTGTCACAGCAAATATGGGGTCACTATAGGGGAGTTACTGAAATAAAAATGCAAAAATATATCAATTCTCCATGTAGGGAACAAAACCGTGGATTTAGGGATCTTTGACTTTTTTCTATAATGTAGGGACAACATACAGAATCTGAAGTCCACATCTATTACTATGAAAAGAAGATAAAGGATATGTAGTTGAGACTTTCTTTCCTTTACATCTTGTGCATTTAATATGTTGGGATGATTCTTTTGCAAAAATTAAAGCCCTACATAAAAGTGTAGATTTATAAATACAAAGCTTTCTTTGATAACAATAGCTCAGAATGGCATATTCAGAATGGTAAGTATCTAATAAATGTTTTGGGGATGAATAAATGGATGGCAAATGAGCATTAAAAAAATCTACACAGTTGCACAAAGCAAGAAAAGTATTGTTTTTAGATGCTGATATTATTTACAGTTAATACTGTACTATAAATATATCCAAAAGTCTCACCAGATAAATTGTGCCTTGTCCCTAAGTCATGAAGATGCTGGAAATTGACTTCAATATTCTATTATCCGCTCATTGGAACAATAACTGAACAAGTTCACGAAAGGTTCTTGGATCCTATGAAATAGCCATGACCGGAGACCTGGTCAGCCCGTCACATGCCCATGCCGGCATGGACATGGGCTTCTCCTTGAAGTGACGCCTTGAGCCACGTGAGCTGGTAGGACAGATCCTTTCACATGTGACCTCGGAGAGGGGGACGTGGGGGGAACGAGTAGAGCCGTTGTGTGTTGGCAGTGCAGCCTTCTTGTGCTCCTAGTTCAAAGACCAGATTAGGTCTCGAGGAGGAAAAAGGCGTCCTTGAGCAGTTTCACCCATTTTAGAGAAACATAGCGATCTCTGCACGGCCATTGTCCGCGTTTCATACTGATGATAGACACTCATTTGAGAGCCTGCAGTGATAATGGGGTTTCCAGATTTTCAACTTACTCTTTCCATCAGCAAACAGGAAAGCATTGCTCCTGAAGAGCCCACGGCCTCTGCGCGGTAGAGCGACTCCCCTCCGTGCCAGAAGCTTTGCACGTTAGAATCCGAAGGAGCCCAGGAAACCTTCTACTAGTAACGCTACAAATCCATGTACTAGTATTCCGGTAGCTGTTGATTTTTAATTAAACTTTTTATTTTAAGATAATTTTAGATTTACATGTAGTTGTAAGAAAAAAAAAATAGACATCCTTTGCGTGCTTCCCCAGTTCTCCCCGAAGGTAACATCTGGAAAAACTCCAGCACAGGAACACCACCAGGATGCTGACATGGAGGCAGTCGATGTTGGAACATTTCCATCCCCACAGGCGTCCTTCCTGGAGCCCTTTGACAGCCTCAGTGTGACTCTCCCACCCGCACCCCCTCTTTTAGCCCTGGGAGCCACCCATCTGTTCTCCATTTCTACAGTTTTATCATTTCAAGTACACGTCTCATGTACATGAAATAAAACAGAGTGTAACTTTCGGAGCTTGGCTTTATTCGCTCAGCATAATTCTCTGAAGGTTCATCCAGGTGGTTGTGTGTATGGATAAAATTCCATTGCCTTGCCGAGAAGTAGACTGTGGTATGGACGTACCACAGCTTGTTACATCCTTCATCCCACTGAAGGACTTCTAGGTTGTCCCCAGTTGGGGCTACTATGAATAATAATAGCCACCCATGCACAGTTGCTCTGTGAACATTGGTTTTCATTCTCTGGGATAAATGCCCAGTAGTGCAGTTGCTGGAATGTATGGTAAGTACATTTAGTCTTTAAAGAAACTGTCAAACTCATTTCCAGAGTGGCAGCAATATTTGACATTCTAATCAGCAATGCGTGAGTGACCCGGTTTCTCCTCTTCTTCACCAGAATTTGCTGTTGTCCAGATTTTTTATTATAGTGTGAAGCAGTATCTCATTGTGGTTTAATTTGCATTTTCCTAGTGGCTAATGATGTTGAACGTCTTTTCTTGTACTTATTTGTCATCTGTATAGCCTCTTCGATGAAAAGTCTCTTCATATATTTTGCCCATTTTCTAATTGAAATTTTTTTATTGTTGAATTTTGAGAGTTTTTTGTATGTTCTAGATATAAGTCCTTTGTCAGGTATATAGTTTCCAAATATTTTCCCCCCATCTGTAGCTTTTCTTTTCATTCTTTTCACAGGGTCTTTCTCAGAGCAAAATTTTTAATTTGGATGATGTTCAATTTATCGATTTTCCATTTATGAATCAGGCTTCTGGTCCAAGAACTTAGACTCGCTTAAGATCTTGAAGATTCCCTCCAGTATTTTTTCTAAAAGTGTTATAATTTTACATCATGCATCTAAGTCCATGGTCCATTTTGAGTTAATTTTTGTATAAAGTGTGAGACTTAGGTCAACACTCATTTTTTGCCTGTGGATGTCTCCGAGCTCCAGCACTATTTGTTGAAAGACTGTCTTTCATCCATTGAATTGCCTTTGCACATTTGCCAACAATCAGTTGGGCATATTTGTGAGCTTCTATTTCTGGGTTTTCTACTCTGTTCCATTTTTCTATGTGCCTATCCCTCCACCGATACCACACAGTCTTGATTACTATAGTTATATAACAGGTCTTATTCAAATCACTTTATATTTCTTTTCAAAATTGTTTGAGCCACTCTAGGTCCTTTGTCTTTGCCTATAAATTTTAGAATAATCTTGTCTATATCCACAAAATGTCTTGCTGGGATTTGATATGAATTCCACAAAACGTCTGAATCAATTAGGAAAGAACTGACCTCTTTACTATTTTGAGTCTTCCAATTCATGAACACAGCATGTCTCTCCATTTATTTTGATCTTTGAATTCTTCCATCACAGTATTGTGCTTTCAGCATACAAGCTCTGTGCCTGTTTTCATAGATTGAAACCTAAGTATTTTTCTTTTGATAGCAATCGTATATGGTATTGTACTTTTTATTGTCATGTGTTCATTGCTATTATATAGAAATACAATTGATTTTTTATGCTGATCTTTTTTAAAAAAAGAAAAAAAGGGTTGTTTTTATTTTGTTTTTGTTCTGTTTTGTTTTTTGAGGCACCAGGGCTGGGGATTGAACCCAGCACCTCATATGTGGGAAGCCAGCACTCAGCCACTGAGCCACATGGGCGTCCCTCAGTTGTTTTTTTGTTTGTTTGTTTGATTGTTGTTTGTTTTTGTTTTTAGGAGGCACCAGGGACTGAACCCAGGACCTTCCATGTGGCAAGCAGGCGCTCAACCACTGGAGCCACTTCCGCTCCCCTCATGTTGATCTTGTAGTCCTGTGAACTTGACCGCACTTGCTAAACTCCGCAGTTCATGCAGATTTTGTGTCTGTGTGATTTTCTACGTAGACAGCCATGCCATCTGTAAACAGGGAGTGGTTTATTTCTTCCTTCCAATCTGAAAGCCTTTGACGGCCTTCAATTCCCGTACAGTGTTGGCCAGAACTTAGAGCGTTAAGTTGTCTAAGAGTAATGAGTGGAAAACCTTGCCTTGTTCCCAGTCTCAGGGCGAAAGTATTCGGTTTTACCATTAAGTAAAGCTGTATATTAGTTTTTTGTAACTGCTCTTTAACAAGTTGAGGAATTTTCCCCCATTCCTCATTTTCTGAGAGTGATGTCATGAATGGGTATTGAATTTTGTTAAAAGCTTTCTCTGCACCAACAGGTAAGTTCATGTAACTTTCCTTCACTGGACAGTTAATATGGTAGATAACATTGATTGATTTCTAAATATTGAACCAGTCTTGCATTCCTGTAATAAACTCAACTTGTCACTATGGATGTATAATTCTTTTCATATATTGCTGAATTCTATTTGCTAAAATCTTGTTAAGGATATTTGTGTCTATACTCATGAGGGATATATGTCTATAGTTTCCTTTTTTGTACTGCCTTGGTCTAGCTTTGGTATTAGGGTAATATCAGCTTCATAAAATGTATTGAGAAATATTCCCTGCTCTTCTGTTTTCTGGAAGACATTGTATAGTGCTTATATTCAATCTTTTAGCCACTTGGTAGCATTCTCCAGTGAAACTGTATCATCCTGGAGATTTGTTTTAGTGAGCCAATACATTCCTGTTGTTCAGTCAACCCATTGTATGATATTTGTTTTAGCAGCCAGGAACCTAAAACATACAGCGAAAAGAAAATCACAAAAGTGGTTGCCACTCATTGGGGGCACTGAATTGCAGAATGGTGCAGGGGGCTTTCAAGGGCCCTGGGGTATGGGCTACACAGGTGTGTGCATTTGTGCAGACTTGTGTAATTGCACAACTAATTTTTGTTTTTCACCATATGTGAATTTTACCTCAGAAAAAAAATGTACAAATTATTGAACTCTATTTACTATATTTTCTTCTTGCAGTGGTATGGCTTAGCAATTATGAAACTACTTTCTGCGCATTCTAGTCTTGAGCATGTGAGTAAATACACTGAGGATAATGGGAATCACACCTCTCTCTTTTGGAAAGGGACTTACAAACACTGCTGGATTGGAACTGGATGGATCAGTGTTAGTCGTGGCTTTTCAGTGTCTAGTTAGCTAGATAGCTATATTATAGATGAATAGATAGATGATTGATAAATAGATGATACGTAGGTAGGTAGGTAGATGGATGGATGGATAGATAGATAGATAGATAGATAGATAGATAGATAGATAGATAGATGATAATGTAGAGAGATATGTGTGGCTGTGTATCTCTCAGCACTGGTGCTGGGAGGACCTAGAAGCAATGACATCCCCATGGCAATGAAAATACCTGAGTACCTAGATCTTGGCTTCTAAATACTCTCTTCACTAAAAGGAATAATGTTCCTTGGAGAAAAAAGCTGATTCCAGGGCTGAGATGGGAAAAGTAAAGGCAGAACTCTGAAACAACTTGTGACAGAAAGAAGGAAGTATCCAAAGAATGATGAAGGCATATAAAAGGACCCAGGAGCCAACGTAAAGATGCCCCCGCTTCTCACATATGGGACAGACTGACCATCAGAAGAAATAATTGCAATTATGGATTAAACCCAATGAATAAAATAAGAATCCATAAGTTCATACTACTATAAAGAGAGACTAGAAATCTCTTCCTTACAATACAATACAAACTAGTAAGTATGAAGTTATAAAACCACCAATGGATGCTAACTATAGTGGGTGAATGTTTGATGAAAAACAGGTTGTTTACACAGTCTCAAAGTATTTCCCCACAATTACAAAAGGAAAACTAGTGATTTTACAGTGGACAAACCAAGTGGCCCCCACTTCAACCAAATGATCAAAACTAACACCAATACAAACTAATATCAAGTGCCTTCAGATATGATGCACTGAGACAGACACACCATTTATGTGGTATTTCTGCTAAAAATGCAGACAGAGTGAAAGAAAGTCATAATAATAAATCAAATGGAAAAAAAACATAAACAACTAGTAAATCTGTGTATAAAGTATCTAGGAGTTGCCTATAAAATTCTTTCAATTTGTCACTCAGTTTAAAATTACACCAAAATAAAAATGACCTGGGAAGCGGCTGTGGCTCAATCAGTAGGGCTCCCGTTTACCATATGGGAGGCCCCGGGTTCGGTTCCCGGGGCCTCCTGGTGAGGGCAAGCCCGCCCGTGCGGCGTGGTTGGCTGACCCAGCGAGCATGAGCAGCAAGGGGGGGATAAATGAATAAATAAATAAAATCTTTAAAAAAAAAAAAAAAAAAAATGACCTAAAAAGCAAATAATTTTTAAAATGATGGAACGTATTCAATTTTTGCCCATATTTGTAAGTCATAAGAGAGAGAAATATAAACTGAGCATTCCCATAACTTTTGATTGGAGACGAAATTAATCAGACCTTTTTGGGGACAATTTGATCTTGCAATTGTAGTGATCTAGCGTAAAAAAAAAATAAATGAATAGTAATAGATTTGTGAATTAAGAGTTTTCACAGTGAAATTGTTAGAAAGAGAAAAACAACAGTAAAAAAATTTTAATACGATAGAGAAAGCTACAAGCACTTTCATGATGGGGGAATAGTTAAATAAATGGGACGTGCCCATCCCATGCTTTAGTTGCCAGCTTTAAAAATATCCTGCACTAATTCTACACAATGCTAAGCCAATTCCTAAGGAAATGGCTTCAGTAGCACTGAGGACATACTAGGGGAACCAAATGGGATATCGTTCTAGACAGGGAAAATAAGAACGAGCAAGCTTATCCCAGCAAGGACTTTGTATGGTGGCAAAAATCTATTAATTAATAAAAAAAAAAAAACCTTTTTCCAAACCAACACATTTTTCAGGCTTGTCCTGATCAAAACTCCCATCCTCCAGGGATGAACTGACCCTTCTAACAACAAATTTCCAGCCTAGAAAAACTTCTCATTGGAAGGCTGGACTTGACATATCTTTCCCAACCTTGGCAGGCAGATTTTTAGCATCAAAATAAATATTTGGAAGCAACATGATTGGCTCATATGCAAATATGAAAGTTGTCCTCAACTGAAGATTAATTGAATTAATCAGTTAGTTGAATAAGAGAAGAAACAAAAACAGAGCATATTTCATTCAAAGTAAGCTGGAAAAGGAAAAGAAAAAGAAAAGTTAATGTAGGTCAAACAACAATAAACGCTGAATCCAGAGTGTAGGACATGGAAACTCTCTTCCAGGAATGACTCCTCCCCTTTCTTTTCTTTTAAACCACAATTTTGTTGATAGTTTTATAGCTCATAAAATAGACCCATTTTGAGTGTACAATTCAATAGTTTTTAGTAACTTTATGGAGTGGTGTGACCACCAACACAAATTAGTTTTGGAATATTTTCATTCCCCCAATAAGGACTCCTATGCCCAATTACAGTGCATCTTTATTCCCACTCCCAGCCTCAGGCAACCACTGATCTACTTTCTGCCTAAATCAATTTGTCTTTTCTACACATCTCACATAAATGGAATCACACAATATGTGAACTCTGAGGTCTGGCTCTTTTCCTCAGCTTAATGCCAGCTTCTATACTGAGGATGTCTTGAACAAGATGAGTCATAGTTATGTCGCTGCTTTCAAGACTGTCTCTGTCTTGCCTTTTGACAGTTGACTATGATGTGTCTAGGTGTAACTCTGTGGTTGTGTGCCTTAATGTTCTTCATCAGATTTAGGAAGTTTTCAAGCATTATTTCTTCAAATACTCTTTATGTCCCTTTCTCACTCCCCTGCACTTCTGGTGTTCCCATTACATTATGCCGGTGCACTCGATGGTGCCCGCCGGACCGTGAGGCTCTGTCAATCTCTCCTAATTCTTTTTTTTTTTTTTTTTTTCTGTTCCTCAGACTGTATCATCTCAGGGGACTCACCTTCCAGGTCAGTGAGACTTTCTTCGGCAAGCTAAAATCTGTAGTTGAACCCCACCAGTGACCTTTTCATTTCACTTATACTTTTAACTACAGGATTCCTATTTGGTTCTTTGCTGTAATTGCTACCTCTTTATTGATATTCGCTGTTTTGTGAGGCATTTTTCTCATGCTTTCCTTTTTAATCTTTAGACGTGGTTTCCTTCAGTTCTCTGAACATCAGAGTCCTCCCCGCCCCAAAGCTCTGCTGCCGTTCCTGCACCTTCGCTGTTTTTGCTCCTGCTGTTTGCTTCATCAGTGGCTTTTCCTGAAGAAATTCCAGGCTGTGAGTAGTGAGTGGGAGCAAAGCCCTGCTCGGTAGGCTCACGGACAGCGAATGACGGGTGAGAAACCTCCTTACACGCGGTGAACCAGAGGACAGCGAATGGTAAGAAACCTCCTTACAGGCGGTGAACCTGTGGTCTCCCACTTTTTGCCAGGGTCTTTTTGTGGCATATGCCTCTGCCTTCACTTCCTGTGCATGTGTGGCCTCTGGATCATCCGTAGAAGAGTCACTGGGCCCCCTCAGTTCTTTCCTGGGCCTGTGTCCAGCCTTAAACTTGCAGCCAGTAAGTTTTAAATTGTATCAAAATAAAAATCACCTAAAAAGCAAATAACACAGCTGAGTGACCTTCCAGATTACCAAGAGTATGTTAGAGCTTTTCTAAATCCCGTTTGGACATCTCATTCTTGAGATCTTCCTTTTCAATTTTTTAGCCCATCTCTTGTTTGCCCCAAAGGGTATCGCAGACTTAGGCAGCTGTGATGTGAAAGAATTGCAGCTGATTGTTTCGCCAAATGACCTGGGGTCAGAGCTTTTCCTGCAGAGCTCTGAGTCAAGTCAAGTTACAACAACCTCCTGTGAACCGGGTTTTCCGGGGAGATGCCAGGAGGGCCCCAGGTGGCAGTGCTCTGGCTGTGGGCAGGCTGATGAGCCCCTCTTGCCCCTGCACACCTGCTGGTTTTCAGGGCCCCATGCTTGCAGGGCTGCTGGCTTCCCAATGTACCATGCAGCTTACAAGATGCATGGGGAGGCCAAGCTAAGAAGCTGCAGACCCCACAGTTCATCCCAAGACTCAGACATTTCATTGAATAAATGCTTTGCAGGTTGTTGCAAGGCTTTGGTTAATTTCCTGCATTCTGGGGGAAAAAAAGTTGATTTTGACAAATTTTTACTGCTTTTTTCTTACTTTCCTATTGCTGCTGTAAGAAATTACCACAAATTTAGCGGCTTAAAACAATGCAAATTTATTATCTCATAGTCCTAGAGGTGGGAAGCTGGATATGGATTTCTCTGAGCTAGAATTGAGTGGACAGGATCGCCTTCCCACTGGAGGCGCCGAGGGAGAGCGTGTTCCTGGACATTCCTGGCTTCTAGAGGCTGCCCACGCTCCATCTTCAACAGCAACCACGTCTCCCCGACCTCTGCTCCCCTGGCCACGTCTCGCTCTGAGGCTCATGCCCCTGCCTCCCCCTTTCACGCAGCAGGACCCTTCTGCTGAGGCCGGGCCTGCCCAGGCAATCCAGGAAAAGCTCTGCATCCCAAGACGCTTAACGCGGTCGCATCGGCGGGGGCCCTCGGGGCCCTCTGGCCGTGTATGGGATGTGTCTGCAGGTTCTGGGAGCAGGACGTGGGCATTTGGCGCAGGTCACCGTCCTGCCCCTCTCAAGCAGCTTTGTGGACATCCCTCCTCCACCGTAGTCAGTGCCCTTCCCCACGGCCGTCTTGCGCTCGTGACTGTTAGGGTGACGCTACCCCCTCACTCACAGAGCCAGCAGGAGACTCAGGCCTGGACTTGCTACTTGGCTCTTGCTCTGGCTAAGCTACTCCTCAGTGCAGACAGGCCAAGCCCTCAAGGCTTTCCACAGCTATGGCCCATCTGCTCGGTGGCGTCACTCTGGGCGATCTGGTGTCCTTACTCTGGTGTCCAAGCTGAAAGCAGTCGCTCATTGGGTGAGCTCACTTTTCCTTTATGTAAGACAGCAGCTCTCAGCCAACTCACCCAATAACATTCTGTTTTCCCACATTTCACCCAAAGCTACAAGTTCATTGGCTACATTATCTGCCTTTCCAGTTATGTCAGGTACATATTTACCAAATGTTTTGGCACTGCTGAAAATGGGTCAACATCTTTCCAATCTTCAATCATTAATAGTTTCTTTGCCACCTGCCACCCACATATTTTATTTTTAGTATGACACCATCCCACTTCTAGTCCCAATTTCTGAAATCAGTTAGTTTTCATTAGATTATGCTGCATAAAATCGACTGAACTCCAAAACAAAGTTTTGCCAGGATGGTAAATATCAGGTACAGGGCTCTGCCAGGCTCCCCTCTGCATCTCTTCTTCAGAGGACTCCATTTCTATTACCAATTTATGAATCAGTCAGCCTTCCCCAGGTTAGCCTATGTAACAAAGAACCCCTGAAGCCCGGACCCACCCTAGATTTTTCAGATATATTAACCAGTAAGTTAGCTTTTTTATTTCAGTTAGTTTCTGTTAAATTTCTCTTCTCTTCTTTCCATAAAGCCACCCAGAACCAATTTTGTACAGAGATGTGTGTGAGTTGGGAGGATTTTTTTGCCTCTCTGAATGCAATTACATTTTGCTTCTCATTCTGGAGAGTAACTTTGGCAAACCATTAATAGCCAAGATAAATTTCCCTTCCAATCCGCCCATTCAGGATTGTATTCACATGATTGAGAACTTTCAGTATCTCAATAAGGAAAAGGGAAAATACAAATCTGAAATATCTCATGCCTGGTTACTTGTTTAGTTAAAAAGAACATAAACTATCAGTGTTTGAATTGGGGAAGGACAAAGGGAAACATTATACTGATTTTGTAGAAGATTTACCATCAAAATAAAGTTTTTCTCAAGTAAATGTTAAAGTTGCCTTACATTATTCTAAAACAAAGATCCCAAAGTATGCCGGATAACAAAATTTCAGGCTGGGGTGAACATCGTGCTGTGTATAATCCACAGAATGTTCATCTGTGTGCAGATGGAAAAAGTAATTATTTTAAAAGTAATTATTTACTCAAAACAGACAGTCTCAGGTTGAAATTTTTAACTGTCTCGAATTCATAGGTTTAGAATATTATGTGTTGTGATATTCCACCAGTAAATTCAAGTAGGCTAAAAAAAGAACAAAGATTTAATTCACTCTGAAAGACTGGGGTTAAATCGAAATGTAAACATGTTCTCAGCGTGATTTTTATGAAATGACTCTTTTTCTCTACCCACAGTATCAAGAATCAGTGATCTGGCTTCAGAAGAACAAAGAGTTTGTTCCTAACTCCATGTAAGGGTAATAAACGTCCGCTGCATGGACACACGGTTCGAGGCAGGAGTCCTGACCTCACCCAGCACCCGGATGCTCCCATCGCCCTCAGGACACAGATCCGGCCTGAGTGACGCCAACTCAGCTATTGAATTATCCCCCAAATGTCTAACAGAGAAGTCTTGTTGCCAGAACATGGAAACGACAACATAAAGATCCTTCTATTACTCTTCATTTGACCACAGGAAATCCCTTTCCGCTCACTTCTTACCTATATTTAAGTCAAGTGTTCCAAAAAGGAACCTTTAAAATGAGTAAAGTTCAGCTAAGTATCTAAACAGCAGCCTCTTAGTCCATGTGAGTGGGGAGGATAATCGAGACTGTAACCTTTGTATCTGCATTTGATGTTTACACTCTGTCCCACACTACCAGCTTGCAGAGGTCCCAGAATCAAACACTGAAATTCAAATAAATGGAGAAAAATAAAGCCCATGGTTTCTTTTTGTTTACATTTTGGGGGATAGCTGATCTAGTTGCTGAGAAAAATGGGTAGAGAGAAAACCCATCAAAATTTGCCTTAAAAGGTGGGACTCTATCAAGCTATCTCCCAGTAATGAAAATGTAACCTAATCCCCAAGGCAAAAAAGAGTTGGGACAAGCCTAAGAAAACCACAGGATACATAGCAATCAAATTGGGTGGTCAACCCCCAGGGCTGGAGTGTGCCCTGACCTTGTGTCAGCTCAAAGTCATTCCATTGTCATGGGGCTCTGTGACCCTCAAACACTTGCAACTTTTGAATATCTTATTTCAGGATAGAGGAGGGCCTGGCCTGTTCACCGGCAGGTCATAGGAGGGTGGGTCGGGTCAGGTCCTGGAATGAGACACGCCCTGGAACGGGCCGGGGGTTGAGGATGCAGACCCAGCCGACACTAGAGCAGTCTCCAAGGGCAGGGTTGAAGATATTGGAAGTCACTGGAGCATAACACCAAGCCATAGAGGCACCCCAACAGGTGAAATGCCGGAAGCAGTGGAGAATCTAAGCACATCCTTGGCAAGGCAGCATGGCCGGCCCAGGCAGGTGACACACCTGGCCCTTCCTGCCCATGCCTGAAGCTACAGAAGCTCCATTGTAAAGTGCTTCAGCCACCCTCTGGCTCAGAGAACAACAGCTGCTGTCCTCTTCCGCTTGAGCACTCTGGTGCAGCAAATTTGGGTTCCCTTAATTACTCTGATCCATTTGATTGAGATGGCTGAGTTTAAATTCCTTCCAGGACACTCTCCCCATGTCAATATTTTAACCTCAAGCAAATGAAGTTCTCCTAGCTCCACAGCCCTACACTCTTCGATGGTCAATACGGGCTTAGATCGTCATTGCACACTTTTCTGGAGAAGCGAGCAGACCCCAGGAAGGAGGTCGATATCCAGAGAATACATCGACAGGTAGCAGGGCCCACGCCCCAAGGCTACAGGGCAGGTCAATGTATATTACAGTGGACACCGTAGAAGGCCTGGCACTGCATCTCTTCCAACATCCTTCCACAAGTCTTACTTTACTGCATTTCCCAGACTCTCTTGCAGCTAGTGATCCAGTTGCAATTTAGGTTTTGCCCATCAATACACCCTCAGGAGACTTGAATTAAAAAACTGTTTAAAAAAAAAAAAAAAGGCAAGAGGCAGTAGTGGGGTCCTGCCTGGCTCTGGAGTCAATAGCACTGGCCATGGCTTTCCCGTTCTTGGGCAGCTGTGAGGCTGCTGTGTCCCTGAAAGCAGCCGGTGTAGTGCTGGCCTTCTGACATGCAGACTGCAGCTAAGGTGACCGAGTCCTCCAGCCAGGACGTGGGGCAGCAGCTTCCTGGCTTTAGCCGAGGCAGTGGCTCCCTTGCCCAGCTGGTCCTGAGGGCAGCTTAAGTCTTCTTGTCCTCCCCTTCCAATAACTGAGTCGGCATCTAATTCCCAGTGTGGGATCTCTATTTGCCCAGTGGCTACAAGGTTTTTACTGTGGTCCATTGAACCTTTCCTGAGAGAGCATTTGACATCAGAACTGATGGCGGGTCAGTCCTCTCAGGGCTGGGATACTGGGAGTCCACGGCACTCTGTGGTGATGTGGATACTTAACTGTCACCCATGGTTGCCTGGAATGTGCTTCTTGAGAGCATGGGTTGGGTGAAGAGCTGATGACATAGCACAGCCTCATGGGTGCAAGGAAGATAGCACAGTGCAGAGCTTGGCTGCTTTTTACTGCGTCAAAGAGGTGAAAGAAAAGGGCCAGCTCACACCTGGACAGCAGAGAGGCTTAAGACTGCTCCCCAAAGACCCTCTTCTCCCTTGGGGCCACTGGACACTTCAAGGCATTGCCTGATAGTGTGATCTCTTCCAGGAAAGTCAGATCATTGATTGGGAAAGAGTGGGACCTGGATCACAGGGTTGGTGGCATGTGCTAGCACGGGCCTCGCTCTAATCACCCAGAACTCCAGCCCCCCCGAGCCTCCGCCTGCTCCCCGCCTGGTGGTCCAAGGTGACTCCAAGGTGTTGCCTTGCTGTGGGCCACCGAAGTTCCCATGCCTCCGCCTTGCCCCTTCTCCTTGCTTCCTGACCTGCAGCTAAGGTCGAATCCCAGAATTCCCCAGGGGGCCACTTACACATCAAACCCCGCAGGAAAAGGCCAAAAGATCCGTGAAGGGGGTTATTTGAACTAGCGATGGCCCTAGAGGAGGTCCTGCCCACACCTCTCCCGGTTCATCCATTGCAGGCACCTCCCCTTCCATCCTGGACCCTGCCGCGTGCGCCGACTTCCCTCCACGTGGCTGTGCCTTCTCCTCTCCTGCCTGCCCAGTCACTCTCCGCCTCACTCGTGCAAGGACACTGGCCACTGGCGTTAGGGCCACCCAGGAAGCCTGGACGAGCTCCTCTCCAGAACCTAAGTTAACTGCATCTGCTAAGACCCTTTTTCCTGTCCAGTCTGGGGTCTGGGGGCTGAGGTGTGGACGTCTTCTGAGATTCACCGTCAAACATAACTCCGTGCACGAAGTGAGCTTCATGAGCCCGTGGCTCGCCCTCTCAGCGCATCGGAGAGAAGACACACTGCGTGCCTCATCCTCACCTGGGTGTGCGTGACAGAAGCACCCGAGAAGCGGGCAGCGACCCCCGTGTAGCCCCGCTCTGGCCCAGCCCAGAGGCCACCGGCTAAGACTTCAGAGGAGGGAAGCCTGGAGCCTCGGCCACGGGCGGCCGGCGGTGGCTCTCTGTGGCCCTGCGGCTACACACAGGAGGTGCCTGCTGACGGGGCGTGGCAAGGAAATGCGCTCAGTGCAATTCACGGAGCAGGGATGGGGGTTCTGCACAGCTGGGACCCCCATGGGGCTCCACCCGGCCACTGCCAGCCCCAGGCGCCCTCCTGAAGGACGTCTCACCGCGGTCACCGGGCGCCAGGGGTTCTCAGGAACGGGATCCCACTGAGCCTCTCCAGGCGGCTTTGCCCTTGTCGGCCCACCTTGCTGCCCCTGGCTCCCATGGACAGTGGCGGCCTTGAGCCTCCTGGATGGCGTGTTTGTGACACGGTGTCCCTCACGGTATTGCTTCTGACCAAGACGAATGTACAGCCTGAGACAGGAGACGGCCCCTCACGCGTGGCCTGTGGAGGACCTGGTGACCCCAGAAACAGCAGTGTCCTGTGTTGAGGTGTTTCTTACAGGGCGCAGATTTGGTCCAGCACACGGGCACGTTCTCCCGCACGTGGAGTGCATTGTCTCAGGGCCCCCCACAATTGCACCCCCACACGCCACCTGCTCCCTCTCTGCACACCTGAGAGCAGGTCACCAGGGGCATGAGAGCTTGGGGCTGCTGCCTGCCCTTCAGGATCGCCTTAGGAACCCAGGCCAGCAGGCGAGAAAGGGAAGCTCTGTGCCAAGGGGCTGTCCCCGATTTCCAGGGGGATCGGGCTTCTTGCTGAAGACTGCAAGCACGTCTGCAACATGGGGGGCCCTGGAGTACGGCCATGTCCTGCCAAGGGCAGGTCTGAAGTATAAGGAAAATCAGCAGCATCCCACAGCTCTGGGCCCCCAGAAATGGAGAGCTCGGCCAACTGAGCTGCTGCTGGAGGAAAAAGAGAAACTGGACATGGCAGCGAAGGAAGGAAATCATAATAAATACCTACGGGCTCTGGCGTTAGGCATAAGGAGCACCGCCTGCCTTCCTCTGTGTTTGAGCACGGTTCCCCCTACCTTCCCTGCTGTCCTCCCTGCAGCTGCTAATTGCAGGCCATTGTCATTATAACTTAGCCCCGGAGCTGTGGGCTTCCCAGGCAGGAGACACCTGACCCAGAGGAGCTGACCATCCCCTAGGGACAGAAGCAGTGATGCGGGCACAGGCGGAGGAGGGGCCGTTTGCTCTACAAGGGGCAGGTGCATGAGCTCAGACCCTCACTTGCTGCTCCTTGGAAGTTCAAGGACAGGGTGTGGAGGGTTTCCTAGCGCCTGCTGTAACAAATTACCACGACCCGGTGGCCTGAAAGAAGGGCTGGGCTCTCTCACAGCTCTAGAGGCCAGAAGCTCAAAATCACCGCGGCAAGCGGGCCACGCCCCTCTGCACGGTCCTGGGAGGACCCTTTCCTGCCTGCCAGCTGCTGGTAGTCCAGGGATGCTGGGCCTTTGCTGCGTGCCTCCCACCTCTGCCTCGTCGGCACATGGCCACCTCCCCACGTGTGTGTCCAAGCTCTTACAGAGGCCACCTGCCCACGTGTGTCCAGGTTCCTGCCAGGCCCACCTGCCCAGGTGCGTGTCCAGGTTCCTGCCAGGCCCACCTCCCCATGCGTGTCCAGGTTCCTCCCAGGCCCACCTGCCCAGGTGCATGTCCAGGTTCCTCCCAGGCCCACCTCCCCAGGTGTGTCCAGGTTCCTCCCAGGCCACCTCCCCAGGTGTGTCCAGGTTCCCACCAGACTACCTCCCCAGGTGTGTCCAGGTTCCCACCAGACTACCTCCCCAGGTGTGTCCAGGTTCCCACCAGGCCCACCTCCCCAGTTGTGTCCAGGTTCCTACCAAGCCCCAGGCCCTGGACTTGGGGTCTACCCTCACCCAGCATGGCCTCATCGCATCTTGATTCCATCTGCAGACCCTGCTTCCTAATAAGATTGCATCCACAGGTTCCAGGGGACGTGAATCTGGGGGAACGCTGCTCACCCCACATCAGAAGGGGATACCCTGGGTCAATGGCACAGACACCTGCCCAGCCTCCACCCCGCCTCCACCTGGAGTCAATGGCGCCGAGGCCAGAGCCCTCAAAACAGCGTTTCCCAGGCTCACGGGCACTCGCGCTAGTCAGGGGCTCGGCTCCTCCAGTCGGACACAGCTGGAAGGTTTGCATCTGGGTCTGGAGCGAGTTCAGGGGCCGGAGACCCCGAGTGGCGGGCTGGGGGACTGGTGTCCAGCGGCGCTTCCTGGCCCTGCGCGTGGCGCTCCTGCGGTGTGGTCTGCATGGCCCTTAGGGGGTCTCCTGAGGCCCCACCCTCCAGATGGCTCCGAGGGTGGGCCGGCCCTGCGTGGGCTCTGGGAGGCATTTCGAGAGGCCCCGCCAGGGTCTGTGCCCAGGCCCTTGCGTGGTTTTGTGAAAACCGAGCCTTTGTGTTGAAGATGCTTGAAAGCACCAGAGCCTTTCCAATCATCTCCATGCCGGAAGGTGAAGGCCGCAGGGCCCCAGCTAGAGAAGGCAGCACTGGACCAGAGAGGGAGCAGGCCCCGGGCAGAGCTCGCCGGCTCAGGACCCGCAGCACAGGCCGCAAGTGCCCCGGCAAAGCTGCCCGCCCTCGGGCCAGCCCAGAGGGCGAGGAGGAGGCCTGCGGCATCTGGCTGTCACCAGCGGGGAAAAGGCAGGCCAAGTGCCTTTGAGGCCGGAGGCGCTTCTCTTTTCACTGTTGTAGGAAGTGTGGGAGGGAAGCAGAACAGCAAGAAGAAATCTAGAGCAAGCAGAGGAAACGCCAAAGCAGATATCCATGAACAGACCCATTTCTGGAAGATACTGAAAAGGATTCACTTCCCAGGGCACGATCCTGGAGGCTGAGAGGTGAATCCACAGTCCACTGGGAGAATATTCTGGAGTATCACAGGCACCCCTACTAGCGATGACGCTGCAAACTGACACACACACTCCCCCCGCGTGTGGGCCGCCAAGGCAGCCCCCTGTGAAACGGCAGTCGTGGCCCCTGCCGTGTGCTGGTGAAGGCAGGGGCAGGTATAAATAGGGCATCCTCCCTGGGCCGGAAGCTTCACAGTCTAGAGTCGGCTGCGTCACGGAGGACTAGAACCACGCAGGAGCCATCAGAGGACGCGCTCATCTGCCTGCGGCTGGGAGCTGGAGTGCGGCTGGGGTGGGGGCTGCAGTCCTGGGGTCTGGAGGCGGGGAGTAGGTCGCAGTGTCCATGGAGGCTTTTACCAAGGGGCAGTATGTGCTCTGGCTTTTGGGAATGAGCAAGGGGCTCCGTTCAGTGAGTGGAAAAGCACCCTGGCAAGTGCCAAGAGAATGAGGCTCTTGGACATGGCAGAGTTGGGTCCCAGAGGTCACGCATTCCATCGGGAGGGTCAGAGGGCCATGAGTAGAAAAGCAGGTTACGGCTAGTCATTCGCAAACTTTTTGCTAGTGGAATAGTTGGGAGTCTCCCTGTGGCTAACGTGGGGCTGGAAGTTTCCTTCTGCGGAAGAGCACGTGCAGGTCTGGGCGGCCGTGAAGCGGGCGGCCTGTGGCGTGGAGAGTGACCAGGTGGAGAGAGCCTGGTCAGTGGCGGTCCGGCAGCTGTCCAGGCACCAAGGCAGGGACGCAGGAGGCCTCAGTGTCTCAGGACACCCTGAGGGGCTCGACCTCTGGTTGCTGCTCCCCCCCCCCCAATCCTCCCCCAGGGTCTCAGGTCACGACTGAAACCAGCAGCCCCCTGCTCTTCCCAGAAGCGCGCACTGTCTCCGCCATCTTCAGCGCTTTCTCCCTAGAGCTCCACAGACCAAATACCTGGAGGGAAGGTTTCAGGCAAGAAAAGCCAAAAGTTTCTAAATCCCTTCTTTTCTATGCACTTTTTTTATTTAAGAGGGTGGGGTCCCAGGTGGGAACACCCTCACAATAAAGTCTGTCAATGTTTGGGGAAAAAAAAAAAAAGGCTGTTTCTCTAACAGAGGAAAGAAGGCCGTTGGATTTCCAAGGGTAACGTTTTAACAAGTACAAGCACAGCCCAAAGAGAACAAGGGGCGTGGGGGGGAAAGTGTGGGGCCATCTCCACACTGGCCAGAGCTAAGCTGAGGGAAACTCGACGTGTGGCAGGAAAGGCCATCAGTTCTGAGGGGCGACGGTGAAACCCACAAATATTAAAACTGTATAGACGTGACAATTGCGGAGAAATCATGAAATAAAATCTCAAGGATTATATAAGGGAAAGTTTAGGCCAAACAGCACGAGATGCTCCCTCAGAAACCCCTGAACACAATCACAGGCCACGGGGCGTTGGAGCTTTAAGGCTTGTGAGACGAGACAAAGCACTGAGAAATGACTTGAACAAAAACAGGCAAATAGGACGGATCCTTTACTGATACAAAGGGAGGTTACTGAGATTTAAAATACATGCTATGAAAAGACATTTTCGTATCGGGGAGAGGAGGGGGAGAGTTTTGTGATTTATGGAGATGTGTTGCTTTTTCATCCAACTGAGATCTGGGGAAACAACAGAATTTTCTGTGCATGAGAAATCAGCCCAAGGAAATACCACTCTTGGCGGGGATTCTAAAAGCATCCTCATCCGCTTGAAGAGACCCGATTCTGACAGGTCAGAGGTCACGGACTTTCTCAGCGTTCCAGGAGATTTCATACAACCCCCCCCCCAACTGAATGGATTCTCCAGAAAAAGAAAGCCTAGCTTTAACAACTTTTCAGATTTAAAGTTCTTCCTCTTTTATTTGGAGTTCATTGGGAAGCCCTAAAATGAAGAGAAATAAAAAGTTGTTTTCTGAGATAAATTCTCTGCGCTTTCATCCTTCTGAATGGAAGCTCCTCGGTTTAGGTGTAAATGGCACTGGGCATGTATGACGCTCCCCTTTCACATTCATTACTGTCACAGATTTGGAAAGAAAAAGCAGAGCTCATTTATTAGAGGTTATTTTTCATGCAAAACACCCCGTGGTAGCTGCCACTCCACAGGGCTTGGCCACACCCTCAGTCCTGTGTTAATAGGGTTTCTGGCCATAACCTTTTGTGGCTTTTGGAATTCCAGAACCTCTGACCAGTGCAGTGTTCACAGGCCCTTGAGCAAATGTGTTCCTCTATCAAAATGCAGGAAGTGCTGTAAGGGTGCATTAAACGCCATCACTTGGTGTTTCCACTAATGGGGAGCCAGTTAACCCTTTAGGCGCATCAATCAAGGAAGGGCCTTTCAATAAAATTAATTGTTGCCACTTACGCGAACTACCTTGACCATCTGACCCCATTTGTATTTCTCTGTAAAAGAGAATATTCTTGTCCAAGTCAGTCTCGATTTAATGGCTTCGGTAGGATTTGAAATGGTGAAAATTTACTGGAAGTTCTAAGAACAGATTTGAATTATTGCATCGTCACATTAAAGGAAGATCTCATCAGTCATGTGCTTTTTGATCTCCAATAGAGAACATTTTCTGTTTGCATTTCATCATCAATATTCACTGCTTTTTAATTTGTCAAATTATATTGTCCCACCAGCCAAGACTGCTTTATTGAGTCTTCATGTGACTTGTTGACTTAGCCAATGGAAAGATTGTTGAAATCTGCCTTACTTCAATATAAAAACAGCTACTCAACAGATCTACCAACTCTATGTTGCTTTTCCGAATGGGGTATTTAAAATAAAGTTAACTTAGAAAAGACATCCGTAATCTATAGCAGTGTTCTGCCAGGAAGCAGACTGCCACCTTCTTACTGGCATTCCTCTACCACTAAGACCAAAGAGCGCACTGTACTTTTTCAGAAAGGAGACTACAAATCTCCCTTAGCTGATACTCGAGCCGCACTGTGCTTTTGAAAAGACAGGTGTGTTATTGGCATCTTCTTCCAAAACACGGCCTTCCTCCTGGGAAGTAACGTGTGTATATCTCATGTAACCTAAAATTCCAAAACGGACTTCCACTCAACTCTCCCAATTCCCATCTGAAACTTTTGAGCACCTTTTAAAATATGTTTGGTTGAGAGGAGAGTTCCATACGCAGCTGTCTTTTTATTTTATGCTTCTGCCCTCCACCATGAATGTGGGGCTGTATGTTCCACACGTAAAGAGCCAGTGCTGACGAAAGCACAGGGGCAGGAAGCAGGGCCGGGGCGAGGAGTGGGAGGTGGGGGTGGGTTCTCCTAGCACGCACTCCACAGGCTCCCCCATCCAAATGGGGAGAAATGACATGGTTAGCTTTAGTCCTCTCACTTCCTTCCAGCTCTTTCCTCACCCTCTGCTTCTACTCTTTCATCTGACATACCTGCTCTCTCCCCATCTTCCAGCCCCTTCCTCTCTTTTCTCAAAACCCCTTCCCATCTTTTTCACTAACTACCCACCTAGAACGTCGTAAACAAATAATAGGTATCTCATACAGCTACCATTTCAAAACGCCTACCGGTAACAGCAAATAACAGTATCATACTGTGCTTCATCCTTCCATCCATAAAAACAGGGAGAATATCACCACTGCATTTTATTAGTTAAAAGAATATTATCACTGGTCCTTTCTCCCCAACATCTAGAAAAATATGCTAATATCTTAGCTTGGTTAGATAAACGAGCAAGGTTGACATAATACAAATTATCTTCTAAAGGAATCTTTACTTTAGCATAAGAAGCATCCAGACTTTCCCCGGCCCCCAATTCCTGCATATTGTTGCAGGCGCAAAGTTGGTTTGCAACCTAAAAATAGCAGTCATCATTTAGTAAGCCCTTACTGTATGCCAAAAATGGTGCTACATAATTTTTGTCCGCCATGTTATTCAACACTCACTGTCAATACCCCTATCGGCTGGCAATATTGCTCTCAGCTGGGGACACTGAGGTTCAGAGAGGGAAGTTAACTTGCCTCAAGTCGATGGTGGCAAGAAAGAGAGTTGAACCTGGGTTGACCAGTGCTCTTGACCGTGAGGAGGTGAAAGGTTTGTTTTTCTTTCCCTCAGCCCCTTTGGAACCACAGTACATATGTTGTGATCATCTCACTCTTGTTCAGAAGAACTGATCTAAAAGAGTTTAAGGTTTCCCCTGGCATGAAAGAGGTAATAAATAGTGTCTGAATGGAAAAGACACAATGAAAAGGCTAATTCTCTTCTCATCTGAAAACTGATTTGCAGTATCCAGCCTTGTTTCTTAGTTTGGCATCTTCTTGGAGGAAACAAATGCAAATGGTTAAAGCTTATCCACTGTTTGGGGTTATCCACCCTGATGACATGTTTATTGCTGTGGGGAGTCACAGAGAATGCCAAAGCCAAAAGTTTTCATGCAGAGAAGAAGAATAAACATCTGACCAAACAAGCAAGCCAAGACTCTGTGAACTGGACCCTTCTATTTCCAGGCCTGTGGACCTCACAGCACGCAGTGAGTGGCTGTGGAGGATTTCACAGGTCCTCTCGGAAAAAATTACAGCCCCCCCCCCAAATTAAAGAAGGCTTCTCAGAACAGGTTTGAGCACGTGTCTGAGAGGAAAGGGAGAACACCCAGAAATCCTCCAGAACTGGCATTATTCCCATTAAACCAGATAAGGCCAGTGAACTTGAGTAGCAGGGCACTCTCCGCCTTCTGTTAAGAGTCTAGATGGGGGAGGGGTGGGGAGTGGGGCATATAGGAATCCCCTATATTTTTTATGTAACATTTATGTAATCTAAGTATATTTTGAAAAAAAATTAAAAATTATAAAAAGAAGAGTCTAGATGTGACCTCAACGGGCATAAATGAGCATTTTAGCGTCCATTGCAGACCACCACGGCCTCCTGTATGTGGATGCATGTGCGGAGTTGTCAGCCTGGTTCCTTCCGTGTGAAGGTGAAAGTCTAACACTTTGTTGAAAAGGAAACAGGTACTCGTTACAACTTCTGGGGACGATCCTCTCTCTGTCCTGGTGTTTAGCGTCCCCATGAACGAGGAGGGTGCAGAGGAGAAGAGGGCAGAGAGCAGACGGTAGAAGAGCTGCAGGCGCGCTCTTTGGCAGCTTGGCCGTGTGGGAAGGGGCGCGCTGGCGGGTGGCGTGCGGGCGCTACGTGCTGACTGCCGCAGAAGTGGGCACTGCCCATGGAGACCGAGGTGGTTTCCTACAGTCAGCTCTGCCTGACGTGGGCCTTGAACCCATTCAAGTAGCTTCCTTCATCCTGTGAGTTTAACTCTGGGTAGTCTTGCTTTTTAATGAAAAGTGGCTCATTCTGGGCAGCATATGGAATTGATAGAGGGGCTGGGATCACCTGTGTAGACAAGGAGGCGGCGCTCTTTATTTCACACATTAGTTAGACCCTGGGTCCAAAGTCAGTGCTGTCCATAGCATTGTCGTAATGCTCCTTTTCCACCACGGGGAGAAATGAGCCCAGTGAAGTTTCATGACGTCTTTTTCTCTTCCACTGGAATATTTGCTTGACTGATCCCTGATGGTTTCAGAAACAAATGCAGAAAAAAAAATACCCACAATACTTAACTCATGAAGATGATTGAGCAGTGGCTCCTTATTTCTTCTGACCGAGCGCACTGTGCATTGGAGGAAGTCCTGTGCATACGGACTTTCATTTTACACCGATACTTTGCATCCCATTCAAAAAATTCCCCTCCGAAGACCAAGCCCCAAGTCCTGTGAAAAGTTGCCTACACTAAAACAGCCCTCACTGGGATATGTGCAAAGACCATTTTAAACCTTCAGTGCAATAAACATTATTTTCTGTGTGGGGTGGCGGCGACTGAAACCGGCCAAGGACAGGCTCCGTCTCTCATGTGTCCTCAGATATTTGCTAAGCAGATGCAACCACCGTGATAACAAACACAGTTGGACCCAAATGGACCCTTTTCCTCTATATTTATCTTTTTTTCCCTTTCTCTGAAAAAGATACCCATGCCCAGAAAGAAAATACCATGGTGTTAAAGTTCAAAACTATTAAATAAATATGGTAGGCTCTAGGAATACTTTTCTGTCTCTTCTTTCCTTGGCTTTTTGTGCTTAGAAGATATAATATAGACCTTTGGGAATTCCATGAAATAACTCTACTTTATGCTCAGATAGCCCAAAAATGCACAATGAGAACCATAAATGTAACTTTTGCATCCAAATTGAATTCCTAGCTTAGAGGGCAGTTTGGGTCTTTAACTAGTTGACTGGACTAGTTCTCTTAAGCAACATGCAGGTGGGGGCGGCGGTCGTAGATGCTGGCACTGTGCTGGCCAATTAACTTTGCTTTCCTCTGTGGGAGCTTCTGAAAAATGGAGGCCATAGGTCAAGAAGCCTTCAGGCAAGAGAGAATTGGGAGGGAAACGCACTGGAAGAAATCCAGGAAGCCATTCCCTGAGAAATGGCCAGGCGTGCTGCAGGAGCAGAGGAGCAGGCAGAGGCAAGGAAGACGAGCCGGGTGGGCGACTGAGCTGGGAGGACCGCGACGTGCTACAGAAAGGTAAGCTGTGACAAGAGGCCAAGCCCAAGGGCACGGAGGGAACAGCAGCACAAAGTCGTGCTTTGCTGACCCATCTGAATCAGGCTCGTCATTGGTTTCCCCTTCGCCGAGGCTGGGAGAGGTTTGTGATTCGATTCTGAATTGAAATGCAGTACAGATTTAGAAACTCAGAGCTAGAGGAAACCTCAGCTAAGCTAAACCCAATACCCTTACTTTACCATTGAGGGAACCAAGGCCAAAAAAGACTGCGATTTACCCAAGACGGTGGAAACAGGCTACCCTATCCTTTATTTTCCCCACCATATTCTACTGCCTGAGCCACGTCCTAATTGAGATCATTATACAAAACAAAACACGAAAAATAAAAAAAGGTTGAAAAATTGTAAGGGAAGAAAAATAATAGGTAATTAACTAGTGTCAGTGTGTTTGTGTGTGTGTCTGTGTGTATATACATGCACATACATATATGGTGAGAGTATAGTGTATATGGGAAATCAGCGTGCATACAGTGACAAAAAAAAACATTATGCCAAGTGAAAGAAACCAGACACAAAGCACTACATGCTGTATGATTCCATTTATATAAAATGTAAAGATAAACCAGCTTATGATGAAATTAGACTAGTGGTTTTGTAGGGCTGGGCAAGGGCTGCTAAAGAGTGTGGAGGTTTTCTTTTCAGAGTAATGAAATTGCTCTAAAATTTTTTGTGGTGATGAATACCCAACATTGTGATTATAGTAAAAGCCATTGATTATACACTTTGGATAGATCATATGGTATGTGAACATATCTCAAGCAAACTGCTTAATAAATAAATAAATAAATAAATAAATAAATGTGCAAGAATAGCCAGCAAAAGCAGCTATATACAGCAGGAGAAGCAAAAAAGATTGAGAGGTGAAGAATTTTCTTGTTTGTTTTCTGTTTTTTTTATTACTATTATTGAAATAATAAAAATACTCTAATAATGATTGAAGTGATGAACACACAGCTATGTGATTAGAACAAATACCATTGATTATATACTTTGGATGAATTGTATGCTTTATTAATATGTACCAATAAAATTGACTTGCTTTTTTTAAAAAACATGCATGTAAACATATAGATGATAATATTTATGTATATATATGCACATACAAATATAGAGATACATAATGGCAATGGGAGCAGAGGCAGAGAGAGGTTTGAAGACACTGCATTGCTGGCTTTGAAAGTGGAGGGAGAGGCCATGAATCAAGGAATGCAGGCAGCCTCTAGAAGCTGGAAAAGGCCAGGAAACTCATTCTCCCCTAGAGACTTGTGATGCCTAAGTCCATGTTTCAACCTGACTAGGTGATGGTGTCCAGTCGTTTGGTCAAGCAAGCACGGGCCTGTTTGTTACTGTGAGGGTATTTTGTGGGCTAAAATCATTAGTCAGTTGATTGTATCTATGGATGATTACATCTACAATTAACTGAGGAGATTGCCTTCAGCAATGAGAGACATCTCATCCAGTCAGGCAATGGTCTTAAAGGGAGAACTGCTGATTTCAGCAGTCAGAAAGAAGAATTTCTGTCTCCACTTCCGCCAACCCGCTTCTCCTGGGGAATTCATCGAAATCTTCATTGGAGTTCCCACCTTGCTGCCTGCCCTGTTGAATTCAGACTTGCCAATCCCCACAATTGTATGAGCCAATTCCTATAATAAATCTCATAATATTTACACACACACATATCTTGGCAGTTCTGTTTCCCTGGAAAACCCTAACTAACACAGATTTTGGAGCTGAGAGTGTTTGTTGAGAAACATGATCTTAAGGATGAGATTTCTCAATGGGTGAGTTGGTTCTGGGGGTTATGGGAATTGGTTCTCCAATCTGATTAGATTTAAAGGCACTAATGACTCTATTTACAATGGTCAAGATGGCACTAATAGTCTATAGTGTGAACTGGCATAGTTATATGCAAAATATAAGAGGCAAGGCTCTGGGTGGCAGTATAATTACACTTTACCATAGTCTTGTGGAGTTAAAACTTATAACGATGTTGGATGTTCCTAAAGATGCTGGATACAGTTGTTAAAGGAAAGGATGAGCTCAAGTTTCAAGCGCCAATTGAAGGACATGAAAGTTTCTAAGTGTTCCCTGAAACTCCTATTTCTTATAGCCGCAGACTTGAGATTTCTGACAACTAGGCTCAAAATCTGATTATGTGAATGGCTGAATTACAATGCAAACTGAATTCCCAACCTCACAGAGTGTCTGATCTTAAAGTGAGGGCATTAATAGGGAAGAAATGGGATCCTGAAAATTGGAATAGGGCATATGGATGGATAATGGTGATGGTGGAGATATTGAAACCCTAGATTCTGCTGAGCCTTCTTTGCCAGATAAGCCATGTGCCCAGAGGAGTTGGCCATCCAGCCTGCACCTGAACAGACTCAGCCTGACATGCCTGATAAACCCATAATCACCTCCCCTGAGGAAACAGCCTCCACCCTTCCATCTGAAAAGACTAACCCCATTTCACCAGATGAAACTATAATGGAATGTCCTAAGATAGTTGGCTTGCAAGACACTTGTAATTCTTCCTGTGACCCACTCCCACCAGTCCTCTTTACTTCCATACCTGTAGTTAGATTGAAATCCTAAAAGGCCCCAAAAGGTGAGGTACAAAGTGTGACCCATGAGGAGGTGTGCTACACTCCACAAAAACTGCATGATTTTTCTAATTTATATAGATAAAAATCAAGGGAACATGGGTGGGAATTGATATTAAGGGTGTGGGATAATAATGGTGGAAGGAACACAAAGTTGTATCCCGCTGAATTTATTGATATGAGCCCACTAAGCAGACATTATGGATTCAATGTTGTAGCTCAAGGGGCTGGAGGGGGCTCTAACAGATTGGTTGGGTGGTTGGCTGAAACATGGCCCTACATTGCCTGAACTCAAAATGCCAGAACTACCTTGGTATAAAGTAGATGAGGGGATCCAAAAGCTTAGAGAGACTGCAATGTTAGAGTGAATTTACCATGTACAACCTGCTCGCCCACCCCAGGAGCATCCAGAGGACATACCTTTCAGCAGGACTATGAGGAATAAATTTGTGAGACTAACTCCATCTTCCCTGAGGGCCTCTATGGTTGCTCTTCTGTAAGGAAGACATTACCATGGGAACTGCTGTCACCCAACTTGGAACCTTAAACACAATGGGATCCCACATTGGCAGGAGCCAAGTGGCAGCACTTAACTGCCAAAAGCAAGGTGAGCATGGCTACCCTAATGGACAGCAGACTCAAAGCAGCAATCAAAGTAGTCTGACTCACACAGACCTATGGCACTGGCTCGTAGATCACGGGCTACTTAGAAGTAAAACAGACACGCAGTCCACTAAATTCTTACTTGATCTATATAAGCAGAAGAGTTCGAGATCAAGTGAAAAAAAAGTCTAACATGAATCACAAAAACAGAATCACAGTCCTCAATCAATCCCCAGACTTAAGACTGACCCAGAAACCCTGGAATGCGGGAAAGACCCAGTCTCCTTGGGAAAGGACCCTGATACACTGACAAAAATGTGTAATGTTAACCTTTCTCCCAGCCTTCTCCAAAGGGATCTATGATCTTTTTATCAGGGTGACTGTGCACTGGGGAGAAGGTAATGATTGGACATTTTGGGGATTATGAGGCACTGGCTCTGAACTGACATTAATTCTAGGAGACCCAAAATGTCACTGTAGTCATAGACTAGGGGCTTATGTAGGTCAGGTGATTGTCTTTGTGAAGGTTCTCTAGTGAAACAGAACCAACAGGAGATGTCTGTTAAAATTATGAGATTTTTATAAAACTTGTGCCTGTGGGGATAGGCAAGTCCAAATCCCATAGGGCAGTCTGCAAGCTGGGAACTCTGATGAAGATTTCAATGAATTCCCCAGGAGAAGCTGGCTGGTTCAGGTAGAGAAAGACATTCTCCCTTTTGGTTGCTGAAATCATCACTTCTCATTTTAAAGTCTTCAAGTGATTGGATGAAACTTTTCTCATTGCTGAAGGCAACCTCCTCAGGTGATTGTAGATGTGATCAGCTAAAGATGCAATTAACTTACTGATTATTTAGGGCCACAAAATGCATTCACAGTAACAATCAGGCTAGGACTTGCTTGACCAAACAATTGGCACCATAATCTGGCCAAGCTGATACATGAACTTAACCATCCCAGTGATCAATGGGATTTTAGCTCAGGTCTGTCTCACAGTGGGTCCAGTGGGTTTCTGGACCCATCCTGTGGTTATTTTCCCAATTCCTGAATGTATAATTGTAAGTGACATATTCAGCAACTGGCAGAATCCCCACATTGGTTCCCAACTTGTGAAGTGAGGGCTACTATGGTAGGAAAGGCCAAGTGGAAGCCACTAGAATTGCCTCTACTTAGCAAAATAGTAAATCAAAAGCAATACCACATTCCTGAAAGGATTGCAGAGATTAGTGCCATCATCAAGGACTTGAAAGATTCAGGAATGATTCCACCACATCCGAATTCCACTTTACTATTTGGCTTGTACAGAAAACAGATGGATCTTTGAGGATGACAGTGGATTCATGCAAATTTAATAATAGGTTATAATAGTTTATTGGTGACTCCAATCACAGCTACTATTACAAATATGGTATCATTACTTGAGCAAATCAACCTATCCCCTGGTATCTGGTATGCAGCTATTGATCTGGCAAATGTTTTTTTTTCTCTATACCTGTTAGTAAAGACCACCAGAAACAGTTTGCTTTCAGTTGGGAAGGCCAGCAATACACCTTCACCGTCCTACCTCAGGAATATATCAACTCTCCAGCCTTATGTCAAAATCTAGTCTGCGGGGACCTTGACTGCCTTTCTTTCCCACAAGACTGGACCATTATATTGATGATATTGTGCTCATTGGACCCAGTGAGCAAGATGTAGTATTGATCAGAAGGAGGAGAGACAACTAAAGAGATGTCAAGCCACTACAATACAGACATTGGGGTCACCAGCCAAAGAACAACTCACAGGCTCTGTTGGAAAGTGATTTTACTCAAAGAGACAGAGCGAGGTAGCGTCACTAGTGGGCATCAGTTCCCCACAGCCAGTGGGTCTGAACCCGTAGCCGATACAGGGTGATGCTCTACCTCCGCACAGCTCCCCCTCTTGCATTCATGTGCTGCCACAGTGGAGGAACCCTGTTCCCTGCCCCTGGGGACAGATACATGGGAGTGTGCAGTGGATGTCGTAAAGCATGCCCACAGTGTCAGACTCTCCAGTAAATCCAGTAGTCCCCTTATCTGCTCAGGGATTGTGTTTTATCCCACCTGGCCGACACACCTGGTGATGAGCACACCACGTGTTTGTGGATCCCAGGGACAGGCGGCAGGCCGTGCTGGGACCGCCCCCACCCCAGAAGCAGCTGCATTAGACTTATTGGCAATGCGTTTGTGTGTCAGAGGGTGAGAGATAAAATCCCACAAAAATTCAGGTCCCTTCCACCTCAGTGAAAT
The DNA here is from genome assembly GCA_026826555.1 of Tolypeutes matacus. Lineage (NCBI taxonomy): Eukaryota > Metazoa > Chordata > Mammalia > Cingulata > Chlamyphoridae > Tolypeutes > Tolypeutes matacus. The sequence continues at coordinate 4,170,134 of JAKSZT010054215.1, read as the reverse complement.
TTCTAAGCATCCAGTGGTGAGGGGCATGTCAAGATATTCCTTCTAAGGTGACGGTTAAGCTGCTGCATCTGGCCCCTCCTACAACCAACTAGGTGGCCTCTTTGGATTTATAAGACAACATATGCCTCATTTGAGTGTGACCAAGTGGCTCAAAAACCTGGGAATCAGAACAAGAGGAGGCTCTGCGACACGTCCAGGCTGCTGTGCAAGCTGCTCTACCACTTGGGCCATATGATCCAGCAGATCCAATGGTGCTGGAAGTGTCAGTGTCAAAGAGAGATGCCATCTGGAGACTTTGGCAGGACCCTATAGGAGAATCACAATGCAGACCCTTTGGATTTTGGAGCAAAGCCCTGCCATCCTCTGCAGATAACCACCCTCCTTTTGAGAAATATCTTTTTAGCTGGCTACTGGGCCTCAGTGGAGACCAAATGCATAACCATGGCCACCAAGTTACCATGAGACCTGAGTTGTCCATCATGAGCTGGGGGTTGTCTGATCCACCAAGCCATGAAGTTGGACGTGCACAGCAGCACTTCATCAGCAACTGGAAGTGGTAGATACGAGATAGAGCTTGAGCAGGTCCTGAAGGCACAAGTAAGTTACATGAAGAAGTGGCCCAAATGCCCATGGCCACCACTCCTGCCATGTTACCTTCTCTTTCCCAGCCCACAGCTATGGCCATGATCAGTTGACTGAGGAAAAGAAAACTCAGACCTGGTTTGCGGACATTTCTGTACAATACACAGGTACCACCCAAAAATGAACAGCTGCTTTCTGGGAAATTCCTGAAGGACAGCGGTGAGTGGGCAGAACTTCGGTTCCATTCTCTGCAAAGTCCTGACTGATACAAACTTCCAGATGGGAACGCAACCTTACCAACACCTTGACTTTAGCTCATAAGACCCATTTCAGACTCTGACTTCCAGAACTGTAAGATAGCAAGATTGTCTTTGTTTAAGTCACTAAGTCTGTGGTGATTTGTTACAGCAGCAAAGGAAGCTAATTCATATATACATGTAAGAATTATATATACAAATACAAATTTTGTTGCTCACAATTCTTTTTCTGCCCTCATATGAGATAAAATCAATTTAACCAATCCTCTACCCAATTACATTTTCCACTGAATAAGCCATTGTACTAACATCACTTAGAAGAGACCCAAATATTATATTTTTAAATTGTGCTTTACAGATTATCCACAATCAATAGATTCCACTTTAAGTTTCTCTTTATTGGTTACAAAGCCAGTATGATGTGGTCGTTAAAAATATGGGGTGATCCCAGCTGCTCGTACTGACTGGAACTTGAGGTGTTTGGTCTTCTCCTAAGCCACGGCTTCTCCATTAACATGGTGTATCACCATGTTATGAAATTGTTGTGAGCCTTGAATGACGTTATGCACACGAAGCACTCCCCATAAAATACCCTCGGTGACTGGAAGCTTAAAAACGTTACCAAAGCAATAGTTAGGTCACCGGTTACGTCACAGACTCCGCTAACCCTGAATTCCCTCCCACGGGGCAGGTTGTCTTTCAGCCTCTCCTTTATAACGGGGCAAACCCCTCCTCATTTATAGATCAGGTATCGCCTCTCCTGTGGCGCCGTCCTCATTTCTCCAACCCCCAAAGTAAATTGAATTACATCTTCAGCATTTTCTTCACAGACTGAGGTAGCGCTTATACTATGCAGAGTGGTTGTGTTTATTTTTTTATCTCCATCTCCCGTTTCTACCAGCGCGGCTTGTACCCAGAAGGTGCTCATGTGGGACCTACTCCTCCTTGATGGCTGAGTCACTGTCCACCTGAGGAATCATTTTCTTTGGAAAGGCAGGCATGGACAGTAGTCATTGCCCATTCGGTTGTCAGCGATGACTGCATTGGTATTGAAGAAAAGTCAGCTGGTAAATATTAGTATGTAGCCTTATGCAACCAGTACTGGAAATAGACTGGTCTTTGACAACAACAAAAAGACTTGTTGATAATGAGGAGAAAGCTTTAGACTTTCTCTTAACACTGTGGTCTGCTTTTCAATCTCTTTGCCATATAAGTTCTCCGAGAATTACAAACTTCTCATAGAAATTTCAAATACATGCTTAAGCATGTGACATTCGAGTTGCACGGATACATTCAAGGCATGAGCAGAGGAAAAACGTTCCAAGCATGCAACCTGGAAAGCACATGCACAGCGCATCCTTCTTTTGTATGGAGCACTCACCTTCATTTTGATAGGGAACACTCACCTCCATTTTGATAGGGAGCACTCCCATTCATTTTGTTAGG
>JAKSZT010054215.1:4109906-4167839 GCA_026826555.1 Tolypeutes matacus | reverse complement strand
TTTTGATAGGGAGCACTCCCATTCATTTTGTTAGGGAGCACTCACCTTCATTTTGCTAAGGAGCAAGTTTGGTACAAGGGTGCAGCACCTGTTGTAACTCTGCCCCAGCCCTCTGAAGATAGCCTGTTTCTTGAGAAGCTAAAAATTATTTGGTGCAAATGACAGAGAGGCCGATGGAGTTGAATTTGTAAATCTGGTTGAAAAGTGTGACCTGGTAAATTAGATTACGCCATCTAATGCATCACAAAGTACTTGATGTGTACACTATGTGCACAAGAAAGCCAGCTAACTCAGCTGTGCATATTTTTTTTAACTTTATTGTGTCATGGTACACAATTCATCACCAACCACATAGACATTTAAAAGATATTCTTCTGTTTATTAGTAAAATAGAAAGGTGACTTTTTACAACTCAGTTCTCTTAAGAAACATAATGAGTAAGCATATCCAGACATTTTTAAATACTCAGGAAAATATTTTTGCCATTTAAATTTTCCAGGGAAAGGTACAGGGAAACAATCATTTGTGTTAAGCTCTATTAAGACGCTTATTTAAAAATAACTCCAAGTTTGACAGGTTTTTCTGCCTTTAAAATAAAATATTCAGAGAGTTAATTAAAAAAAAAAAAAAACTCACGGAGAGAAAACTGAAACCTTCGAAGAGGAATATCTCAATTTCTTCCAAGCTGCATGATTTAATTCAACCCTTTTTCTAATCGTCTACATTTATTCAAAAATGGCCTAACTCCTGGGCTCTGTAATTACTGGAATGTCTCTCTGATCCTATGCTGATTATGGCTCAGAATCTTAAGTCTCAGTAATCTATTTGAGATGTTATTAAATATTAGCAATTCGTGTGATTTGTTTTCTCGTCACTTTACTTGTAGCCTTCCTGCCACTCACTGCCAAGAGATCATGAACAAAAGCCTGCTGCTTTCAACTCAATTTGTTACACTAAAAATGCAAAATTAAAGAAAAATGAGGAAAGTTTCATATTACCAGGGAATGTGATGGATCACATTGTGTCACATTATGACTTTTAATATTATAAACTGAGTTTTATGTTACTCTCTACTAATAGTGACATATTTAACATTTTAAGACTGGATATAATAATTTTATGGGGTAAAATGGATATTATTAGAAGATTATACATAGTACTTTATCAAATTTTTGTATATTAAATACAAAAAACTACAATAAAATAATAGAAACTTCTGTTTTCAGCAGAGTGGAAGAAGATGATCACCCCTGCATCTCTTTCCTCACTCGGCATTATCTGGGCCTGAGTTTCAGAGATCTGAATCATGTGGTTTCTGTGACATCAGACAAAGACCACGAATTGTATCTCAGTTTAAAAGCATTTGTTGATGGCCATAATGGTTGTATTTCCAATTTTATTTTCAGGCAGTGCTCCCCCCAAAATCTCATTCTCTCCTTGGAATTCATTTTCTCTTTCTTTTTCTTTTTGTATATTTATTTTTGCATATCACGTTACTTATCTGCAATATATACTTATCTGTTTAAGGGAATTCATTTCCGAGGCAAACTAGAAGCAGGTCTTGGAGCAAGGAGGAGCTGACTGCCAACAGCGGCAGACCCGAGCTGTCGGCATTCTAGAAGAGCCCCCCAAGAGATGCGGCTCAGGCCTCTGAAAGCTTAGCAAGGGGCAGGTCAAATATTAGTAGAGCGTCTACGGCAGAGTAGACGTCTGTTTTTAGGCAAAGACTTCACGTAGTTCGCAAGGCAAGAAGGCCTAAGGCCTCTCCAATAAAGGCCTAGTTAGTCCATATCCACAGAGGATAGAAATAAAGAAAAGTAAGAAATCAGGTTTTGCCCTTAGGCACCAACAAAGTGACGATCATGTCAAACGAGGCCACCACCAGCCCTGCCGTTTGGGAAGTCCCAGGCCTCGGAACGAAGCACAGAACACTCCGTCCTTCTGCGCGTCCGCTTGGCTCACTTGAATGGAGGCTCAGGAAGCCCTGCTAGCCTGTCCCTTCAGGCAGAAGGGCCGAGTCAGGGCGAGGACCCAAAGGCCGGGGTCCCAACTCTTCTCAGCACCAGTCCACCTGGTGAAGAATTTGTCAGTGCTTCTCTACAAATCCACTGTTTGGCAACACAGAGGTCTTTGGTCTCTCTTGAGTTCACAGTTATCATTTTCTGAATGTAATAAAAGTGAAAAACAAAAGTTTACCTTCACTTTCAAGTGCTAAAACACAATCACATCCTACAAGTCTTTGTGGTTTTTCTCTTCCCTGCTTCTTTTATTCTCAAACATATATATTCTACAACTATGTTTATATCAGTCTTGACTTCAACATCATAATCAATATCAACATATAGATATATCAATATACAGCTATGATACAGGTATAGATATAGATGATAGGTGATGATATATAGATCTCTGGTTACAATTCACCATTTAAATATCCATGGTCATAGTAGTAAGTCCAGTAAAAAATGATCCAATAGAAATAACTCAGACATAAGCTAGCAACTAACATGGCATCATCCACAATTTCATAGTCTGCTTGGTTCGTTCTTTAGAGTCTTCCTGACCATTTGAAAGTTTAAGTCAGTCCTAGTAACATTCCATCTTGCTCGCCACTCTAAAGTACCTGTAATAAAAGCAGGCCTTGAGATTTGTAAGCATTTGACTCGGTTCAGATAGTAATTCACAAAATAGAAATGCAGCACAAGGTCAAGTTTATGTGGAAAAATCCATATCAGCAGATGCCCACATCGACTCTTATTCCAGGTCCAAACGATAGGATTTTGAGTGTGATTTATTATTTCAATAATTCAAGTTCCCTGGCCTGACAGGGCTTGTGGAGCAAAGTGGTAGCCAAAAAGTACAGATCCTGTGTGGAAATAAGGCTTCAGTGACATAACTAGAGCTTAAGGAAGTCCAGGCACCTGAGGGGAGCCCAGCTCAGGCCATCATGAAAATCAGGCATCGGAGTTAAAGGAATGCTGACATCGGCCTCTTCTTGCCCATCCCTGTTTTATGTTCCACAAGGCCATTGCCAATAAAAGCTGATCACATAACCCTTCACGACAGGTGTTTTCCTCCGAGGCTGACGTTCACAGCTGTAGGAGAAAGAACTGTGTGATGAGAAGAAAGCAAGGAAGGGGCATCATCAACAGAGGGTGCTGTTACCGCAGTTTGACTCCTGACGACCTTGAACAGTGATTGGAAGGCTGTCTCTGTGCATTTTGTATTCTAAAACTTTGCTGGTATGAAACTCTTCTACCTTAGCTACATGGGGAAAAGATCATCAACATGGATCCAGCACAGCAATTTCTATATTAACCTCATGGTTTGAGCCAAAGCATTTAAAATACGTTTGGGCTCAAAAAAGAGTTTATTAGCAACCATTTCTTGTAAAAGAGAAAACAACCAACCGAACACTCAAAGAAAGATAAGATATTAGAAGTCAGAACTTGGCTCAAGAATTTTATTGATATTTTCTAAAGACTCAGATTGTTAGACTAACTTCTTAATTATACAGGTCTACCCAAAATTTAACTATTTAAGGCTGTCAGCTGGCTAGCTTTGAAAGTGATGAGTAAGAAGTTGTTCTTTCATGCATGCTTTTCCAAAATGCTTCATCGTAGGCTGAGACCCTCCCCGTCATTGTCATGATGAGATTACAGAAGTCTCAAGAGAGCCACTGGCTCTCTGAAGAGCACAGATCCAGCTGTAAATTGCTGCGAGACCTAATGCTATGCTTTCTCCACTCTGCCACCTTGTCCCTGGCTGGCTTCAGCTCACTCCTCAGCCTAGTTACTTATGTCGCTTTCTTCAGAAGACTTCTCTCGTGCCCCCAGCAAAGGTAGACCCCACGGCACCCCTACTCTCCCGCCCAATACGCTGATGGTGACGCCTACTAATTGCAGATTCACCTGTCCAGCTGGTCTCTGGGCTCCTGAGAGCAGAAGCCACTCCTGCCTTGTCTCTGTTTCTGGTCTCTTGATGGCTGGGTGAGGACCAGCTTCCCGTCACCTATGTGCTCACACCTTGCACCTACATGGACGCCTGACGAGTGGCAGGTGCTCATAGAACATGCCAGCAAGATGAACGAGAAAGTGAATGGGCCTTTCATTCTTTCCATTTATTAACAATGAATCCATTTTCCAGAAAATAGTAACCACATTGAGATTGTTACGTGTGACCACCCAGGTGCTAAAGGGAATTAGGGCTCTACACGACTAGAGAAGAGTCCAGGGGTCCAAGTTGCTGAGTATGATACACCTAGAGCTTTAGAGCAGCAAAGGGCTCTCATTAAAAACCAAGTCAGACCCAAGTTCAAATCCTGGTTCTGCCACTTATTAATTGTGTCACATTTGATAAGATAATTAACCTCTCTCAGCCTCAGAGTGGTGATATTAACATCTGCATCCTCAAAGAGCAGACAATAAAATCATCTTTAAAAGGTTGTTAGTGGATATAAATAAGATGTGTATATGAAGAACTCAACAATATGTTTTAGGCTAAAATAACTCATTAAAATGCCATGAAAAGCAAGGGTGGGTGGGAAGAGAAGAGAATGAAAAGCCAGCTTTGAACTTGGTAAGGGAAAAAATACAGAAGACATCTAGTGATTCAGCTGCACTGCTATTAATGCTGTTATTTATAAAGCATGTTAAGTGAGTAAGGCATCTCACCAAACACAGACAACGACATGGTCTCTATTTTTACTCAACAATAGCAAACACTTAAAACAAGCCTCCTAACAGCCTGGCAAAGCAGGTCGTTTCGATGCCCTATTAAAGCAAATGAAGAAACTCATGCTGCTGTTACTTGCTGCATTATTTGTGTTGCAGAGTATGTCGGCACATACATCCTCCCCCCAAAACTGGAGAAATGTTAGGAAAAACAAGACACTTGTCATTGGCTCTCTCCTTAACCTATAACTTTAAAAAAAAAAAAAAAGAATTCTAATCTTGGTTAAAATGGCACCAGAAATGTCAAGAAATATAAGAATAATTACTATTCTGGAAGAAATTACTAGAAAAGCTAGGAAGTATAGACTTTAAATCAGACTCCAAGTCTGAACGAAGAAGGCGTGACAACACCTCCAAGGTGGCTCTACCTTCTCGTGCAATCCTTGCTCTAACTCCTCACAGTGGGATTCAGACTCCCTGCAGGGTCCCATCGACCCTTCTCCAGGACTCTCTGTGTCCTGAGAGCGTTGTCCCACGTATTGCTGCTTGTGATATTTAGAGATGGTTGGTTTGTCTTGGCTCCCGCCCCTATCGAAACCAAAGAAACATCCATCTAATAAATGAGGGTGTTTGTAGGGAGCAGTTGGTTGAGTTTCAAATTGTCAAAAATTATAAAGCAGCCATTTTCTGAGCCATAGTACCACTGAGCTAATTGCAGGGACTATTTTATATTATGACATGTTCATGGCACATACGGTGGTAGCACGTGGGCTTGTCAAAACAAATAAACCTCTTTTTTAAATGAAATCTATTGCACAAAGAGCTAAACAAATTATGGGGTAGAGGCAAATGTCTGCTACACCATCAGCATTTATTACCTGAAGAAAATAATGGAAACTTTCAGGAACTGCCTGGAAACTTAATTGAGCACAAATGAAAGGCTCTGTTACGGACAGAAGGAGCGTAAGCAAGAGTGCCGGCAGGACAGTGGGCTCCTTTGTAACTCAGATGCCCACGGCTAGCGCAGGGCAGCCCTAAATGCAGCTGACCACTTGGGTGTGAGTGACCGAGCGCAGAATCTCAAAGAAACGCCAAGGCCTTGGGTAGCAGAGAGAAGGAAAAGGGACTGAGATGATTCATGGTCACTGAGACACAGAGATTAGTCTAGCAACCAAATTGCTACTTTCTTGTTTTTAACCAGAGATGAGAAATTGACCCAAAACCAAAAAGGCAAATAGGCAATAACTGACTTGATCAATAAAAACAAAATCACAAACAAGAGGCACGCTTTAAAAACAAATGAGTGTAATAAAGAGAATGAAGAATAATAATTTCTTAAAGAACGAGTGAAACTGCTCTGGGAGGCGTCCAGCACGGGTGCAGGGCAGAGCTGAGGTCTGGCTCACTGCAGCCTTTCTGCAGGGGCAGCTGGCAAGACGTAGCACAGCCTTTCCAAAGGACCCCAGTTTCAGATCCAGGGCGTATGGCAAAGAGAGATTCAAGTAAGTGCACTGGGATGGGTGAAGAAAGGAAGTTTAGTAGAGCTTTGTGTGTAATAATTAAAAAGAAAAAAAACAGAATTGGTTAAATAAATAATACACTCACACACCAGATTGCTCTGCCATTAAAATGACGTTGTAGATGGACATTTAGCAGCGTGGGAAATGTTCATGTAGTACAGTAGATAAACAGGTTTGTGAAAGTAGCTAAAAGGTTTCTTTGGGGGGATATAGAATGCTATATCATATTATATTATACTTTATTATAGTATATCATAGCATCACATCATATCAATCATACTGTATTAAATATGATAAATTATCTGGCATCATATTTACCAAAATGTGAACAGTGGTTATCTCTTCACTATGGAATTTGAGCTGCTATTTTTTTTCTTTTTCTCACCCATCTTTTCTAATCTTTATAAAATAAATGTGTATAATAAGTGTACTATTACAAGGGACCACCTGGAATAAAAAAGTAAAGTGACACTAGAAGAAATTACTGACACCAGTGCAAACCGAAAAAAAAAAAGACAAGACAAAAGGAAATCCCGACAAATATGTAGCAGAGAAAGCAAGATACAGAGAGGCTGCTGCTGGCGCACTGTGAGGACGTGCAGGCTTGCTTTCTGCAGTTTATGATAAACCTGTGTTTATCTGTCCAAAGCATAAGTCCAAGCTCTGACCACAGCTTCCTCTGTTTCTGAGCATAATTTAAAAAAAAATCCTGCGTAAAATGCTGACAGTAGAGGCTCCTTGGCTTTGGGGGCTTCCCTCCGAGGATTTACTAGTCCCTCCTTAGCTAGATACACAGCACACGTAATACTCGACCCATTGATTTTTTCCCCACCAATGCGTTTAAAAGAATGGTGTTACTAAATCTAAAACGAGGCCACACTGGCTGGACAGCGGTCGTTCATTAGCCTCGCTGGCGTTTCCCCCGCGGCGTCTAACATGGACGTGGAGGAGGAGCAGACCCCTGCCCGCTGCAGCGCCGGGCCCTCCTGGCGGGCCCTCCCTGTGGCCTCGTTCCCCGGCGCCCCCGGCGCCGCCCCGGCGCTGGGCAGCGGGGCCGCACTTCGAGGGGCGCGCCTGGCCCGACTGGGGACGACCCTCTCCGGGGCGCAGCTCACGTGGCTGGTGCAGACGCACCCCTCGGGAATCCCAGCGGCTGCCCAGGACTCCCCGGGCCGGCCTGAGGCTGGCCCCACGGCGCTCCCCGCGTGAGAGGTGCCGCCGTCGTCAGGCTGGTCACCCAGCGGAGCCGCGTCCCCGAGAGCAGTGTGGACGTAAGTGCCGCCCACAGAGCAGAGCGCAGGCACTGCCCACTTGAGAACAAAAGCCACCCGCAGGGTGTCGGTGCCAAGACAAGCCCGGAAAAGGCCGTTGCTCGGAGGAGAGGGCTGGAGCGACGGCACCGGCGTTTTGGAAGCCTCTGTGCGCCCCAAGGCTGCTTTCGTGGGCACTGCCCGAGAAAAGGCACGACGACCGCGCAGGGAGAGCGCTCCTGCAGCCCCTCGTGCACCAGAGGGACTGCCTAAATGATGCTCACGTGGACCCAAGCTTCACGCCGCTTCAGACAGCGTGTAAAGGGCACCCAGAGGTTTACCCTCAAGAGTGGAAGGGCAGGGCACAAATGCGCCGTCTAAACTTGGACTCGGCTATTTCAGACTGTGTCTAGGCGAACGCCTCACAGGGACACACCAAGGAGAGTCCCAAGCCTCACCCGGCAGTTTCTGATCCCCGTTACTTGACGCGAAGGCCTGTTCACTCCTCTGCACGTGCAGGATCACGACGGGGCAAGTTACACGACGAGGGCAGACAGGAGTGAATGCGAGCCCGCGCCCCGTGGCGGGAGGCCCCGCTTCTCCCCGCGCCGCCTCACTGGCTCTGTGATCCGCCGCCCCTGAGGCTCCCGGGATGGGCCTGCAACTCAGCGGAGACGGCGCGGTCCCCTCCAACTGGACCCGAACGTGGCGAGGAGGAAAGCGTGGGAAGGCGGAAGCGAGCTGGCAAGCCGCCCAGCCCCAGCCCCAGCTCCACCCGGAGGGACCACGTCCAGCAAACCACGCCCTCCCCACGCACAGCTCTTCCAAACTGCAAAACAGAGACAAGAAGGATCCCGCTGACGCTCCGCAGGGCCTCCGCGACAACGCGCCGAGCGCGCCCTGGCCTTTGTGTCGCTTCAGCGTCCGCAGGACCCCGCGTATTCCGTGACACCAGAGGTGGAAAAGTTAAGGCCTTTCTGGGCATCTGCTGGAAGCCCCACCTCACCAGCCCCCTTTGGGCAAGGCCAGGGATAAACTTCTGGGTGGCTGAGCCAGTGGGTGGCCAAGAGGGAGGAGGGAGAGAAGGGAAAGCTTTTCCCTTCACAGGTTTTCTTCTTCCCTTTTCTGTTTCAGAGCAGCAGCGTGACGTTTGTGGGGTGGACGATGCCCGGGCAGCTTGCTGTCAGTGAGACACTGTCCCGGAGTCTCCCTCTGGAGGAGCCAGCGGAGGCCTGAGCGAGGAAGAACAGAGCAGCCTGAGGACGCGCTGAGCTCTGGACTTGGGGTGGGGGGTTCTAGCCCTGAAAAGCCAAGGCTTAAAAGAGGATCTCTGAGGCCCACACATGGGTCAGGGCAGCCACGGGTTTGGGGGGCAGTTGTAGCAGGTAAAAAAGACGATTTGCACAGCGGAACCCCTTTTGCTGTACTGCTTTGCCATCCTGAGCAGCGTGGTAGGCTGGGGTCACAGGCAGAAAACAATTTAAAATGTGGGTTCTAAGCAGCTGAGGCTGGAAGCCCACGATGTGCCAGGGCTGAGCAGTGCCAAGGGGCACGGCAGTGGCCAGCATCGCACACGCAGCAGGTGGCCAGGCAACGTCAGGGGGCTCACTCAGGGAGCCACCTGCTCTGACCTCCGGAACATACAGGTTACTAAATGACCCGCAAGTCAGATATTTCTATGCCAGGGTCCCCGACCTGCATCTAAACTGAGGTTCAATATGTGGGGGCATGCCTGAAGCACAGGTGAGGAAGGAGGGCTCACGGCAGTAAAACAGCACCGCTGAGAGAGGGCACGGCTGTGCCCCCAGAGCACACACGAGAGCACGGCAGAGGGGCACCAGGTGGGAGAGGACAAGCTGTTCTCAGGAATGGTGGGAGACCCGGGCCCTGGCAGCCAGGCCCAGGCTCAGCGGCCCTCTCCCAGCCGGTGCCTAGCTGTTCCTTTCCGGCTTTCGCTTGTTTGTGTGCAGATGCTTCAGTATGTTTCCACTTTGCAACCTGGAGGCGATGTTAAGTGTCAGCCGTGAAAAGCAAGCTGTGTAAAATGGACGGCCTGAACACCTGGAGCCTGAAACCAGGGACAAGCGGCCCCACCTGCTTTCCAGGGCCCCTTCCCCTGGGGTGTATAAAAACCCAGCACTTGGGCAGCACAGGGTCCCTCAATTCTGATGGGAAGCTGGCTGTGTGGAGCTGCCGTCCACTCATCCTGACCCAAGCAGTTGGCCTTCCCGGGAGAGCAGCCGCCATGGGCTCTCTTCCCCTTTGGGACCCTTTGTGCTGTGTAAGCAATAAAGTCGCCACTTGCTGAGACTCTCTGTGGTGCCTGAGCTAGTGTTCCCATGATGCACCAGACAGCAAGTCCCTCCACACAGCCCTGCTGGGGTGCCTGGGGACAGGGCTGGGGGTCCCTCTCCCTTCGCCATGGTCACAGCTGGGGTGTGGCCCAGGAGGGTCTCCAGGGAGCAGCTGAGCGTCAACACTGAGCTCCGATGTCAGCATCGTCACGTGGGCTCCCTGGGAGGGGCCCCTGCAGCCCTCTGCAGGCAAAAGCAGGAGAGGCTAAGACTGCCCATGCACCTTGGAGGGCCCGGAGGTCTACAGCTCGCAGGATGCTGTAACACGGCATTTTCCAATCTCAGGGATATATATGCTGCCTCTACAGCGTGTGACAACGTATGACAGCACTGTTGCTGAGTGGGCCTGCATCGGGCGCACACGACATGCGAGGAGCTGGCGCTACACCATCATCTCACTCACCAAAACAACCCTACATTGTGCTCGTCTTGTAGATGAGGGAGTGGACGCTTCAGAAAGTTTGGCCTCAGCCCCCAAGTTACAAGCTGGTAAGTAAGAGTCGGCGGAGCAGGCTGGGCCTGCAGCCCGTGCTCCTCACCTCCACGCAGCTGTACCCGGAGCCACTGCCCGGGAGCACATCTACCCGGGCCTGCACGTGGCGTTTCACGCTCTGCAGTCACCGTCTTGAAATTCTTAAGAGCCTTTATTTTGCACTTGTATTTTGTAAGTTGGATAGGATAATTGAGTATATGCTGGGTGCTGGGAGCCTCCCTACCTCCCCAAGATCGGTTCCCAGCCACCTGTTTCTCTGTCCCCTGGTGCCCAAGACTCCACCTGGCCTCTCATACTCCCCCAGGGACCCCTGTCTCTCTCTGCTCTCCCCACAGGACCTGGGTGTGCCACAGGGAGGCCAGGTGGGTGCATGGGCCCCATGGTGCCCCTGACCCGGGCATTGCTGCCACAGTGCTTTCAGAGGGCACCTTGGCCCACCTCTCACCACCTGCATGGGGCTGTGATATGTACCACCGCCCTCTGAGCTTCATGCTGCCGTCCTACAGAAACTCCACCACCCCACATCAGTAATGATGGTCCTCTTTAAAAACACAATGGCTCTGGTTTGCCTTGACCTCACTTCACCCTTCAACATTCGCCTCCCTGTAAACTCCATGTCTGAACCCATAACTGGCTACATTTCTTCCTCCTTCATTCTTACAGGAGCATCATCATATAGTGATCTATTGCCCTCTTTTTACTTTGTTTTCCTTAGAGAGCACACATATTTTCATGGTTTTAGCTTTGAGTTGCTAAACACACCACAGTCTTTATTTTCAATCTTACCTCCACCCTAAATTTCTTGGTCGATGTTTTCTATGTACACTGTCATCTATCTAAGAGGATAAGATAATGGTGATAATGTGATGATGAGGATGGTGAGGATGGTGGGGATGATGATGATGATGGTGATATGATAATGATGGTGTTGATAGTGAGGATGATGATGGTGATGATGGTGTGAGGATGAGGATGATGGTGATGAGGAGGAGGAGGAGGAGGGTGATGATGAGGATGAGGATGATGGTGATGAGGAGGAGGGTGGTGAGGATGAGGATGATGGTGATGATGGTGATAAGGATGAGGATGAGGAGGAAGAGGAGGAGAGTGGTGATGAGGATGATGGTGATGATGATGATGATAAGGGTGGTGAGGAGGATGAGGTGGATGGTGATGACGGTGATGATGGCGAGGATGGTGAGGATGATGATGATGGTGATATAATGATCATGGTGTTGATAGGATGATGATGGTGGTGATGAGGATGAGGATTAGGGTGATGGTGATGAGGATGAGGAAGATGATGAGGATGAGAATGATGGTGATGATGGTGATGATGGTGTTGAGGAGGAGGAAGGTGGTGATGAGGATGACGGTGTTGAGGATGATGGTGATGGTGAGGAGGATGATGGTGGCAATGGTGATAAGGATGATGAGGATGAAAATGGTATCATCAGGACCTCAACCCCGTCCTGGGCAGAATTCCTGCCTCAGGAGGAGATGGCCAATCAAAAGATGATATATTTGATGTAGAGAAGGACAAACATTAATAAACCTGTCAAATCCAGAGAGATAAATACCATCATTGAGCCCCAAGTTTAATCAAAACACATGCACGTGGTCACAGTGACTTGAAAGTTTTTGGAAAATGAGGTTGATGCCCAGGCATTGTGAAGATGAAGTCCTGCATAAAAGGAAGGAATTGTAAAAATTCAGAGCAGAACTAACCAAATAGCTCCAGAGCTCCCAATACGAAAGTCCTCATATATATCAGAGAGAGAAGTTTTAGTGGTATATTTAGTTATCCTCATTTTGCCCCATAATTGCCCTATGAGTTAATCTTTTATATTATAAATTTCTATTGATGGCATACAGGAACACACAAGCTTTCCCTGGTAGCCTTCTCTGTACACTAAGGTTTGGCGAAGTATTTCTCCTCTTTTCTCCCAGTGTCCTGTACATACTTCTACTGTTGCATATAACTTATCATTTGTGGTGGATTGGTTACAAAATAGCCCCAATTCTTCTGCGTCCCTTGTAACCACATTATTTGCAATATGACTTCACAGCTCCTCCCATCAACAGATGGAATCTATTCACCACCCTTTGACTCTGGGATGACCATATGAATGTCTGGGTACAAACTCTGCACATCTCCATTTTCAATCTTGTGTCTCTGCCTTTGCCACAAGAATGTGTCCCGCCTGGCCTGCTGGAGAATGAGACCCAACAAGCGGAGCACATTTGGCCCAGTTGTCCAAGTAGAGCCCCCAGACGTGTGAGAAGGCCAAGCCAAGATCAGCAGAGCCCACACCTGCCCGCAGATGCGTGAGTGCTGCCCCATCCTTCCAGCCCGACCTAGGTCAGCAAACCACTCCACCCACCCATAGACACATGAGCAAATAGCAATGTCCACCGTTGTTTTCCACTGAGGTTTCATGGAGGTTTGTTTTCTAGGCTCTGGGATACAGCAGTGACCACGGCAGATGGTCTCTGCCCTCGTGGTGTCATATTCTGGCACGAGAAACAAATAATAAACCAAATAGATATACAAATAGCACAATGTGCTAAGTGCTGTGAATAAAAGCGAAGCAGATGACTGAAAAGCGGTAAGGAGGGGTGGTCCTATTTCAGATGAGATGATGGGGGAGACCCCTCTGAGAAGAGCATCTGAGATGTGAGTGAAGTGGGGAACAAGCAATGGTCAACGGAAGAGCAGAGAAGAACAGCGTTTTTGTCAAGGACAATGTTTCATTCACCACAATGTGTAGCCTACTTCTGGAAACATAGATGGTGTGTATTTGTTGACCAGAATATGAAAAAACAAACAAACAAAAAACAGGATTTATACTGGGCTTCTAAAATATTTCCACAAATATCAGATATGATATTTTCTCCAGGTCAGAAATATTTCTAGCATTGGTAGAGTTAGTAGTATTTATAGATGGAATAATTGTCATATTTTTACATGGAAAAATACTTAAATGTGAAAATCTAACAAGACCTTCTAAATCTAATGCACATATGTTTAACTCAAATACTTTTTTCTAGACTTCTCATTATTTCTGTTTTTAAAAAACATGGGAAAAAATCATGCATAAAATAGAGATTTCCCATATACTCCCCCTATTACCTTGCATTTGTGTGGTACATTTGCTAAAAGTGATAATAGAATATTATTATCGTTGTGTTATTGACTCTAGAGCGTGGTTTACATTAGGTTTCCCTGTTTATGTTGTACAGTCCTATTTTTCAGAAAAATTTTTATTCTTGTAACACAACCTAAACTTACTGAACAATATGCTTAGATGTGGCTGAAATCGATGCAGCATTCCCCAAGCTGATCCTCAGAGCAGTGGTCCAGGAAACGCAGTGGGGGAGGCTGTCGCCACCTGCCTCAGTTTCCCCAGCATCATACCCGGGCTGACTCTGACCTGGCCAGGTCCCTCTCCTCCCTCTCTAGGCTCGGCTCAGGTCGGCAGAGATCCACGGCTCTGTTTATGGAATGGGGAAGGATGGAGCTTTCCCTGTCTCAGTCAGGGTTCCCCAGAGAAACAGAACCAACAGGACGTGAGGACGGGGAAGTGAGAGACAAGGGGGCTGGGGGGAGTGGCTTGGTTGGTTTTAGGGCAGGCGAGCCTGAAATCCATCCGTAGGCAGGAGGGACTCAGGCAGGAGCTGATGTCGCAGCCTCGGGCACCTTCGTCCCCAGGGAATCCTGGTTTTGCTCTGAAGGCCTTCCAGCGCCTGGCTGAGCCCCCTCATAGTGGGGGGGGGTCGTCTCCTTTAACACAGTCAACGGGCTGCAGGTGCTGATCCCACCTAAGAAACACCTTCCCGGCAACATCCAGGACAGCGTTTGACCAAGCGAGTTGGCACCAGAGCCAGCCAAGTTGACACACAAAATTAACCTTCATATTCCCCAAGGAGTTTATTGCCTAAAATGGGAAGGCCGGGTCCGCGCCCTTGCTGCGCCCTTGCCCTGCCCTGGCCGCCTTCCGCCCGCTCCCGCCCCCGCCCCTGAGAGCACACCCAGCCGTGGGCGCTCCCCAGCCCCCTCCCAGCGGCGCTTGGCGCCCCTTCTCCGGGCCCTGCGCCCCCAGCGCCGAGCGCAGGCCGGGGCTCCCGCTCCCCGCTGCCCCTGGTCGGCGACAGGGAACGCTGTGCGGCCCCCGCTCCCCACCGGGCCTCGGCAGCCCACGTGCCTGCAGCTCTGTCCCCCGCAGCCGCAGGGCTCTGCTCCCGGGCCCCCACTCAGGGGCGTGGCTCCACGGCGCCCGGGACAGAAGTCCTGAGGCCCAGGGCGCAGCGGCGACTCCCCTTCCAGCCCCCACCCCGCCGCCGGCCCCGGGCGTCCCTGCCCACGCGCCAGCGCCCACTTCCAGGCCTGAGGCGAGTCCTGGGGCCCCACGGCCGGGGAGGGCCCGCGGCCCGCCGTCCAGGCGGCAGCAGGGGTCGTACAGGCCAACCCCACCCGTCTCCCCGGGGCTCCCAACGCCTGCAAGGCCCCCCCAGGGCCGCCGCCCCCACGGCCAGCCCCCCGGCCCCCACCCCACCGCCCGTCAAGGCTCGTTTTCACCTAGTCCCCTCCAAGGCCCTGCCCACGTCGCGGAGGTTTTTCCCCGTGGCTCTCCCCACTTCACTGCTGTCCCGTCATCGCATCTCCTTCTGCAGCCCTTTTGCTTGGTCACTGTGTGCTCCCAGGTGACACGGTGGGTGCTCGGCCGGTGGCTGCGCAGGGCTCACGCGCCCCGGGCTCCCCGAGGCCTGCGGGTCTCGCCTCCGGCCCGACGGCGCGCACCCGGGCAGCGCGCCCGGCCCCGCTGCGAGGAAAGCCGGGTTCAGGGGGCCCTGGGCCGCGCCGCCCGCCTTCCCGCGCCCGCCATCTAGTGGTGGAAAGGGGCCGCTTCAGGCGAGGCGCTCCGCAGGCAGCCGGGGTGCCCCGAAAAGCAGCCTCCAGACTTGCTGCTTGTGGACCTTCCGAGAGTTCCGCCGTGCCGCCGCCTCCCGCGTCTCTGGGGGGAGGCCGGGGTCTGAAGGCAAAGCAGAGGCGACCCCGATGGGACAAGAGAACTCCAGCTCCGCGAGGCTCCGCGTGCAGAGCACCCTGCGTCCTGCTGAAGCACGGTCAGCTCTGCCTCTGCCTCTGCCGGGGTCGGAGGTTACGGAGCTTTTAACAGGAATACGGGAACCCTGTGTTTCACATTCCAAGGATAAAACTAGAAAGAATTTGGAAGGAGTTAAAATTGAGAAGAGTGAAGAATGTAAAACTGAAGAAAGAGGCAGAGAGAACGCAACTGAAGTGGCGAAGATGCTTAAAACAGAATCTCTGAAAGACAGAGCAAAACTGAAGATGATGTACCTGTGAGGTCTGGGAAAGGTCTGCACTCGAGATTCCATCGAGATAAAAAAGAATTTTGGACTAGTTTCTAAGGGGTTTTCCAACCTTCAAGCGTTGTGTCTCTCTGACGAAAATGAAGGCAAATTCCTGACAGACCTTTTTATATATTCATAATATGTGTGTGGCTTTTGGACACTTTCTTGAACAGCTGCTTGCTTTGAGAGGGGGTTAATCTCAGTTGAAGGGTTTGTTTCTTTCCGAGTCATGCGGTAATCCTGGAAAAAAATGTAACATGATTAATTAATGTTAGCCTGCTCTAAGGTTATGGAAAACCTACCAGAGGCTTCTAGAAAGTAAAAAAGGCATCAAGATCCGAGAGAATAGATATTTACGTGTGGAGAGGCTTTGGGGCCGAGGCCTTCTCAGCACAAGCAAATCCCACCTGGGCAGAGGCCGCTGGGTCACAGGGACAAGCAGAGCATCCTAAAGAGGCACTGAAAAATGCTTCCACGACGAGCCCCAGGCATCTACCAAGAAAGTGGAACAGGAGCCCGTTTCATTCTTTGGGGAAGTGGCAGGGTCCACTCTACCCTCCACATCTGGCACGTGAAATGCTCCAGGTAATTGCTCACCTACGTCGTCGTGTGGGAGGCTGCAAAGCAGGGCCCGCTCCACACCGGATTCTGGAACGGCCCGATCGGGTGAGGCGGAAAGTCTTCAAAGGCAGCAGCCCCAGCAAGCCCCCGGGAAGCCCTCCTGACCTCAGCACCGTCACCACACCCAGGCCACCGAGCACAGCTCACATCGAGAGAACCCCCCTGAATTCCCCTTCAGTCCTTTCTGGAGTTTTGTTCAAGTACCCTGCTGCAAAATAAAGAACAAAAGATTTGTTTATATTTGGAGTCTACTTGCATTTCAGAGTGGAGAGGGCACTTGTCAAGCTGAGTCCTTTTAAGGCCTAGAAAGAGCTAGATAACTTCATCTGTGCAATGCTTGGATATTAGTTGGCATTTTTATTCTAGCAGCACTGTTAATGTCTGATGGCTGAATGCATCTCAGCGGGCATATCTAAAACCAGGGCTAGAGGACTTAAAACTAGAGATCTAAGCGGCTGAGTCCATGCACATTTCTCTTCCACAGGAAATACAACCTGCTCTTCCTTAGCAGTTGGTAAGTGATAATATGCCACTGTGTCGCACTGAGTGGCATCCGCGTGCTTTTCTGGTCTACCTGAAGCCCACACCTTTGTGGATATAAGAAAAAGGAAGCCAGCTCTATTTGGCTGGTCAAAAAAGCTCAGCAAACAGGGAGAAAGATGACTTATTTTTTGTGTGTCAAACAAGGAATGGAAATTTCCTGAGTCGTGGATGCAATAGTGTTTTAAAAGAAGTGTCTAGAGTCCATGCTAATCGAAGTGTTATGGGGCTTGAAAAAAACATTGTAAAGCAAGTAAATTTCTTGGAAGTAATTCCAACTTACACTTAAGTATCACGTTCAAGTTTGCAAAGATGCTGCCTGAAACATCACGTGCACAAAAATACCGGAAGGAGACAGGAACCGGCCCCTCCCCTGCATGGCCGGGGAAACCGAGGCTTGCACTGCTTGTCGCTGATTCATCTGGCACCCTACTATGGGCCATGCTTTAAAGCAGGTCTCAGGAACGAGGGCCATTTCTCTGCCCTCAGACCCTCCGAGCTCAGTGGGAGAAGGCAGGGAAGGGGCTTGTTTTTAACCCCAAATGTTGTGCTGAATGCAGCAGCAGGATACCCCGTGTGCTGGGGGCTTCAAGGGGGGGCGTGTCCACCCGGTGCCGGAGGAGAGGGGTCTGCTAGCAAAGGCTTCCTGGGGGGAAGTCCCTCGAGGGGAGTCTGAACGGGAGTTGGCAAGGAGCATACTCTGCAGTAAACAAGAGCCGGGGGCCTTCCAGAAATGCGAGTGGTTTGCAAGTGTGGGTGCCTGGGTAACTGTGGGGTGTCAAGCCTGAAAACACTTACTGGGCGCACGAGGAATTCAGGGTTTTTCTAGCGGTGATAAACTCCCTGAAAGTGTCCATCAAGCGAGCGGAAGGCTCTAGCACGCATTGTGGACTGTGGACAATCCCTGTGGTAGCAACACGAGGAAAGGGAATGGACGAGGCTGGAGCAGCGGGATGGAGGCCAGGAGCCAGATTCTGACAGGGATGAGGGAGAGAAGAGGGAGAAGGGAAAGCACCCCCACTTCTGAGCCCGGGCACCCCAGCAAGTGGGTGGTCGTGCCAAGTGCAGGGAGGAATAGGCTGGGGCAAGCGCGAGAGAAGAAACGCTGAGGTCAGGTTCTTGTGCAAGATTCCTCAAACTGCAGAGCTGTGGGGAGGTCGGGGCTGAAGGCTGAGGGACACAAGCGTGAGTGTGGGTATGGCTTCCCCGGGCGGCAGCCTGCACGCACGAGAAGAGGCTGGACACGAGGCCCCGGGGGGCAAGCTGGGCAGGCAGAGGGAAGGGGACGTGCAGGGGATGGTGAGACCAGAGAGGGGGCCTGGAGAGTGGACGGTGGAAGGAAGGCAAGAGGCGGGGAGGCTGGGGAAGAAATTCCACTGAAAGATCAAGGGACACTCGGAATGCAAAATTCCTGTTATGTTTAAACGTACATAAAGTAGCTCTTTCTCACATATGCACACTGACGTGTTTACAATTGAAATGTTGTGATTTCTGGGAATTACATGCCAACCAACCAAAACTGGCAAAATGTTGTAACTGCTTAATCTGGTTGACAAATATAAGGGGCAAGATATATATACACATATAAATGAAATTTTCCTTAGAAAAAGTTAGAATAAAAAAAAAGTAGAATAAAGGGAAAATCATCATGATACTTAGCCACAATGAAGTCCTTGATAATCTCAACAGGAGACATTTCAGTGAAACAGGTGGAGCCGGTAAAATCTAGAAAGGGGGCGGGGCAAGGCAATGGGCTTGGAAGGAAAGGGAAAGAAGTGACCCCGGGACCAGGGGATCAAGGAGGCTTGTCTTTGGTGTGCCCAGGAAGGCCTGCTTGGTGCATGTGCAAGTGACGAAGGGAAGGAGGGACTAAAAGTGGGAGATGTCTAAGCCACGCCTGGAGCTCAGAGCCAGGCTCCAGGCGCCCCATCCGGATTCCTCCCCTACAGTGCACCTAAGGTCAACCAAGAAAAGCTCGGGTCCCCGACTTCAGAGCTTAAAACCCAAGCCGCCTTGTCTGAAGCGGAGAAGAGCCTCAGCCGTCTTTTGAACCAGGGTGGCAGATCTACTCCCCAGGATAACAGGTGTCTGCGCACTTTGGAACTGGGTCCCTGCCGTAGAGAGGCCATCGTTAGCAGCCGGCAAGCCAGGGAGAGGGCAGGCTGCACTGCACGCGGAACCCAACGGTCTCTCTGCAGGTCTGGCGGTGGCACTTTGGAAGGTGACCATCCCTGCCTTTCCATGTTTTCAGGTGTGAGATGGAATTAGTGATACATGCCTTGAAGGGAGCTGTGAGGCCGGAATGAGATAAAACAGATGACAACATCTGTCACACTTCTTGGAAGTCCTTGTAAATATTAGCTTCTCTTTCTCGTTCTGAATTCTCTCTCGAGACATAAAGGTGCAGCCCCAGGTCTGGACCAGGGTGATTCGGGGCAGAGAACTCTTTGAGCCTCACCCCTCACGGCGCAGCCATGCTCCTCGCCTGGGTGCGTGTCACGCTCGAGTCCGCCGACCGCTGCCTCGCCCACCTGTGTGCTCTGCCCTCACGACTGCGGGGGCAGCGCGGGCGCAGGTTAGCTCGGGAGCAGAGGTGCGAAGGTTCTCGCCACAGCGAGCTGCTTGGCTGAGGCTGGGTGACCCCGCAACTCGCGCGCTGACGCGTTTTGCTGATCTCTGCCCGAAGCCTCACTGAGTGAATGTCATCGAGGAGTCATTGATGATGACCTCAGTCCCTCGCCTGTCACGTCCGACCACTCGGTGTTCTAACAATATGAGTTAGTCCCCAAAATACATGTCCTTAGGCTGCTCGCTGATGTCATCTGCCACTTCTCTCTTCCATATCAAAACCCTCTCAGACATGTCCCAACTCAGCTAATAAAATCAGATGCAAATCCTGTTTTGAGTCTCATTTCCACTGATTACCCAGTCATTTTATAAAGTTCAGCCAAGTGTCGCGTGGGGCCCCAGTCCTGGCGACACGAGCACACTTAGCCGACTATGCTAGGTCCCTGGCCGCCCTCCCCAAATGGATGCCACGCCTCCTCCCCTGCGTCCCGCAGCCTGTGTCGCCCTGAATTAGAATTCGGGTTTCGTGCCCGCCTTCGCCTCCACCGTGAGCATCTCAGAGCGTGCTCGTCTCTCTCCCCAGCACCCAGCACCATCCCTGGCGTAAGGCAGGAGCTCAGTAGTTGCCTGAACGCAGAACATCGAAAGCTTTCTGTGCAGTCTCCCTTTTGAAAGAAAGCTGCAATGTCTTGATGAGACTTGCATGTTTACCTGGCTCCGCTTCACCTCCGTGTGAGGATTCTCATATTGCGCTCCTCGAAACGGAGCCTGAAGCCTCTGCTTGCCCTGCCTCGGTGTCTGCCGCACCAAGAGCTCAGAGGGCACATGGCGGTATTGGTGAATGGCCTCAGCCAGAAAGAGCACATTAGGCGGAGCCAAAGCCGGCCCCGCCACTTCCCCTGTTAACCGCAGCTCTGAAGCGTAAAACCACCAGAAGTACCACTTGCTATTGCTCGTGGGACCTCCAAACATCTTACAGACCTTGTGGAAACCCATCTCTTGTGACATCTTTCTTCTCTGGATGAAAGGCCCCTTTCAGTTTCCCGTCCCAGCAATGCTCTAGCTCTTTGACTCACTTTAGTGTAATTCCCAGAAAAGAACAAAATGCTACCGAAGGAGACTGGGGAAGTACAAGAGGGAGACTAAAGCTTCTTCTGACAAGCTCTGCTCTTATCTTGATGGCCTGGGTGCAAAGACCAGACTGTCTCGCCCTTCACACACTGGGACTGTTGGCAGTCTAACTCAGAGCCTCAGCTGATGCTCTAGGTTAGCAGATCTTATATCCCATTAAGAGCTGTCTTGGAACGGGATGCTCCGTAACATCTTCCTCCGTTGGTAAGAAAGTGATAGCATTCCCACCGTCCCCTTCTTTCACTACATTGTCCTCTTCTCACAGAGGAAACCAAATGCATATGCCCTCTAGATTTCTACAGAACTTTCCCTCAAAGCATTCTATAGCCTCGGGCAGGCATCAGTGGACAGTGATGAAAGAAGACGTCCCAAGAACTTGTCACACAGGAAAAGATGAGAGCACTTCAGGTTTTCTTCCAGTGATTTTGCTAATCTCTTGAAAAAAATAATCACTTTTTTGAAAGGTAAGGTCAATGACCTTAATAGCAGATTGGAAACGTGCCGCTGCTCCTGGTTTCAAACAGCAAGAGAACGAGGGGGAAGTAAAGGTGCTACGTAAAAGGGCCAATTCATTTTCAAGTCTTATGTGTGTTGTGTGTGTGTGTGTGTGTGTGTGTGTGTGAGTGAATCTGTCCTCTGCCTGCTTCTTTCATCCAGCATGATACGGGCAAACATAGGCATTGCCAATGTTCGACCACTGTCTTCCAGTGAACTTCCCACTGCCAGGAGGGCATCAAGTGCGGCACCTGCTGGATGCCTCGGGCTATTTGTGGACCAGGAGGTGGGGAGAGAAGAAGGAAGGCTACTTTCTTGGAGGAAGGGGCTGAGGTGAGTCGAAGGATACCCTGGGACCGAGGGACTACATGGTGCATGGCGTCAGCCCATCCAGGCACCATCCGAAAGGAATTCCCTATAGTAGGTGCCATGGACTTGGCTGGGGTTTTTGTTTTGTTTTGTTTTTTCACACAAGTACTATTAGCGTTTCAGATAAATGCCAGCTGCCTATGAAGGAATTTAGGGTTGCCATTTCCTCGTTTAGAATATGCTCCGCTTTCCTAAGAACTGGCCATCCAATAGAAGAGAGGCTCTAAATAAAACCAAGCCGCAAATCTGACCTGATGGAGTTCAGAAGGAATCGTGTTCAGTTCCGCAACCTACTTAAATCTAACTGCCTTCTGGAAAATTCCTCAAAACGATGGAGGAGGGCTCCTTTGGTTATCTCCATGTAGGAGCTAAGACTCGTGCAAAAGCCTGACAGCTCCCACCACATTAGCCCTCGGCGCGCCTCCTGGTCCATTTTCAAAAGCAGGTTCCAGGATCTGCATTTCTGCTCGTAGCAATGTAGTTCTATCTTTTAACTTTAAAACATATTTGACCCTTTTCAAGTACTATCCTGCTGGTGCGTTTGATGGCCCTAGGTCTTCTGATCACTCTCTAATCACTAAACCATAGCTGACCAGTCCAGCAGCCCCGCCGCACCCTGAAATTTCTGATTCGGTTATTACATCCAAGTATGGAAGCTTCCAGATTCCTTCTCATCTGTTCCCAGGCTGCGTGGCTGACAGGACAAGAATACTGTGTGTATCTGGTAGGTGTGATGGAAAATATGAAAATCAACATGGTCGATTTCCATAAGAAAATGAAAGCACGTATATCCTGGAGTCCAGAAAGGGTTTGAGAAAAAAAATACCCCCCCTTCCCGGCATTTTAGCATTTTTTTAGATAAACTAGCCTGTGAGTCATCCTACAAACCCTGATACTTAGACAAACAGAAAGCATTCAAACTTTATTTTGTGTTCAGCCAACAAAAATAAATGACCACGGGGGCAGGCAGTATGCTTTCTGCAGCTCAAGACAGGCTGCCAGATGGTTCAGGCCACACTCTAAAGTAGGGGAAAAAGGTCTTACAAATCTCAAGAACTCCAAGATGGTTTTATTTATTTCAAATTCCAATAGAATGAATATGTTTTATCTAAATATTTTTATCACACAACTGAAACATTGAATTATTTTTTCAGAAATAGAGTTAAATACATCAATCTAGTTACAAATTCTAATATAAAGAGTACAAAATATAATGTTATAAATTGTATTTAAAAAAAGAAATACAAACTCTATGGTTTTTTTGTATTTTACTGCCTCAAAGTATAATCAGCAAAGTTGATGAAGAATGAACATTTTACCTAGCTGGGAACAGGCAGAGGAGGGGCTCCCTGCCACCTGCAGCGCAGAATCTGCCAGACCCTTCGCTGAGAGTTCTGGATTATGTTTTTTTCTTTTGTTGCTCAGTGAATAAAACATCTGCGATTAGAATTCATCAAAGTTTAAAAGCAGTGAACGCCACACGGCGACTTCAGCCATTTAGAAAGTGGGAAAGGGAAGCTACACAAGCACACTCCTTCCTTCTTTCTTCTACAGAAGTCAAACCTCCCGGGACTTGGGCATGTGGTTTTAAAGAAGGAGTGGCGGACGTGGCATCTGCCCAGGAGCCCATGGCCGCCCAAGCCCCGACGCTGGAATGTGGTCCCTTCTCCTGCAGTCCTGTAAACTAGCCTCCATCTCTTAGCAGGAGGGACGTGGAGCTACCTGAGTCCCGGCCCTGGGTGGCACCAGAGAAGCGAAACCTGCCGCTCGGAGCAGCTGACCCTGCTGCGCCGGACAGGGGCCCACGCCTAAGTGTCCCTGCGTGTCCCCTGCGCATGTGCCTTTAGAGCGGTGCTTGCAGAACACGTCACCAGGGACCTGGGCGCGGTGGCCCAGGGGGCGGGGGATTTTGATCTTTGGGACGGCCTATGGCAAAATCAGCATTCCTTATTGGACAACGGGCCCATCCGTAATGTGCTATTTCCCGGAGCTCCTTATTTTCAGGAAACCAGTGTCTTTCTTGGTTTAAAAACACAATCAGTAAATATTGGGAGAACTTCTTAAAACAATTAGTGCTTTTCAAAGCAAATCCTGAAAAAAAAAAAGGTAGAATCCCCTCAGCTTGATCATCTGTGTTGTTTTGACCACGGTGAAATTATTCACCCATCCAATATTGAAACGAGCTCTTTCAGGAATCGGGCGGAAATGATGGGCCAGGACTGCTTACCATTTCCCAGAGAAGATATTTAACACCTGAATTTTCAAAGAATTTAAATGTTCATTCTTCAAATTAAGGGATAAGAGTGAATAACCTGGAAGATTTTTAGAAGCTCCTTATTTTTGTGTTATTTAGATTCAACAATGAGGAACAGATGTGAGGAGAGAGGAGGCGAGGGCAGGGCGAGAAGGGAAGGCGGAGGGCAAAGCTAGGGCAGGCAGACCCTGGGGCTGAGGGAGTGGGGAGGGACACAGAAGCTGCAGTGCAGACAGCCGAACCCTTTATTTTCTAAGTTACACTGGATGGCAACACTGTAAAAATCCTGCCAAGAAACAAGGAAACAGATTGATAGAGGTAGAAAGTCTGTAACAGTCGGAAGGTGGCTTAAGGGAGTGTATCGTGCTGAAATTATCACTAAAGTTTAAAAAAAGGTGAATCAAAACATATTGGCTAAATAAATAAGAAAACACAAATCATATTAAATACTACGGCCAAACTGACGTCAGGGAATTGACTCACCAATGCAACAGTGATGCCAGCTGGTGAGGGAGCCATGCCCTCCAGCCTGATCAAGCCTTTCCTGAGCTCCACACGCCCTGCAATTCTGGAAATCCCTGGAGGCCGGGGTCTGCCAATGGGGCCCTCCCTGCTCCCCAGGCTCTCTGGGAAGGAAAACCTGCCAGGAAGACCCCCTTCGGCCCTAAGCGTCCGCCCAGTGTTTCCAGGCTGCTCTGCAGCGGGAACAAACCTGGCCCCGCTGCAGCACTGGATGCAGGGTTCCTTCAAAAAACAAAACCAGGGGGCTGGGCCACTAGCTCCTGGGGATTCCTTTACATTCAGCCAAGAAAATAAAAGCAAGGAAAGGCAGAATTACCACTTTGGGGAAACAAAATGATCAGACATGAACCAACAGAAAGGTACTCTGATTTCTTGGGTGAACGGAGGAAATCTGTCCCTGCAACTTTGCTCAAAATAACTTTACAGAACAGTCAATTACAGTCGCTTCATAGTATCTGCACAGACATTCCTTATTACACCAACACGACACAACATTCTGGTAGGTACCTGGTGTAAGGATATCAGGAAAAAATAAGTAAAAAAAAAATAATAATATATATATTTATATATAATAAGCTAGCCGGTTACAATGCATTGTTTGCAAGTGTTGCAAAGTAACCTGAATCGTCAAGTAATTTAAAATCAGTAACAAGTAGAATCCAGAACCAAACATTAACTAATAACAATAACAATAACAATAATAATAATAATAATATAATTCAACAAATCATTAGAACAGGAAAGCCACACTTCAGGGTTTCTGTGTGTGTGTGTGTGTGTGTGTGTCTTTAAACAAGTCTTTGTATCAGAAGCCCATTTTCTACAAAAACTGCACTAACCCATTACTGCATTAAGTAAACGGTCGCTCTCACCAGTATTAAAGGTTAGGATAATTTCTGTACATGTAAAATTATTGCTTTTTTTGAAAAATATATTTAGCATGCTCATTTTAATCCATTTCCTGCCTTTACAAAATCTCACAATTTAAAAAAAAACCCTAGTAAAGCTTTTGCAAAAAATTTCACAGAACATTTTCATTCAAGGCAGCAGTAACTTTTGATAATGCATAAAATCATATGTGCAAAAATCTGGAACTCTCAGCAATATCACCGTCACACATCGTGTGTCACAGTAACAGGAAAGAAACTATTTATATCTGTGGAATACAATTTTAATTGCGTACACTGCATGGTTTAAGAGCCTCTGCTATGGGCCTTAACCCCCACCAAGAAAACTTGCATTTGTGAGAGCTGCTGAGGAAGAGGTATATAAAGCTGTCCCCCCACCCATGCTCTGGTGACGGTCACACAGATACCTCCTCCCCACGCTGCAAAACCAGAAGAGTAGGTGCCCCAGCAAGAGAAGCCACCAGACCTCGGCGGTCCCGAGGCCTGGGAACAGATACCTACCAGCTGGGGTGGGGCAGGGGCTGGGATGCCTGGGGAGTGGGTAAGGGGGGCACGAGGCACAAGCACCTCGGCCATTCAGGGCCCCCAGTCTTGCAAGGACTAAACCAGGCCCAAATCGGGGTGGGGGTGGGGGCCAGTGGCTAAATAATTCGTTAAGACATGCAGTCTTCCTCTGCCACCCGAGCTGGCAGAATGCAGCCCTGTTACACAAAGGTCCTGAGAGCAAAAGCAAAGAAGCCCGCTTTGCTTGGCGTCCACCTAGCTCTCTTTTCCCAAGCAGAGCATACGCATTCCCGCAGGTGTGCTTCCTTTGCCATAGTCACCCAGTGCGAGGGGGGGAGGAGGGGGCGTGCACAGGGACCCCAGCTGCCCCCCAGGGGACACGCCTGCCCTCGAGTTCTCGGGTCCAGGGCTCAGGCCCACCCCACGAGCCTGGCCCCCACAGCACCTCAGCGCCGGCTCCGTCCTCCCTCACACTCACTAGTTGAAGTACGCACTAGGACAAGGAGGGGCAGCAGCAGTAATACTTTCCCGGGCGCTCCTGCGGCCGCACCTGCTGCGCCCCGGAAGCTCCCGGCACAGTGCTGCTTCACTGTCCCCCACACACGAGTACGTTTCTCCAGTGTCTCCAACTCGACCCGAGCAACACAGAAGCCGTGCGCTCCTGCGGCGCCTGCCAGGACCACGCCTACGAGAAGGACACCTGGGACCGCGGTCATCAGCACAGGTATGCATACAGGTATGTACAGTGACTAGCGCGGAGCGGCTTCCCTTGGGCTTAGTTTCAGGAAGAGAGGCGGCTCCCTGCGCGTGCCAGCGCGGTGGCTCCGGGACTCGACGGGGCGGGAGGCGTCCTGCGGCCCTTCGGCCAGGGGCCCACGGCGCCGTCTGGGGGCTGCTGGGGCCCTCCCGGGGCACGCTCACGGCTGCTGCGGGATCTGGGCGCTGCAGGAGTCTGTAGGGTCCCTTTCTGAGAGGCACTGAGCGGGCGATGTCTGCATTAGAACGGTCTCTCCCCTGGAGGAGAAAAGGAGACAAGACAAGAGCTCATTTCTGCCTTTTGGCTTCTCTGTGCATTTTCCCTGATTAATCCGCTCACCAGCCCCAAGAGCACAAACACGACCTTCACGGAGCAAACCTGTCAAGGAAGGAGGAGCCCTCCTTACCGGGCCTTACGCCTACAGAGCGCATTTCCAGTGCGCGAGGCGGCCGCCCGTGGAGGCAGCTGGAGACCAGGGCTTCTCTGTGCACCTGTAAGAACGGCCCTGGAATAAGGTTAAAGACAGGGAGAGGGGGCCAGGAGGAGTCCCAAAAGGAAAAGTCTGCAGTACAAAGCAGATTTACAACCGAGAGAGAGTTCCAAAACAAGGCTGAACTTGGGGGGCACACAGACAGAAGAGTACAGCTCCCACACAGTCCCGTCAAAACCTGGGCGTGCTCAGCAATTTCCATCAATAATTAGCCCAGAAGGGGTATTCTACAGTCAGGTGAACTGTAAGATGAACACGAGAATAAACGTGAGCTCGTAGCTTTGAGAGAACGCTCTCAAGTGACCTCTGAAACACGGCTGGGTGAGCAATGGGGTTTACAATCTGAGGACAAAAACGACACGGCAAGATTAAGCTCATTTAACTACGCTAACCCTCAGCTAGAGCCTGATGGAGTGAGAGCGGCCGCTGGAAATCGGCGTGCTTCCGTAAACCACAGCACCCGTGGAATCCTACCTGGTTTCCAGCTATACCCACAGGAACCACAGAAACGGGGGGGCATTATGATCTATTGATAATGTTTACGTTTCAGAAAACTCCTACTTAAAATAGGCTCTGGATTCCTGATGCCCACCAGTCAACACACAGCAGAAGACAAAGATTTTCAACAAAATTTAGGCGTATGGGGGCGGGCAGGAGGGCTGGACCCGGGTGCCGGCGTGATTTCTCTGAAATGTAAGGAACTGAACCGAATGAGAGGTGTGAACCGACGTCCTTAGGCAGGCGGTGGAGTTCCAGTTGTTTTACATTTTTGCTCAGCGACATCCTGCCATGGAAGGTTCTGGCGGTTCCGGTGAGAGGCGCCATCTAGAGCAGGGCTCGCTCGGAGGCAGTTCTCCAAACGGTCAAAGAAGGTTCAGGCTTGGTGTTCACCGAGAGAAGGTGTGGCTTCTAGCTCTTCGGTGTCTGGCCTCGAGTGCCTTCAGGAAGCAGCTGTCTGCGGCAGACAGACGTGCTGCTGATTCCATGCAGTGGACGAGTGGGTACAGGCAACCAGACGTCTGTTTCACGGGTCCACACGGGCCTGCACGTGGCGGCCCCCCGACACTGCCTGCCTCAGGTGCTGCATAAGGGGGAGGACGAGCACCTGCAGGCCAGTGGGGTCAGCAAACTAGGGCTCCCCCTCCAGAAAGGACTGGAAGCTTTAAAGCACAGGGCTCCGAAAGAGTTAAGCATACACATATCCACATAACATATGTGTATTTTAGGGGGGCTGCACAATCTGGATCATCCAAATAATTACACCTTTAGATTTAGTCCATGACCCAGACACTACCAGCTGCCTGTTCTCACTTCGTGATCGAAGGGATGGGTTCCAATGTGGCCTCGTTTTAAGAGTCATTTCAAATGATCGATTCACTGGGACCATCATTTTATTATTTAATACAGACGTCCTGGAAGGCTTTTGAGAAATGAAAGAA
Source organism: Tolypeutes matacus (assembly GCA_026826555.1). Lineage (NCBI taxonomy): Eukaryota > Metazoa > Chordata > Mammalia > Cingulata > Chlamyphoridae > Tolypeutes > Tolypeutes matacus. The sequence continues at coordinate 4,139,575 of JAKSZT010054215.1, read as the reverse complement.
ATTCATCTGATAAATCAGGCAAAACAGAAAATACAGCTATGGAAGAGGGAGCCACAAAAATACTTAAGTAGACACACGGTAATATCTGGAGCACATACAAGCTGCTCTGTTTTTCCTCCTACGAAGAAAGAACGGTCAGAAAACGAGAGGCATGCAGTGGAGAACGTGGCTTCTCTGTTCTGCAGCCGCGTGACCTGCAGGCTTTTCAGTAATGCCCAAAGAAACACGGTCTCTCTGTGAGGCATTTCAGCGTGCCGGGGTGGGCGCCGACTTCTGGCACTTCGTGGGGTCGCTCTCCGGAACGTGCAGGTGCTCGAGTGTGGGGTCGATCCCACGCGCACGGACACACGCGTGGACGGCTCCGCCTCGGGACGCGCAGCCTGCCTTGCGAGGCCTCCCTCGGCCCGCGGAGGAGACGCCAGCTGCCTCGCACCCGGCTCCACGGAGCACTGCACTGTCCGCAGTCCTCGCCCACGAGCCCGCAGAGAGCAGAGGGCCCGTCACCCTGGGCATCCAGGCGTCACTAGTTACACCCGTTACTCCCGGTACCGTGTCACACTCGGAGAACAGGGATGTGTTTTAAGCTGCTGGCTTTGTTTACAAATAAGAAGAGCTTAGACAAATGGGCTGAATTCTGAAATGTGACCTGAGATGCTGGCCGTCTAGGGGTGATTCTGGAAATGCGTCACACATATATCCAAATATGCCACCCTACCTGATCCCCCCGTCATTTGCATGATAATATCCATAGCTTAAAACGAGACAAATTAGGTTGCCATTTATTTTCTCATTTTCTGTTAGTTTGATTAATGGAATTGTTTTTCCAGCTTAACTATTTTAATATAACATTTAGAATCAATAAGAAATAAACTATTACTCATAGTCTTTCAATTTTGGCAAGGAATCCAAACAAATTTAAAAAATGCCAAATGTCTAATTTCAGCAAAAATCTGCCTGATCTTTTAAATCCCAAAACCAAGGGAGTAGGGAAGGGGATTAATTTTTCCTGGTTTTAAAAAATATTTTAATTTCCCATGTTTAACAGCAGCACAATAGAAAAAATGAATGTAAGCATATTTATTTGTAAGAAAATGACACACACACAAAATTCTCCATGAGAACAAATGTCCCGTCAGTCCCCACCCCTGAACATCCACAGGCCAACACCCATATTTCAGCGTACTCTTTTCAACCATTCTCTAATGATGAACATGATCAATGCTGATGATCCCCGGGAAAATGAACACTTTCCAGTCTTGCTAAGCAAACGACAGAGCGTCTTTAGAAGGACGCTCACGCGTGGGCGCCTCCTCCCGTTTCGAATGTGGGCCGAAACATCAGCCACACTATGACCAGAATCTTTTACCTAGTCACACAGGGAGCACCAACGGGCGCTCCTTTATTCCCCGAGCCTGGATGGAGCATTCCCATCCCACTGCTCTTAGAAACGGCTCCTCGCGCCCGGCGCCTAAACCAGTGCACATTTCTCCAGTACGTTTACAATAAATGCAAAAGAAAGGGATGCACAGAGAGGAGCCGTAAGACCACGAGCTGCTTCTGGATGCCCTAAGATCTAATCTAGATCTTCAGCTTCTGAAGTTTCAGTTATCCTTTCCGCTAGAAGCAACCACAAGAATGTGTTCCTAGAGAAACCGCTTAGGAATCTCCTATGTAGAAAACATGCTTGTAGCACAGAAGGGCTTGTACATATACACTGCGTGGGGAAAAAAAAAACAACGCTGCCAAAGTCCTTTTTTCTCCCTAAAGTCCTCGTGAACACTGATGAGATGGAGCCTTTACTTTCGATCACGGATGCATCAAATCAATTACAGATGTTTCCTTGGCTCTCCTGCCTGCTGCTTCACTGGATAGGTGATTTCTATCATGAGTCATAAGAATTAGCCGATATGGAAACTTCACGTTATTCCACAGTCGTACAGATAAAAACCAGCGATGTCTGTTCACCATCTGGAGGTCCTTGAACAGAGAACGATGGCTGGGATGGCTCGCTCTTCCCTAACAGGGTTCCCACAGTCTGCCTTTAACAACAGCCAGTGACCGTCCTCTGCCTAACAGCAGGAGTGCACACAGCGCAGGGCCTGGTCGGCCCACGCCGGCAGACCCCGGGTACGGAAGACAAGCCGCTCGGCCTGGCTGTCCACAGCTGCAGTCACGAGTGTGTGCGCAGACGTGCTCATAAGTATGCCGCCAGAGACCGCAAGGAGCACGCCAAGTCTGCCAGAGTTGACTCTAGTCCTTTGGTCCACCGTTTATTTCTAGGGTAAACGTCGACAACTGCTGACGTTCACTGAAAGCGCACTTTGTGGCAGACACGGCACATTCATTAAATTAACTCTCAGAGCAAGTATACAGAAGAAGAGCGAGCTGTCATTACCCCTATTTTATAGATGAGGAGATCTAGTTTAAGTAACACACCCAAGGTGGAGAATCAAAGCCAGACCCTTCTGGCTCAACAGCCCAATATCTTAATAATTTATACAGCTCTCTCTGAAAACAGAATGGGCCGATGTAGAGTGAATCTAAATGTTGGTATCTATTAAACGCCCAGATCTTTCTTCTCCAACTCACCTACTGGATGCTCATCTTAGATCCCCAACAGTTCTCAAACTTAACTGGAATTTAATCTAAAACCGGTTTTGTCTTGCTTCTCCCCACATTTCCAGCCTCTTGGAATGGCACCTCCGGAGCCGGCTGCCTAAGAGAGAGGGTCCCATCCTGCATCAGTCCCCATGGTGACCTGCCTCCGCCCAGACAGCTCTCAAGTCCATCTGTCCTGCACCAGCCCAGCCCACCCAGGCCGCCCTCACCTGTCACGCTGTCACCTGTATATCTCAGCGGAGTCTTAAACCCTGACGATAGTCCTAAAGATATAAAGCTGACCTGCCATCCCCTGGGCAGGGGGCTCTCCCCTGCTGCCCCAGGATGAAATTCAAATGCTGACTTGGGCAGCTGAGGCGGCCCACCTCTCCTGACTCACCGGACCCCTCCTGCCAACTCCTGGCTCCCCCTCCAGCCACCTGCGCTTCCCTCTGCTCCCCCCGAGAAATGAGCCGTTTTGCCCCTGGATCTCACTGCGGCTGGCTCTCTTCCAGCAGCCTTCATTTCTCCATCCCAGAACCGAGTAAACTCCGACTCTCTCCTTATCACCAGCATGGTCTTCCAAACACCCCAACCTGGGCCCATGCCTCTCCATGTCCAGCAGACCCTCCCCTCCCTCCTGCTTTCTCATCTGAGAGCCTCGTCTCCCCAGTTATCTGCACAGGGCCTGGCATATAGTAGGTGCTCAATAAGAACTGTTAATGAGTAGGAAGTGATTGCTGTAGAACTAAATGTCCCAATATTGTTTGAATTAGTTTAGAATACATTCGTGTGTATGTATATATACATATATGTCAATCAACTTTAGTGTCACATCAAATAATTTCTCTGCATGAATACACAATTTTCTAGGATTTGAAAAAAACCTATGATCCATAGCTTCTAAAGACCACAGGAAAATTGTGTGACTTAAATATCAATCAGGTGATGTCAGTGAAGCACTCTCAAAATGAAAAAGATGGCTGAGAAGTACAGTGAGTCACATTCTAGACATAACTACAGATCTGGGTCTATAAACCTCTAACATATCCTAAATTTAAAATTGCAGTTGTGATTTTTTAAAATACTGAGAACTACAGGATAGCAAAGAAAAACTCTAAGTTAAACATCTACCTATCATTGACCTGAGTTTCAATCATCTTGGCAGACAAATCTTTAGGCGAATTCTTAAGGCTCCTTCGTGTTTTAAGGGAAATGGAATTTCATTCGCGAGCCAGAACATTGAGTGGAAAACAACATCAACAGCTACTTTAAACGTAACCTGAGGACAAGAGGTCCCAGCACAGGCGATGGCCTCTAACGTGGAATTCAACAGCCAGCTGCCCTAAGGAGAGACCTGGAAATCTAGCTCCGATGCGGCATCCCTGGCCGGGACAGCCACTGTGCCAAGGCTGAAAAGGAGCCCTGCATCGTAGCTACGGCTAAAACCCACGCCAAGAGCACGACACTGAGCTACCGTAAACTTGGAACTAAGAGAGGTCAGTTGAGAGTAAGTAAAAAAGAACACAATTTTGGTTTACAGGGACAAATACAGAAATTTATATCCACCTTTTCTCTGGGATAATCAAGGAAGAAAAACTGTTACAAATTCCCAGCATAACCATATGAAACACAGAAATAATTTAAATTAAGGCCTGGTGGTTCTCTGCTTGTTTGAGCTCCTATTTCTCCCTCTGACAGAAGCATTCCCGAGGCTGTGGTGGAATTACTGTGCAGCAAATCACGCTGTGGGCTCCTGCACCTCGCCCCGGGTGACTCGGGCACGTCAGACCCCTTCCCCAAGGAGCCTCTCCCTGGCAGACTCGGTGGGCGGTCTCCAGTTACGGGGAGAGCCTGCAGCGGCTTTGGCCACAAGCACATCACAGTGGCTCTTTGGTGGCAGGGGAGCCCTGTTTCTGCTACGGGGGGCAGTGCCACCTGCTTCTAGTTGGGGTCATGTGTATTTGGAAATTTTTTCATTTGGTGACATGGTATATTTACTTCATAAATGGTCATAGAATACTGTCAGGAAATAATTACTTTACATTCCACAACTATGGGGGAATTATTAGGAGAGAGATGTCACTTACTGAAAAGCTATAATTAATGGCAAGACCCTTTCTCAATGATAGATGAGGAAGGGGCCTTTAACAACAAACAAAAATCCTAAAAATGCAATGAAACACACACACACAAAAACCCCTGGTCAGATAATACCTGTTTCAAACCCAGCTCCATCATTAACTAGCAGCAGGTCCTTGGCAGAGCCACGCTGCCTGCCTCGTCTTCTTCAGAAGAGGGACGTGGACTAGAACGCTTCCTGAAATCCCTTCGCGGTCTAAATCGCCACCGTCTTCGGCCCCGAGTCCAGAGGTGATCAGATGATTAGGACGGGGCACACCAGCCTGTGCTACGGAAGGGGAGTCAGGTGGCAGAGAAACTCTTCACTGGCAACGGGAAGAGCTTGCTCTTCCAGAATCCTCTCAGGCCAGCGGCGGGGAAGGTGGACGTCACGTGGAGATGCCTGGCCCCGATCCAGGGAAAAAGAGGGGCCGACCCTGAGCCCCTCGGGACGCCCCTCCCCTGAGCTGTGGGTGTCCCTGTATTAGGGTGACACACGGGATCCCGCCATGCACACGTCCAGAAGCGCTGCACGTGTCGGTGTAAGCAGAGCGGTTCACGTGCCAACCCCGCGTACACGAGCACACGCATCCCGTGTACACGCACACAGCTCTCTTCCCGCGACTCGTCCCGCCACGAGAGTGTGTGCAAGGCGGGCAATCAACTCGGGACACGTACCTGGCTGCGAAACCCCACCGAGCAGGAAAGGGACAAAACACCCTTTGTTCTCTCTTCTTGGTTTAGAAAAACAACTCCTTTCAAACGCAAACGTATACCCAAAACGTCTTAGAAAAGAAGGATTTTCAGTGTTTTAAGTTTCCACCGTCTCTACCAAGGGCCTCGCCCCCAATCCCACCAGCAGCCGGCTGCACTGACCTGCTACAACGGCTTCCAGAGCATTCCAAGCCCTGACAGAGTGTCCTGAAAGCCAGGTCCCACCTCAGAGCCACGTGAGATAACCCACACATGCAGGGAAAAACACTCGACGCTTCAGCGAAGCGCGTCACCGCACAGCTTTTCCCAGCGACCACATTAAAACCCAAACACCCAATTAATTGTAAGACCTACTTGTTGGGGGCATCGGTGGGGGTGGTGTGGACGTACCTTGGAGCCCACTAGACTCAAGCACTGTGGGAGCAAGGGGGGGCCCGCGGCACTATGCAAGCATCATACGCGCCGGCCACAGATTAAGCACTTTCTCAAAAGAGACACCAGCTCCTAGCCTGTGGCCGGGAAATACCAATTTACCGTAACACTTAGTGTAAGAGAGGATGGTGATGGCTGCCGAGGGCCAGTGCCCTTTTTAATTCAGGCTTCTCTGCTGAAGAGCGCAATCGCTGGCAACATTCGTTATCTGTGTGTGCGCCAAGGGACCCTCTTCCGCCATCACTTACCGCTTGGCCTGTCATTTTGTGTCAGGCTGGCTCATGGGTACAGCCTTCACCCTCCTGATCGAGAGCCCTGTCCTCCCCGTCTCTCCAGTGCTGGGGGGTCTCCCGACACACGGGGCCCTCAGCCTGGCACAGGCGTGTGCACGCTTTCCAGCCAGCGGCCGAGGGCTCTGCCGCCCTGCCCCGCCCCGGGGACGGGGACCTGGTACCCACGACACGTCGCTCCCGTCAGTTCCGACTGAGGAAATGGAACAGGGCTGGGGGGACACGTGGATAGCAATTCGTGCTGGTGTCAAATTAGCATATGCTGATTAGCACATTCATTTCTGAGGCATCTACTCTCTAATTAAAATAGAACATTTGCAAACAGGTTTATCGCAGATGAAACCACACACGGCACTTGATGCAAAAAGAAAACACTCAGGTGCCGAATTGGGGAACCTCGTCTATAGCTGCAGAAACGGATGGGGCCGCTCCCGTGGCCAGGGCAAAAGGCGAGCTGTGTCAAAGGCCGTGGCCAAGAAAAGTGGCATGGGGTTGTCGTGGTGGTGAGGACGCGGCCGGGCAGCATCATTAGTCTGTCTCGTGCGGCACCGCGGCGGCTGCTTCAGGCCAACCTCGCCCCGCACCAGGGTGCTGCCGGGCCCGCCGGGCAGGGCTGCGGGAACCAAAGCGCCGGCGGCGTGGCAGGGGCGGGCGGCCGGCCGCAGGCGAGCAGGGCCCGGGCTGCCGACCCGCGAGGCCAGGGCAGAGCAAGGAGCCCACGTGGCTGCTGACCTCAGGCTCCAGGACTCAGACCAGGCACGTCTGCCCCAGGGCCCCCCAGCTGGAGCAGCGTCGCAGCGTGGCAGCGCAGCCACGTTCACCGCGGGGGGCCTCAAGCTCGCTGACTCCACGTTTTTCCCTTCTGATCCGAAAAGTCAAGCTTGACTTTTGTTAGGAGTGGTTTACAGAAGAAGGTCTGTCTGTCTGTCTGTCCACTTGCTCCATTTCAGGATGTTCTCCCTGACGAAAAGAAAAGGCTAAATTCCCCTCAAACGTAGGGAAAAAATTGTTCCTGGGTCTGATTTCCACTGTAAAGCTTTACAACTCCATGGAAGAAAAATCTAACATATTAACTCGAAAAATTTACACCTACAAGAATATTTTCAAAATTATGTTTTATGCAGCTGAGTATTTGTGTCTAAGGTCTAACATTTGAATGTAAAAGCCAAACGAAAAGGATGACAAGTGCGTATCTTAGTCAAGTTCACTGAAAATCAAATATTCATTACTAGTTTTCTTTCCCTAATTTGAAGAGTGCCTCAATGGATAAAATAATATAAAATTTTTTTATATTTTGGGTAATATTTATAGATCGTCAAAGAAATGTTTGAACCAAAAGGCAGACCTTCTCAAGTTTTTTATTTCACAGGTGATGAAAATGAGTCTTAGAGAAATTTAAGAACCTGCCTTATTTAGGTTCACAACGGGAATAAGAATAAATCTTAACCCTGTGTGTCATCCCACTGTCACCACTGAGAAGCCGCCTACGACATGAAACACATCCCGGTCCTCATCAGAGCAGAGCAGCAGTTCCCTCCGGGGAAGGGCTCCACTGCCTGTTCCACATCGCGGCTCGTGGATGGCCTGGGCGCGCCACGGCCCGTGAGTGGGCCTTCCTGGCAGCCGGGAAACCAGGTGCAGCCAGAGCCCCTGCCATCAGACACTGCTAGTGTGAACTAATTTTACCACGTCTGTTTCGTCCAAGAGCCAACATGTCATCTTTCAAGAAGAACTCCCCCCCCTCCCTTTACTGGGTCTAGGAACATCTCAACTCTAAAGCAATCTCATTCCCCACTCGCTTTCATTATAAGCACCGGGCAATTGAGTCCCCATGAAAATGGCGGCAGAGGGGGTTCTGGAGGCCGGGGGTCCTTGGGCATGACATAGACTGCGCCTCAGTGCTGATCCTCACGGCGCCTGCACAAGGCACAGGAGCCATGTAGACAAACAGCATGTCCTCTGGGTCTGACACTCACCCCATTTGAACGCTAAGTCGTGATGGCGTTTCTTCCGAGCGATTCTCTTAACTGGCCACTTCCTATCCAATACAGCAAGAACTACCAGCAAAGCCCGCAGTCTCCGAGCTGGCTGTGCAGCAGCACACGTGCACGAGCCTTCCCTGTGCGCTTTCCCACCTCGTCTCTTTTACATGGTGAGGAGAGGACACTTGCTCTTTATGGACAATAATGCATGTCCAGCTCCTCCAGAGCTCCGAGTTCATCAAAAAGGTCACAGCTGCCATTTGAACTGGAGACTTTCAGGCGAGCAAACAGCTCTACCACCTGACCTAGAAGCCAAAGAGAGGGCTTCGGGAAATCCTTAAACCTGGACGGAGAGGCCTGGCAAACCTTACACAGACACACGCAGGCTCTTCCCAACCCCCTGCAATGATTAACTTTACTACACTGCGATATGCCCAGCTCAAAGGGGAGGAAAGACCAGGAAGAGTCTACATGCACAGAGAAACAATAGTTCAGAGACGGACAAATTTCGCACCATTGTAATATTAATGTTTCCCTGGTAAAAATGATGGGGGAAAAGTCCCCATCAGACAGACTTTATTTAGCTGTCATTCTATCTAGAGATCTGCCTTCTATTATCTTCAATTTCATGCTAAAATCATATTACCAAATAATATAGGCCGGCCATCGAGTCTGGAAATAGAGATAATATTAATGTTTTATTACTAATATAAATATCAATAAGCCAATTATTTTCTACGCACATACGTCTCCAGGCTGGGCAGCCACGTGAAGAATGATGATAGTAAATACGGCATTTTAACTCCCAAGGTCTGTCTGAGGGCCCCAGGTGAGGTGCTTTGGTCATGCCAGTCTTCCCTCCCCTTCTGAGGATCTCTCGACTGCTCACGTACATGCAGACACCAGCCAATCCAATGCATGTGGGAAAAGTCTTGGAGAATAAAACCCCGAACATCTTAGAGGTGTCAGGTAGACTACTTCACCGAAAAATCCCAGAGCCACACTGCTCCCACAACTAATTCACCCACATAGTGAGGGTTAGACAAACCCTTATAATGCTTTCAGAAGATCCTTTTCTGCATATTTCTACCTACCCTACAGCAATTGTTTCACCAACGACCTAGACAGAGAAGTGTGACCTTCAGTTTTGTAGATAAACCAAAATAGGAGATACGGAGCAAATGCATAGGATGGCAGAAGGAAGATTCACAAAGTACTGGTAGACTGGTATAAGAAACCAAATCAAAACAATTAATTTAGACATGGAGAAAAACGGATACAGACGATAAGTTTTACATCAATGTTAAATGCCTTGAACTTGACAACTGTGCTTAAGGTGGTATCGAGCAAATATCCTTGTTCTTAGAAATGTACCTGTGTCCAAAGAGCGCGACAGTCAACCTACTCTCAAAAGCTTAGAAAATAAATGGATGGAAGGACAGATAGATGACAGAGAATGATACAGCAAATGTGGCAACATGTTCAAATTGGTGGATCTGGGTATCTGGGTAGGGGGTGGGATGTTGGGGTTCTCTGTCGGGGTTTTGTGTTATTCTTGAAACTGTCCTATAAGTTTAAAATTATATAGAAATTAAAAGTTTAAGGGAAAAATATGAATTCAACAAGATTCTAGTTTATGACTCAAAAGCAATAAGGGCAGACAGCAAGGAGGAAAAGGCAAGGCAGCAGTAATTCGACAAACGATCTCAGCAATGTGTCCCCAGTGCAGGCGACACCCACTTCCCAGGCTGCATTAACTGAAGCGAGCCTCTCTGACGGGATGGGTCGGCCCCTCGGGCACCACACTCCAGGAGGGTCACGAAGGAACATTCCAGGAAGGAGGAGCCAGAGAGCGGGGACGGTCCCTGCAGGCGAGTGCGTGGGGCGGCTACTGGCAGTGCCCCACGCAGGGACCTGGCACCAACTCCAGGGTCTTCTGGGGCACTGGTATTCACTTGGCCCCCTCTCAGGGACTCGGACTGAGGGCTTTAGACTAGCTGAGCTGGGTTCTTTTCCACACCTGGGCAGCCCTGGCTCTAAAATGCTCTTCTAAACAAGTATATTAAGGCCAAAAGGCTTAAAACTCTCCCCTCAAGGACCCGAATCACAGTGCACCTCAAAACCTCACCATCCGCTAGCCTGACACCTGCCGCCGCGTCAGTGTGCACATCAGAAGAAAACGGTCCACGGAGAGCACTTCCGGTTGGCGGGCGTGGCGTTCTTCACATTTGAAAGATAAATCCTTAACTTCTCTCTTTTAAAAGTCCTAAGAACCAGCTGTACATATTTTTTTATTTTAGAAAAAGGAGCGTATATCAGGCTACTTTTTGCATTAAATTCTGTCATCTGAATGAACTGGAAACTTACAAACTTTCTTGGAAAAAATTAATAACCCAGGCACACAAGGAAGCACAAAGGGGCTCTATAAAGTGAACATGCTGCTCGCAGGTATGAACTGGCTGTGTGGACACGCGAGAGTGGGCGCAATTAAACTACAAGGCAGGTGGACGGAGTGAGAGTCATTCCAACCCTGGTGCAAACGGCTAACTTCCACCCCACCGGGAGGGCCCTCGTGGAAGGACTGGAGAGCACACGAGGAACGACCAGGAAAAGTCCGTATGCCTGGTCCTCGCTGCCTGTCGAAAGCGCTTCTGCTTTAGGGTGCCCTGAGAAGACGCATATCTAAGGAACGCAGGCTGGCCTCGGGTCCAGAGGCAGCCAATGTATTTTCATTCAGCGCAACAGCAAGTAATTTGTATGATGAAACTATATCGCTGAGACGATGTATGACTCACTTAATTTAACTGAAATTTGAAAACGTGAAAACCCTCAGCTTCACGGGCTCTAGCTTCTTAACGACGACGTGGCTACCTCGGCACAGAGCACTTAGGCTCTGAGAAGGGATTAGCATCTTAAAATAAACAAGGTAAGTCAGGGATCACTGTTTCTTATTAACAATTTGGCAGAACAGATTCACTGAACCTTCTGGGGCGAGGGCCCCAGCTCCATTCTAAAGGTTCACAAAGAAGTGCTTATTCTGAGCAAGAGGAAAAAGATCACTAAGTTCTTTAAAACAAGAAAACAGAGCGAGACAGCCTCGAATGACCTCACGGGAGAGGTCTGCAAAACTCGAGAACACGCGAGACGCCTCCCGGCATCCGAGTTTTTATTTAAGGGTAAGCAGCGGCCAGAGGCCCCACTGCACACCAACCAGGGGACAACGGGGAGCTCGGCACCCTCGGAAAGCTTCTGCGTAGATGCGGCCTCTCAGCACGGCTCCCAGCTGAGCTACCGGAGCTCAAAGGCCAGTGTAAACGGTAACCTTTTAGGGAATTAAAGATCAATGATCACCAGCACTGTTCAAAGGGTTCATCGCCCCAGTGATAAACAGAGAGCGCTCCGTGGGAGTTTTTGTTTTCTTGGTATTTTACTACGTAAAATTTCCCGCTTTCTGGATGTCAACCGACGGCTACTTTCCAACCATATTCAAGAGCGCAGTAGCGCACGTGAACACACATTGCTGGTGTTGTCACTGCACTGGAGAGCGCTTACATTTTAAGGCATAGTTTTTCAGAAACGCAGCCCGAGGCAATCCCAGAACTTTACTGGGCACCTTCCCACTCTGCAAGTCTCTGCTACTAACGCAGGAGAGCTGACTCGCTGTTTCATTTTTTAGAAACTATGTATGTATAAAAACGAAACTAAAATAATCACATCAATGAACACTGTCTTTTGAGAGACAAGGTCAACGAAGGTCGACTGAGCCTTTAACATGGCAGTCAAGCCTGTCTGTGCTGGTCAAATTTCAGCATGGAGGAGGCGGAACTGGATTTCTAAGTCCACGTCACCAGGAACCATGGTCTATTCACGGAACTGTTCCCAAAGCAGCACATGGTATCCACACAGCAAGCAAGCCTTCCCAGGATGGCCGGGAGTGGAAGCCTGTGTGCATCCTGCCCCAGGACCAGGGGGGCAGGCAGAGACAGCACCCTGAGGTGGGGGGCCGTGCTGCACCCCTGACCTTCTAGGACAGGCCCTGAGCTGGGGGGCCGTGCTGTACCCCTGACTTTCCAGGACGGGCCCTGAGCTGGGGGAGGGGGGCGTGCTGCACCCCTGACCTTCTAGGACAGGCCCTGAGCTGGGGGGCCGTGCTACACCCGACCTTCTAGGACAGGCCCTGAGCTGGGGGGCCGTGCTGCACCCCCTACCGTCCAGGACGGCCCTAAGGGGCTGGCTGAGGAGCACGTGGAAGGACAGGCCTCCCAGCAGCTCACACACAGCACCCGGGGGGCCCAGCGCCTTACCTCTGTGCTCTGACGCCGGCCCATTGGCGCCCCAGCTCTGGTAGAGGGTGGTGAGGTCCTTTGGAATGTACGTCTTGAAGATATTGAGGATGTCCAAGCACTTCTCATGCCGCTCAGGCGCCGCCTCCTGCTTGATGGAGTGCATGGCTGCGGGGGCGCCGGGCAGGCCGGGCTGAGCCTGCGTCGCTGCGCTGCCTTCTCGGGGGGCAGCCCCGCAGTGGGCCAGCGTCCTCAGCTCCTGGGCGGCCTTGGAGGGGGGCTCGCGGGGAGGTAGTGGGGGGCCCCCTTCGCTTTTCCCGTGATGCTCCGTTTTGCACAGAGGCTTGCAGGGAGGCTGAGGGCTGAATTTGGCTTTCGCGGAGTCGGGTGTGCTGTGCTTCTGGGGGGCGGCAAGGCCGGCCCCCACCGGGGCCATCGCGGGCTTCTCGGCTGGCTTGCCTCCAGCCGCGGGCTGCGGACCCGCCCGGGCGACGACAGTGGGCGAGGGGGTGGCACTCCTGCTGAAGCCGCTGGCCTCCTGCCTGGCCGGGGCCCGGTGGTGCTCTTGGGCGTGGCTGGGTTTGGCCTGTCGGGGCCCGTCGGGGCCCGGGGCCCAGGGCTCGCAGGCGCCCCCCGGGAGGCACTCCTTACTCTTAGGGAGGCTAGCGGCTTTTGTGGTCCCTCCCAGGGGAGAAGGGCTGCTTTTGGGTCCCTGGGGGGCGCCCGGCACGTGCGTGCGGGTGAACCGCGCGATGGGCAGCGGCTGGCACTCCTTGCCCCCGAGCACGGGCGGCGGGCCCGTGCGCCCGCTCCTGGCCAGGAAAACCCAGCTGCTCTTGACGCTCCTGTAGCCGTTGTGCTGCGTCCACGGCGGGGCCACGGCGCTGCAGCTCACTTTGTGCCAGATCCGCTTGTGCATCCACAGCACCTCGGGGTAGTAGGTCTTATGGGTGCAGTACGGACACGGGTGTGCAATCAGAGCCGCCTGCGCGGACGAGGCCGCCTCCTTGCTGCCGGGGCCGTCCCGCGTGGACCTCTCGCTCAGATCCAGAGGCAGCAGATCGGGCGCCAGGGCCTGCTTTCCTCCCGCCGAGGGCTCCTGGCCGTGCAATCCGCAGGGCTTGTCTTTCGGGCGGTGAGCCTGACCCCCTAAGGAGAGCTGCAGATCCGCTCCTTCCAGAAAAGCCATGCCCGTACCCAAAGGAAGACCTGCGAGGTCGCCAGAGCCTGGGCCCTCTTGCTTAGGGTGAAATGCTGGCGTTTTTAAGTCAAGAGAAAATCCATGCTGTTCGGATCTTCTGGGAGCATCTTTGCTATTGTTTTCAAGTACAGTGACGGAAGCTGTGATCCCCGTTTTGGACTCGGTGGGGCCTTTCTTCAATTTGCTACTTCCCACTCTGTGACCCTGATCTCCACTGGAGAGCACAGTCGATGCTACGTCTTCAGGAAAGTTGCAGCAATATGGCTTTCCCCCTGGAGAATGCAAGTAAAAAGGTGAAATTACCATTTCTCATCAGAACAGACAATACAGAAAAGCTAATAGTTACCTAAAAGCATATCCAAAATGCAGTTGTATCTTACTAAGGGATATGAATTGTATTTTATGTTTAGAAAAATAATACAACTCTTGAGTTTCGTTTGTTCTCCACGAACCTCTCTTGAGAGCTAACCGGATGTAAGAGCAATATTGTGATATTCTTTCAATTGATTAAAATCACATGAAACAAAATAGCTGCACATGCAGTTGCACGCAGGCCAATTGTCAATAGTCAACCAGGGTTGTAACGAGTTATATTAAAAATCAGGGAAAAAAGCTAAATTCTTTGTAACAGTATGAGGTTTGACATGACTTTCAAATATGCAGCCTCATTCAACGCCCTTCTGGAATCTTCCTAATCACCCCTCATTTCGAGGTCAGGAAACTCAGGGAGGAGAAGTGGCCACACAGTGGCGTGTGCCAGAGGTGGGATGAGAAGGCAGCCGGAGCTGGGCAAACTGCGCCGCCCTCTGCCTCCAAGACTACGCATCTGCAGTATCCGCCACAGCCTAACCCAGTCAGGCCCTCACGACTCTCCTCTCCAAGACCCAAATTTCAAGGCCAAAACGTTGCCGCCAAAAGCTTCCCTCACAGGCACTGGAGTCAGGGCAAGTCCAGCTCTCATTTCACCTGCACGTGCAGGTTACCTGAGGGAGACCAGAGAGCACACCTAGGAGGGGGCGGCCCCAGGCCCTTCCGGCTCCCAGAGGGTCTGGGACCCGCCTGATCTCCTGGAGAAGGTCTACGCAAATCCTCCAGCCCCGGAAACGCAGCGAGAAAGCTTCCCAAATGCCTGCTGCGACGGCAGCGCCAAGCCAGTGAAGACAGTCCCGAGGCGCAGGCGGCCCTGGGCCTCAGAGTCGTCAAAGCCAGGCTGGACCACGGTGTCAGCGGGCGCCACGCGGCTGTTGTCAAAACCGCGTAAGCGTGCATTCAGAAGGCTTCGGGTCAGCTTGAATCCCGAAATCATAATTGAGGAAGTACACAGACACTTGTGGGTACCTTAAACCTTTCCCAAGTACAGAACGTAAGCTCCTAGTCACTGGCGCAGGATTCGGGTCTTCTCTCTTTTCCTGCTGTCCAGTCCTTCCAGGTCACCCTGTTGCCCTCAGGGTATTTTCTCAAAGGGTGGGGATTAAAAATGTGTGCCCTGTCGTACGAGAAGGCCTGCAATGCTGTGTTTTAAATAAAGATTTTAGCCTTCAGAGGAATGTAGGTATCTATTTACTCAGAAGGGTGTTTATTGAAAGTTTTTGGAGTTATGACCCAAAAATTCTGTCAAATCGGTAAAGAATCCATTCCAAAGGGGTCTTCATCAAAGCAGAGAAGCTTCCTTCACAGAATGTTTGCCATGGATCTTAAAAAGCCTAACAATGAATGTTCATTTTCAATTAGTATATAGTTAACGAGCTACTTGTGAGCCATTTTAAAGGATTATGCCCACATAAAAAATGCAACCAGTACATAGCGATCAGAAGTGAAGAGGAGGCGAGAGGCAAGATGAAGGAGAAATTCAAGTGTCTCACTCCGCAAAGCTACCCTTTAAAGAAAGCTGGGTCTAGTTATCTGTCACACATGATGGGTTACAAATGGGGAGCCCCGAAAGCAGCACTGAGGGAAAGTACATTTAAGCCTAGAATTAAATATAGGGGGGAAATCACATGCCTCTGTTTTAATTCAGATGGAGTCTCACTATACTAAGTTCACCTTTTAATTTTCAAAGGGAGTAACGTGGGGAGGGGGATCTAGTTTCTCCTGTGTTGAAAGAAGAGCAAGTTATGAAGACAATGCCAAAAGACTATTAGTAGAAGTTACAAGTTGAACAATGAGGCCGAGAGGATGTGTCTTCCCATGCTGCACATCTGTGGCACTTTCAAAGCACATCTGTCGAAGTTCCATAAAGGATTATGAAAGAAAGCATCCTAGTGGAACTTCCAGTACCTCTGACCCAGGCACTAAAACACAAATTAAAAGCAAATGAGCGGAGCGGATGTAGCTCAAGTGGTGAACGCCTGCTTCCCATGTACGAGGTTTGATCCCCAACAACTCCTAAAAACAAGCAATACATAACTATTACATATACATGTGCGTGTGATAGTACAAAATATATAATTTTGTATATTATATATAGCTATATACAATGCACATTTATCCATTAAGATATTGGCCAAAGTGAATCAAAATATAAATGTAAATTTGGGTTGATTTATTTCATAAAATAAATATCAAACATTTAACATATAAAATTATATATAAATATTATATATAATATATAAGCACTTTGGAGACTGAGCCATGTCCTCACAATAGCCATGTTCAGGTCCCCCCCTGGCCTGCGAGTGGGAACCCCTGAACACGGGACCTTTGAAGATACTGGCTAAGGTGTACCCAAACTGAGCGAGTGCGGGTCTTAATCCAACAGGGCTAAAGTCCTTCTAAGCAAAGGAAATCGGACACAGAAAGAAGCTGCAGGGAGCAGCCAGCAGCTGGAAGTCAGTGGAATCCAGAAGAAGATGCTCCATGTGCACTGCCAGGTGACAAAAAGCCAAGGGCCAAGGATCACAGGCAGCCAGTCCCAGAAGGCCAGTCTTTGGGGAGAAAGCATCTCCTTGCTGGTGCCTTGATTTTGGATTTCTTTTAGCCGTAAAACTGCAAGCCAATAAATTCCTGCAACTTAAGTCAAAAAAAAAAAAAAAACCAGCAAGTGAAAAAACCACCTCTCATTGGGGAGCAGATGGAGCTCAGTGCTGAGCGCGTGTTTCCCTTGTACAACGTCCCGTGTACCTCCTAAAAAAAAAAAAAAAGGCAAATGATGCAACCCTAAGCTATCTAAGTACTCCATAGGGAGCCCAGGGACAAAATGCCTCCAAGGACTATCGACTCGGAGGCTTAATCCTGGGGACAGAGGCAGGGGAGGAGGACAGCGTTGTCGCAGAGCCGGGGTTCCGAAGGGGGCGCGGAACACGGGGTGAGGCTGGAGGGGAAGGGAGGCTGTTACCAGAGGAAACTGACACCAGGAAAAAGACTGAGCTATTTTCCAAACACCTGCCAACTTTGGGAAGACCACTCAACAGGGGGCACGTGCATAACTTGAGCCGCGCAAGTAAAATCCAGGGAAACACAGCTCCCCACCAACTGAGAAGTCAGTCGCCTCTGGAAATCGGGGCACTTATGGCTACTGTCTCCCTTGTAGCCCTCTAAGCAAGTGTTCTTCAGTTAACAAGGATCTGGTTACTTTTAACATCAATAGCAGAGAAGGCACTGCGCCCCCCCCCCCCGGGTCTGGGTCTGGGCTCCCATACCCCCCTCCCACTGAGCGGCCCCTGCAGGGTCTGACAGCACTGGGGGCTGCAGAAAGTGCCATCACTTAACATCTTCAAAGATTTATGTGAGCCAGGCCAAAGCCAAGCTCAGGATGGAGGGAGGCGCTGGGGGGTGGGGGGGTCCCAGGGAGCTGTGGGTGCCCCGTTTGCGCCCTTCTCCGGTGTCATCGCCGATCTGACTTTGTTCCTTCTCTGCCCTTGGCTTTCTTGTCCGGACCATGAGGGCATTTCACTACTGAGGACGCCCAGAGGCCCCCCCCACCCCCCCAGACCCCCCACCCCCCTGCAGGCCTCTGCCATCCTCCGCCCTCGCAGCCAGCTGTGAACACACACCAGAAAGGCTGAGCATAACTAACAGTGCGCAATGCAAAAAGAACTCAGAGCGGCGAGCACGTGCGGCTCACAGGCCCCCGCCGCCCTGCCATGTCCTGCAGCTCAGCGCTAAGGAGAAGTGACCCTCTGGGGGCCAAGGAGCCTCTGAAAAGGGCAGCCCCATTTCCTACCGAAACCCTGCACCTAGGCCGCCACGTGTCACACGGCAGGGCCCGCGCCACACCGCCCACGCCCCGCGTGTCGCAGCCCACGCCTCCCTCCCCGGCAGGCACGGCACTCAGGTTTGTGGCCTGACCCCTCCACCACCTGGGCGGGCAGGTGAGCTCCTCACGCTTTGACTCCTCGCGGCCTCCGAGCAGTTCACGTCTGGACACGGTTTTAAAACCCAGAGACTGGGTGTCGTCCACCTGCCGTGGCCCTGCAGGGTGCTTTTCAGGCCCCTCTGAACTCGCACCAGGGCCTGTTTCCTGGGGTCCCCACGGGCACCTGAATTCAGGGGAATTCGGGACTTTGTTTAAACTCCCCAAGGCAACACTGACCACGCACACAACCGTTAAAAAGGCCGGAAGGGCTCCCGTTTACCATGTGGGAGGCCCCGGGTTCGGTTCCCGGGGCCTCCTGGTGAAGGCAGGCCCGCCCGCACGGCGTGGTTAGCTGACCCAGCGAGCACAAGCAGCAAGGGGGGGGATAAATGAATAAATAAATAAAATCTTTAAAAAAAAAAAAGGCCGGAAGGAAACGCCGCGGGGCGGCGCCCGGCAGGTGACCCGGGCTCACCTTGCGCCCGAGCTTGGGCGCCACCCTGCGTGATAAAGCGCTCAGTTCTCCGTGCACCCGAGCACCTCCTTCCCCCCTCAATTAACAAACAGCCAGAAAGCCCCTCGGACGTGCCAGGGTCCAGCAGGCGGGGGCCCGGCCCGCTCCCCCGACAGGGGGGTCCTAGAGAAGGCTCCGGAGCTGGCTCTGTGGGGAGCGGGCGCCCCCCCGCACCCTCCCCTGCGCCCTGGGGAGCCGGGGCCAGCGCGGCTCGGGCGTGGGGGCCCCAGCTCCTTGTGTTTCTACAAGGGGCCAGCTGTCCACGAAGCCACAAGCCACGCCTCTTACCTGACTGCTCTTCCCAGGCCCTCAAGGAAAGGTTTTTCCCACTTCCCTCCCTTTATCCACCCTCCCAGAAGGCATATGCTTCCCTCAATAATGGGTAGAATTTATTTAGCTCTGACGGCCACCGGGGACATCTGGGGTTTCTAAGGGAAAGTCACAAGCTCCAGGCCGGGCCAGGAAGGGAAGGCGCAGTGCTGCCGCGTGCGGGGGTGCAGAGGACTGGAGCGGGGACCCCAAATTTCAGCCAAGTTAATAGGATCATACTTGGAGTTCTTACAAACGGGGGTTCTCCCGGCAGTCGTAGGGAGCGAGGAGCGAACAAAAAGCTGGTTATTGCAACACGTACCCCCGCTGACATCTCAGGTTCAACTTCACACCGACAGGAAAACAGGGTGAAGGGGAGGGCGGCAGGAAATGGCACTACTTTAAAATGAAGAAAAGAACAGGTCCATGCTGTTAAAGTTTTATAGGAAGAACACTTGAGAGTCACCCTCTCTTTTTAAAAAATGAGTTAATCTACACTGATCCTAAGGAGCCATGAGGGCTAAACTCTTCTCCCCCCCCACTCCCAAAAACGGCATTACTCGAATCACCACGAAGACCGTCTTTAACTGGAAAAAGCACATACCAACTCTTATAAATTCTTTAATTTAGTTCTGAATTTTCCAACTCTTACTATGAGCATCTTTCTAGTGACTAAATTGAGAGTCTGGCTCTTTGATGTTTTCCAGTTTTAGTCTCTACAACCAACAATTCCATCCACAAGTCGCATCTTATGCATGCAGCCAAACATCTGAAATACTTCATCACAGCATTTCTGGAACCAGAACTCAGCTGCCAGAACTGCCCATGACCTCACACACACCTGCCTCTCCACGGGACAAAGGAAGGAAAACACACGCACAAAACACAAGGGCATCTGGGACCATGGCATGCTGGGTTCCCAGTTGGACTGACCGCTGCTCGGACACTGCTGCTCGGGGAATCATGCTGGCCCCTCCAGAGGTGGGGGGACAGAGTGCTGGCACACAGACCCTGCCCCTGAACTCAGGGCATGTGGGGTGGGGGGCGCCAGTGGTCACCAACCAGAGAGGCGAACAGGGACCAGCCCGGCGAGCCCCTTTCCTTTGGGTTTAGTAGATCGGGTCAAACACTTACTTAAAAAACACAGACGTGTTTTCCTGCCAGGCGCTCCCACCCGACAGAACACCAAGTGTCCACTCCTTGGAGAGGTCCGGCACGCCGACCGGCAGGCCTCGAGGCCAAGCTTTGCACCCACGCAGCCGCGCCCTCGGCTGGGACTCGAGAGCAGAAGTGGCTGTAGCACGCTAACACCGACCCAGAGTGTTTCCAAAAGAATCCTGTGGATGATCTGCCGAGAGCTCCCATTCCATGCACTCTGTGAGCCTCACTGTCCTGATACAGAAAACAGCAACAGTTTCTAAACACTTGACCCCAGGCTCGGCAAGTAAGAGGGGGTGGGGAGTGGGGGCTCTGAAAGCCCGTCAGCCACATAGGACAGGTTCCTTTCCACGAGGATGACACAACTGGGGGGACAGAAGAATGGAGGGGCCCGTCTCTCCCTGCACTGTGAGGCCAGGAGGGCGTCCTGCGGGGTGAACCCGAGGCGAGTCCCTGGGTCAATGCCTGTCTCCGAGACCTGCCGCCGTTTCTACCAGCGGCCCGGAAGCAGAGCTGGGGCCAGGCAGCGTCCTCCGGCAGAGCTGGCCTCAGCCAGGAGGACAGGCAGGGCCTCGGGGAAAGCAGAGTCCTGCCCTGGAAGTACCCGCCTCCCAAGCTTCCTGCTGGCCCAGGGGCCGGGGGTCCTAGGTCGGGGCCGCCAGCCCCAGCCGTGGCAGCCGGGGGGCGTCCCTGCTGAAGGCCACCAGCCTCAGCTCCGAGCCGCAGTGGCGAGGAGCGTGTCCAGGCCGGCCTGGGGCGAGGCACTTCTGAGGACCATGCGAGCCCTGGGCTGGCCCACCTGACAGGGCGGTGGGCTCCTGGCTGCCGGCGCCGCCACCCACTCGGTCCTCCTGAAAGGGGTGAGCGCCGCAGCGACGCCAGCCGTGCCTGTGGCCACGCGAGGATCACCTGGAAAGACCAGGACTGCCACTGCCGGTGCCGAGGCGGACATCAGAACCAGGGCAGCGGCCCTCCACGCAGCCATGGGCGATTCCCGCCGTGGCCAGGAGTGAGGACCGCGGGGGTCAAGGCAGACGGACAAGGAAGCACCAGCAGTTGGTTCAGCTCAGGCCAAGGAAGACACGTGAGGCCGCCAAGGGGCCGCCTCCAAACCAGGAGACGGCTCAGCCCAGGGGCCCACAGAAGCCTGGAGGGCCGCTCAGGGGCGGGGCGCGCCCGCACCCCCTCTCCTACCCCTCCAAGCCTCGGGGTGTCTGTGGCTGAAAACTACCCACAGGTGCCTCCCAGATCTGAACAGGGCTGTCGGGCACACTGCTGAATTTCATGACTTCTTCTGTTCCATTCCTGTTGTTTTATTTGGTTTTGTAGGGGAGCTTTCAAGTAACAGAAAGGGAGAACGCATTTCTCTTAAATGAAAAAGAAATCTGTCATTTTTTAATTTACAACTTGAAAACAGCAAGTTACTTCCCCCTCTGAGGAGCATTTATACAGAAATCGCCCTACGCAGCTTTGCAATGTCTGGGAAGGGAAGTCATTCTCACGAGAAGAGTCTGTTCTGCCTCTCCTTAGTTCTACGTCTTCCCCAGGGCAGGGAGCGGTCATTCCGTCCAGTCCTTGTTGTGTTTTATGTCTGTGGCTGCTTTCACTCTTCCTGTTTATTAAAATGTCTTGGCTTCCCACTATGTTGGTGAAAGCAAAAAGCAAAATAAAACCGAAACTTCTCACTAATGCAATACCCAGGACAAAACCGTGAGCATCTTTCCGTGTTGCCGGAACGAAGCATCTTCAGCGCCTTTACGCTGTCGAGAGCATCCCACACTGCTGGCTCTGCGGGTCTGCGTGGAGCAGCTTCTTTAATTGACCACCTCTTCTCTGACATCAATGGATTTTGGCCAGTCTCCCCAATTTCTCACCACTGTATGCTGTTTTGTGAACAAGGACCAATAATTCTGATATAAGTGAAGCATAACTGGCCGTCTTCAGTCACAGATGTCTACAACGAGCTCCCCGAGTGGACCCGAAGCGCCTCTCGCCCCCAGCAGGCGCCCACACCCTGCCTGACCTCATCGGCGCTCTCAGCAGTCAAATGGCCCGTTCTGGTCCTGCAGGTGAGGCAGGGCCAGGCCCACACCGGCCGGGCCTCCCCAGGGGCACAAGGCAGCGGCCACTGGAGCTCGGCCGGGGAAGGCTACGCATCCCCTGCTTCCCACTGAGTCCCGTGCCCAGAAGCTGTGGCCACTTCAGGGCCCCACCGAGCGTGGCGGTGAAGGGCAACACGGCGCTCGCTTAGCACGGCTCCCGGCAAGGGCCTGGCGGGACACAGATGCCACCGCTACCTTAGCGAGAAGGGAAGCTGTGACTCGCTAGCACAGCCTACCAGTCACGTCATCTCCGCAGAAGCACCTCTGCCTACAACAAAAGCCTGCTGTGAACTGAGGACCTACTGTGTGCCCAAAAACGTGCTGAGCACGACGTGCGGCATCCACCTCCCACAACAGATGTAGGAGGAAAATGCTGCTACCGCCACGTTACAGAAGAGGAAGTGGAGGCACAGGTCACACATCTCCAAAGCCGACCTGGAGACATCTAAGGTGGCCGCAGGGGAGTCTCTGACTCCTTGGACCGGGAACGACATCAGAACCAGCTCAGACTGATGAAGAAGGGTCCGGCTGGGGCAGAATCCTTTGCCTAGCTCTTGTTAAAAGATAAAAGACTTCCTTTTATGAAGGCCGTCCTTCTGCCAAGTTCCCACAGACCTGAGACACGAATCCCGATTTTTATCACAGGCCACGGCATAGCTCAGAACTTATCTGCCACGATCTGCCCAGACTCCGCCGGCCGCGCCGACTGTCCCGGGAGATGGACGTTAACAATCCATAAAATCAACACTTGATCTGTTGAGGAGAGCTCTCCAACTGCTCAACTGTCCCATTCTCACGGGTTTCCTAAGACGGTGCCTTATTTATTTATTTTTTTTAAGATATTTAGATTACATAAACGTTACATAAAAAATATAGGGGATTCCTATATGCCCCACTCCCCACACCTCCCACATTTTCCCACAGTAATAACATCCTTCATTAGTGTGGTACATTCATTGCACTTGATGAACACATTTTAGAGCACTGCCACTAAGCATGGATTTTCATTTACATGTAATTTACACTCTCTCCCACTCAATTCTGTAGGTTATGGCAGGATATATAATGGCCTGTATCTGTCGTTGCAGTGTCATTCAGGACAACTCCTAAGTCCCGAAAATGCACCCAGATTATACCTGTTTTCCCTCTCCCTGACCTCAGCACCTCCAGTGGCCACTGCCTCCACATCAGTGATAAAAGTTCTTCCATTGCTAGAATCACAATAAGTCTATAGTAGAATAACAGTAAGTCCAGTCTAGTCCATGGTTCATTCCCCAGTCCTGAGGATCCTGGGATGGTGATGCCCACTCTGCCTCTAACTGAGAGGGGGCTTCAAAGACGGTGCCTTTTAAAAAATATATAAAAGGAGAGATCTTGTAACGAATGTTTAAATGTGAGCTGAATCTGGAAAAGGAAAAGGTAACAGTCTTTCATCCCCCATTTGGACGGAGCCCTCTGGCGACACTCGCCTGCAGGATGATGCGCGGCTGTGCACACATGCAGCCCACCGGGGCGCTGGAGGCCTTGGGCTGCTTGATGGCAAACTCCTCCGCCGCAGACCCTGCTGGGCTGCTGGAGCAGGTTCAGAGAGCACGGAGCAAACCCCAGCTTGACTTTCCATAAAACTTAACTGCATTTGGATTGGTTCGGAAGTGAGACGGTGCTCAAGGTAAACACTGAGCTTCACACGTGCATCAAAATGTTCAGAATTTTTCACAAAGATTCTGAGGAACTTTAAGGCCGTGCAATTCTGGAAAAGGAACTCTCTCTGCAGAGCAGGATGCACAAGCACATCATGAAATAAAACTCAAATAATGGCAAAGAACTGCAAAACTATCCGTCTGCCCTGGCCACGCTGTCCCTAACCAGCTTCACCCGGTCTGCCTTCAGGTAAGCGAGTGTTTTAGGGACACGAAGTGGCTTCTCTCCCCAGCTGAGCAGCTCTCCCCCTTGCACGGAGCAGCGCGGAGCTGCAGAGAGCGGGCCGCGAGCCCATGCCCCACCCGGGTCCCTCCTCCTGACCCAGCAGAGCTGTGTGTGACCCGAGCTACGAGGTCGAGTCAAAGCCCCGTCCTCTTATTAAAGCCCAGGTGTGACGTCCACACCCGGTCCTGAGCAGTGCCAGCTCCAAGGGGCAATGCAAACTGCACCTTGGGCAGCCCTGATGACACAGGCTCCACCCACCCCCGAAAGACTGCAAAACTAACTCCACAGGAGGAGGCAGGGGGAGGCAAGAGGGACTTGGGAGATAAGGAAAGTAGCCTCCACCCGAATTCTGCCAGTGGTTGTGGCCATGTACAGCACTGACACAGCTCTCCTCCGAATACCAAGCTGAAGAAATCTCAAAATGAAGGACTCCATGAAAAAGAATTTTAACATGTGAGCAGGTGGTTAGTGTTTGTGAACCTCTAGTGACTTCTATAACCAACATGATCAATTCCCCAAAGCCTGATGTGTCGGCCAGACCGCCAGCATTGCTGAATAGTGCTTCTGGAAGCTTCTGCTCTTGTCAGCTTTAACCTGTCTCTAAAAGGGGAGAACTGG
Source organism: Tolypeutes matacus (assembly GCA_026826555.1). Taxonomy (NCBI): domain Eukaryota; kingdom Metazoa; phylum Chordata; class Mammalia; order Cingulata; family Chlamyphoridae; genus Tolypeutes; species Tolypeutes matacus. The sequence continues at coordinate 4,115,033 of JAKSZT010054215.1, read as the reverse complement.
TAACCAAAAAGGATGCGGTGCAGAACATAAAGGTAAGGCATTGCGAGACAGGCAGGAATAATCAGGCATCATGATTTAGTGGAAACTTGGAGGAAGACAAAAAGGAAGCAGTGAAGAAAGAGGAAGGTGCATAGGTGACTGGGGAAAAAAAACAGTCCTTGGCGAGATATTTGAGCGAAAAAAAAAAACATTAGAAACAAACAGAAACTGATTCTCAAAGAAATGGGATGAAGAGAGATCATTCAGCTTAGGAATATTATATTTTGGATATGAGGTAGAAAACACTTGAGAAAAAGTTTTTACTGTCATATCCCTGCGGCTTTTCAATCAAAAAAAAAAAAAAATAAGATTTCAGCCTTCACTGCAAGTGAAGCAGAGGAAAGGCTGAAGACCACTGCCACAGGCTGGTTTCATCTGGAAGTTCCCTTCTGGAAAAAACGAAACAACATGAGCCAAGGACGAATGTAGTATTTCTGTTATGTGGAAGCTCACAAGAGAGCAGATGAACAAGCAGCCTGTTTCAGAGAGCACTTAACCAAGGAGCAGCTGGAGCCAGGAAGGAAATCCCGCGTCGGCCAGGAGAGTCCAGCAGAGTGAAAGCCACGCCTGGCTCGTCCAGCCGACCTCGCAAAGGACAACCTTCGCTGTCTCACACAGGGGGGAGCACCCAGAAATGAGAGCTCGGTCCCACAGTTGTAAAAGTTTCTTTTAAAGAAACGTTTTGGCACTTCCGCATTTCTCTCACCATGGCGGCACTGCAAACTACAAAAAAATAGTCGCAATGAAAAGGAAACAGTTTATATATATTTTAAACCCTAATTTGTCCTATGGTGCCTTCTCTGTATGACTAATAGAAAGTTTCCATTTTAAATTATTAATCTGTTAACATAAATAACTTACAAAACTGGAAGTAATTTGTGTTAATGGAAAAATATGTAGATACATTCACACTTTGGAAGCCCTATTTTAACATCTGAAGAAAAACAGGATTTCTTACTAAACAAATTCACTGTGTTACACAAAAAACTTAAAGTTTAAAATCCTGGAAAGAATTTTTTTTCAGATTTTCCTACTGAGTGAGTATGAAATCAACAGTGTACAGGTTAATCGACACCTCTAAGTTCCACCCACGGCTTTCAGCTACTAGATAGCAGTTTGTCCTGTCACAAAACATAGTCACATTCAAGAAATCCAGAATTCACTAATTGCTCCCTCATTGATTCAATCATAAAAATGTGTCACTAAAGAATAGAATTCACGTCTATTTTCATGGCTACTCTGGATTTCATACACCTTCTTCACCCCCAAATTCTTTTTTTTTCACCCCCAAATTCTAATGCAAACTAAAACATGTCCATTTGAGAAAATGCAAAGCAGTATAAAAATTAAAATAAATAAAGAAAACTTTCTTAACAAACCCATTTTGATTAAATAGCTGCATTTCCATTTACAAATTCCTGCTTCCTAAGCTGATTAAAACAAAAAAAAAATCATTAGCTAACATCTCTCCTTGGATGCCCCAACTTGTTGAACAAGATGCCAGGGCACATAAAAAGAAAGTAAATTAAAGCTTATAAAGAAGAGTCCAAGGAATTGTTAAAAAGTTGTTAGACTTTAAACTGGCAATAAGGACTCTCTCATCAACCAGTTCAAAGAAAGTACTTAACCAACTAAGCCACAAGGTTTTATTTTCTCTCCATGAGGTGTGTTAAATAAAGACTAGAACGGTGTAAGACTTCAGAAGAGAAGTAAGACTGTAAACTTTCTACAGCTTTAAAATGGGTAATCTGTACACTGCCTAGCAGTTTGTGTGGCTTAAAAGCTTTTCCTTTGCAGTACCAAATTATCCAAAAAAAGGAAAACAGAAACCTAAATTCCATATATCTCCAAACAAAGTGTGAGGACCCTTTCTTTTAAAATTAGGATTATTTTTGGTATAGTCTTCAGACTTCAGAATCAGGCAAGGATTCGATTTGCAAAAGAAAGGCCACTTCACAGCACGCAGGGTCTGCAGGCGGCCGGGCAGGCACAGCGGCCACGGCGCCGCCAGGTGGCAGCTGCTCACCAGGCCCGGCCCTGCGCCTCCCCCACCCGGGCCTTCCAGAGCCCTCTAGGGACAGCTGTGGATTAGGAAGAGGCGACGCCAGGCAGGAGCGCAGGGCAGCTGTACCAGAGAGGGCCAGCTTCCGGTGGCAGTCCACAGCATGCAGCCCCCAGGGCTTTAAGTCAATCACAGGCGTGGATTCCGTGGCAAAGCGAAGCCAGGCGGAGCTCTCTGTGTATCAGACTGGGAGGCAGGCGTTACAGCACCTTCCAAACACCAAGTTTTTAAAACGTATTCAATTTACTAATTTAGAGCCACTTCTTAAAGTGTTTTCCAGCCCCTGTTTTTCACCTTGGCTTCAAGTAGCTCCCCTAAGGGGACACACGTCCGTTCTAAGAGTCCCACACGGGGCAGGAAAATGGAACCCGTCTAAGGGGGCTGGGCCGTGTTCGCCGTCACTTCCAGGCTGCAAGTGGAAGGTCCGAGCTCTGGCCCTGGGCCCCCCGACTGCCCGGGATCCGGGCAGCTCCCTGGCTCCGCTCACCTGCCAGCGGCTGCCAGGCCCATTCGCTCAGCCGACGAGCCCAGAACCCCGTCTCCACGGCCGTGTCCCTCAGCCGGGGTACGGCAGGCTCCCCTCTCCTGGGTCTCCCCCGCGGCTGTCCACAGACTCTTCGGGGTACGTCTGCCCTTACGGGGGTATGCCCAGTGTCACGGGCAGGGCGAAGCCTCACTGCAGCCGTCTGTTGTGGGCGGGATCGGAGCCATGTTGACAGAACATTCCACGATGTCCTTTCTTCCCTGGTGCCCCAAGGTGGGGAGCCCAAACCAGGGCTGTGGGGCCGGGGGCAAGCGACTGGGAGTCCAGAGCACACGAGGGGCTGAGCAGGAGACGGGTGCAGGGGGAGCCTGGGCTGGGGGACAGGTTTCAAGGGCAAAACGGTCGCAGGTGGCTATTTTTAAGTCCTCTTACAAAGAGGACTTTTTGTTGAAATTATTTTCATTCAGTGAGTATTATAATATGCACCTTCTGCCCAGGTGCAGGGAGCTCTTCTGAGAATGGGGTGCACCACTCCCCACTCTGGAAGCACGCCTCCCCTGCCTCATCCCCCATCACCCACTCTGATGGGGATCTGGGGCTTGGAAAAGAGACTGTGCCCCTCTCAGGCACTGCACCATTCCCCGGCCCAGGCTGGGCATGTGCCTAGGATTATGGGGCATCCATTCGGATGGCCACAGCTGACAGGTGAGCTCAGCCCGAGACTAGGACAGGTAGTCCTGAACGCGGGAGAGCGGTGGGCAGCTACCTACAGCACATCGATGAAACCATGAAAATGAGGAGGGACGGAAGTGGCAGGTGGGAGAACGCGAAAAGGGCGGGCAGGAAGGGGGCCTGGGGCGGGCGAAGCGGGAGTGACCAGCAGGGGCCGGGGAGTCGCCATCGCCCTCTGAAAGGTCGTGGGCGACCACCAAAAGGGGCAAGGGTCCCTGGAGAAGCTGCAAAACCTCGTATCACCACAGCGCTGCAGGAATGCCTGCTCCGCCATCACCTACTGGAAAGGGCTTTCTGCCACCCAGCGCGGCCTAGAGGCGGCGGCGCCCAGGCGCCGGGCAGCAGAGGCAGCGCTTTAGGTGGTAAGTGAACCCACAGAGAAAAGATACCTGTCTTCATCTAGTCTGTAAAGATTCCAGACGAGTACCTGAGCATTCAACCCCAAAATCCCACCCACCTAGCTACCAAGAGGAAAGGGCCGGTCTCGATCTGAGTTAACAATAAGCAGCTCCCCCCCGATCACGTCCCTGAACGGTTTCTGAAGTCCGGGCAGGTGTCCTAAGCCACGAGTAACAGGGCAGTAACCGGCGCTCTTCGCGGGAAGGGAAGGAAAACATCTCTCCCCCGTGAGCCTCTTCACTCTTTACAGTGCCCATCTTCTCTCTCTCTTTAAAAGTGGAATGTGCACTCCTCTTCCCATGGAGCTCTAGTTGTGCTCCTCATTTACCTTCTATTTATCTGAGTTTCCAAAAAATCAAGAAAGAATTACAAGCTCCAATTTAACAAGGGGTTCTCAAAATCTCAAGAAAGCCCTAATTACTACATTTATTTTTTCGGTCACTTAGTCATACTTCTATTTTAAGAACCTGCAAAACGGGAATTTTATGATTATTTTCCAGAAGCTTGCTGGCCACGTAGCAGTCCTGAATCTATAAATTAAAAAAGAAAGAAGGAAAAGCAAGAAAAGTTAAAGGCTGTATGTTGGTTTCCATCAAATTCTATTAGCGGATTCAAAAGCGAGTGTCTGGACCCCTCCTTCCTGCTCCACCCTCCAAGCTTTCAAAGGAGGGCTCGGGGGGCCGCTGGGCGCCACGGGGGCCGCACCGGAGGGGACTCGGCCACCGAGGAGACCATGAGCTGTCTGGGGTCTGGGGGATGCCCCAGAGAACACCCCTGCTCGCTCTCTGCCTTCCCTCCCAACTCGTTCCACCCTGCAAGCGACATCCACTCACTGCACGTCCAAACTGCTTTTTGAACACGTGGAACTCTGAAGCTACGTTGAGATGCAGAAAAGTAGAGTTTTTTGAGAGCCGATGTTGCGTAAGCGATTTCTAGACAACGGCGACTGTGTGAGGAAGGGGGGACAGGCACGCGGGGGCGAGGCTCCTGGAGGCAGGTACGTCCAGGCACACTCAGCTCTGCCTCTCCCACTTGCTGAAGAGCGTCCTGTTGGTCAAGGCAAATGGACGTATTCACTCTTTAAACAAACATCTTCACAAGTCACTACAACTTCTCTTGCTGAATTTAGGGGTGAGCAAAACAAAACGCTGGCCCCTCGGAGCTGCTGATCGAACGGTCACACAAATGGTCGCCAACTGACCGGGGACGAAGGCGGAGCTAACGAGCTCGTCGCCGGGGCCTGGCAGGTCTCCCCAGGTGCCTTCAGCTTCCTGAGTCCCAGGAAGCCCACGTCCAAGGACTTGGGCCGTGCGCAGCTGTGTGCCCCCTCTGCTGCCCACCAGAGCCACGAGGAAGAGGGGACACAGAGGGCCCCCTGGGGCCCCAGGCCGTGCCGGCAGCGCCGTGCTGC